>OY735209.1:6875813-7135813 GCA_963457665.1 Thysanoteuthis rhombus
ATATAAGACTTGTGTCCGCCTATACTTCGAAAATTTCGCACAAGCCTGATCACATGGAGAAAGATGGAAAAAATCTTCAAGGAAAAGTCTCGAGACGGGCAACCAAATTGGTACCAGAATCAGAAAGTATGAGGACAGATTAAAAGAGTTAAAGTTGACATTGTTGAAGAAAAGGTGTGGGGAATGGGGGAGACTTGATAGAAATGTTCAAGATTATGCGTGGTATAGAATTAGTAGATCCTAAAGTATTTCTTTTTTACTAAAAGGGAGAAGAAGAGACTGAGAATCCTTGCATTTACGGAGGAAGTGAATAGAAGTAAATTGGATACCAGGAAATTCTTTTTTTAGAAACAGCGCGGTAGGACTATAGAATGGATTACTGGAATATGTTGTGCTATCAGTAAATGTAAAATGATCTTGAAAAGAATCATGATGTTGATTACGCCTTCGTTAACGTTAATATCTTTGTGTGAGATATTAAGTAAATATGATCATTTCATGTGTGTTTCTATCTACAAATCATATACTTCTAATTCACACTAAAAATATTAGAAATCTTTCCTTTCGATTTTTCACAATCACTTTTCCAGTCAACGGTGATAGTTATAAACTAAGGATAGCGAATTCTGGCACGAGGCCAGTATTGGGTGAGGGACACCCAATAAGGTTCGAACATCCGGCACAAGTGGATTGGTCTGAGAGACTAGCTTTCTAATCACCCCACCTCAGTAGGCAATGAAGGTCCCCTTGAATAACAGTGTCATTCTGAGCTCCATAAATAAGCCCTCGATAATAAACAAGCAGCCCACAAAATAGCTATGTTACCTGGATCTCTCGCAACAACCTGTAATTTGGTTGAGGGATAACGATGATAATTTCTTTCGGGTCATCTTTACTCGTATGGAGAGTGTCAGATAGATTTAGCACACGAAGAGAAAGTGAATATGCCTTGGATAATTACAAGTTGGCGCACTGTAAATATTTGTAAGGTTGTTTCAGTTGAATTATAAACTGTTCTGGTTAGTCACTCAACAGAAACCACCACATTACTGACGTCTTTTGTCAGCATTGTTTGGGATGATCAATTCAAAAACTCTGGGGAAAAGAGTTGATCAATGCATTGATTATTTATCTTACCTTTTAGTGAGCAGTCGTCACCAGAAAAAAAGTTTGAATTTTCAAAAAGGAAACGAGTGTAATTAGGGTTCAATTAAGGATACAATTACAATGTAAATCGACCCCCCCCCCCCCGAAAACCCATTGGGGGCTTGGAAAAAAAGGGGAAAAGAATAAACAAAAAAGTTTTTTTTCCCTCGTGAAATCATCATCATCATCATCATCATCATCATCATCATCATCATCATTGGTCTCTTAACGTCCGTCGTTGGCCATAGACCTTCCCCAGGATTCACCATACTTCTCTATCGTGTGTGTCACGAAGCCAGTACTTTCTAAGTTTGTCTAGCTCATCTCTCCATCTAATACTCTGCCGGCCTCGGTATCTCAGGTGATCTCTGGTGATCGAATTTGTGAGTTGTGGTGTCCATCGGTTGTCTGGCATTCATGCAACATGACCAGCCCACTGCCATTTGAGATTTTTTATGGATTCTTTGATGTCCCTGATTCATGTCTCCTTCCGGATCTATTGTGCTGTTTCGTGATCTCTCAATGTTAGGTTGAGCATAATTCTTCCAAGTACACGTTGCATGGTTTTCAATTTGCAGTTTTGTCTCTTGGTCGGGTTCCATGTTTCAGCCCCATAAGCGACTATTGGGAGGATGCATTGGTTGTGTACCCTTCTTTTTAGGATTAATGGGGTCTCCTCGTTTTTGAAGGTTGAGCTTGCTCTGCCAAAGGCACAGTCCCCAAAGGGCGGAAGAAGTAACTCATTCATTGATCACCCCAAAGTTTTGGTGATGTTCTAGTTTATAGTTTCTCATTCATGAATAAAATGCAAAGGAAGTAACTTTAATCTGAAGTTCCCTCCCTTGATTTAACCATTAATTTTTCTAAAATGGAATTAGGAATCAAGAGAAGGTGTCTGTTGTAAATTGATTTGATAGATATTGTTTGCTGTGTTCCTGAAGTGTGTTCTCGAAGATGTTGCCGTTTTTTTCCTTTCATTCTCAATCACAATTGCATGGGATGTTGTATATGTAACTCCTAGTCATATTTTTCTCCTGGTGGAGATGCCTTTATGACGAGGTTCTGTCATGTAGAATCTTTGATCTATGACAAGAAATGATCAAAATAGAAATCCATAGAAATAGTAATGAAGAGGACACTATAGAGGACATCAAATTAGGGGCTGGGATAATTGTGGCAGAGCTTCTTACCAGCAGGAAATATTGGATCCCCTCATGAAATTACTGGGGGGATGGCTCCCAATTGATGAAAAAACGGCTTTCGGCAATTGTCATCACAACATTTGATGTTGTTCCTACCATAATATCTATAAAATGACAGGATTATTTAAATATTGAACGGCACTTCTACCCAAGATCAGAGTATAGTATCTGTACTCTCAGGTGGAGGTTAAAAATTGAGAAACAAACAGGAATGGTCACACAGCTCATTATATAGATAGATTTTTTAAAAAAACTTTTCAAATAGATTTGGTATATACTTGTTGCAATCTAAAAAAACAAACTCAATACTGTTAAAGGATTTTAAAGGGTTTATTCAAAATATAGAATCAGAAATAGATATAAACAACTCAAAACAAAAAAGATATGACAAGAATTCGAGAGGAGATATTTAAATTCTTAAAGTACATGAAGATCCAGAAAAAAAAAATTAAGTAATTTCTTTTTTCTGAAATTCTTTGTGTCAACTTTTTTTCATGAGCATCACAGTACCGGACCATTTATTGGGCTTACAAAAAACATCTATTTATTTTTGAATAGCTTAGTTCTAAATTTGGCGGACTTCGTAGCTGTTCGCTGCTCGGCGACTCCTTTTTTCTCTGTGCTAAGGGTTGAAAAGTCTTCAAGTGAAGATAAATGGATAATTATAGATTAACTCATTAAGACCAAAAGCACATGTAGTTGCACTTCCAATTCCATGGCTATTTTGATTATGGCCGCCATTTTGATTATGGTGGCCATTTTGAATTCACTTTAACCTTCAAAATGATACATGACTTCTGGAGGTTTCTTGGAAAATAATAAAAACTCATATCAATCCATTATGTCCTTGCTTTGTAACCTTTGGAAATCCTATTGCATCATGTTTATATTGGCTGTTTGTTATGGTCTGGGATGGGTATATTTATCATTCAGATAATTAGGGCTCAATAGAATTCCCATGAGGATCCATTCTTATGATCTTTTTTAAATGCCCTGGCTGTCTCATGGGGCAACACAAAACGGGTCGGGCTCTTAATATCAATGATGGCTTCTCCTATAGGGTTCATGAACTTCAATCCTTTGTTTCTTCTTCTGATATCTATCTATCTATCTATCTATCTATATATCTATCTATATATATATATATATATATATATATATATATATATATATATATCGGGAATACAATCTGATATAATGCAATATCCGATGTATGAGGGGTTTGTTTCATAGAGTGCTCAATACATTCAACATAAAGTTGAGTTAGAGTAGAGTTTACGATAGGGATCCAAAATGAAGAAACCCAAAACAGGGTAGAAACATAAACGTGTCTGTGCAGTAAACCCTTATTTCAATATATATATATATATATATATATATATATATATATGTGTGTGTGTGTGTGTGTGTTATTTGTATGTAATAAACAATTTGTTCTTTACTTTTCTTTATCTACTTTCATCGTATATCTTGTATTCTATATTCCAAGAACCTTAAGTGACAAAGATGAAACAAACCATGCTTTAAAAGTTCTGTTGGATACAACTAAGCTCTTTACTTTTCATTGCTTATTACCCCCAAGCATGCAAAAAGCTACGGTGTCTTTGCAACAGTTTCTTGCATCTCTAAGTGCTTTTGAAAATGCTGTTGCATGTTCATTGAAATGCACCAAGCCCTTCTTCATGATAATTTTTGAAAATCCTTGAGATGTAACACACTTGTTCTCCAATCTTTCTTCTCCACATTGCCAAATTACTACCATCGTTAATATTTCAGGTATATATCATGCAATTGTCCTGAAATCCGGAAAAATGACCGGTCAACCTCAGTTCCAAGCTAGCCGGATAAATGGTCCGGTACTGTATCATTCTTACTGGATGGAGATCTTTTTAATTAAATGCTTCAACAATTTTTAGTTATCTGATTTATTTACATGGAGCACTGTCATTATTGATTTTTTTATTAGTTTTTCTCTCTTTTTATTTCATTCATTTTCATAACAATGCTCAGATTGTCTTTTACATTCTATGGCCATCAAGTAAGCAGATGGATCATTGAATAAAGAATTGGCTTCTAATGAGAATTGAACTCACATCTTATAGCCTTACTCCGATAAGAAGATGCTGATTTCACCTATCTACAACAAAACTAGGGTACGTAGCCATAAATTAAAAATTCAGACGTCGATTGGTGTTAGAAAAAAATTCTTCCTAATACGAGTAGCAAACGAATGGAACAGCCTGGGTAAAAAGATGGTCTTATCCGAGATTTATCAATGTTTTTGAAGAAGGTATCAGTCATACCAAACTTACAACTAGTTTTCTTATTAGTTCAATTCCACCCCAACTAAACTGAAGCTGACTTAATGACGTAAGCAACTGCTGTCAAAAAAGCTTTTTCTCCGAGTACTTATAGTTACAGCCATCATTATTTTATTTTGTTTTTCTTTTCTTCGCTTAATTTTACGAGTGTCGTAATAAAAAACAACAAAAATGAAAGAGAAGAGAAACCAACCAAAAAATTAATAATTTTCAGTCAAATTGTTACAGTATCACAAAAACCTGAGAAAAATCATAATACAAAATGTGATTCAGACAAATCTGTAACTTTTTTTTTACTAATATCTCCACCTGATTTGCTTTCTTTTGCCTGACAAATAAATTGATTCTCAGACAATGAAATAATAAAATTGTAGGAAAATTATTTACATTTCAAGTCCTTTTCTTGTGTCATTTTATCCAAAACTCATGATAACGATTTTTATAGGGTCGTGGTAAGATAGGCAAAGCAACGGGAAGCAACGAGAATCAAAAGCAAATACATCATTCAATACAAGTAAGAATTATTCTAATCAGTGAGTAACCCAGCCCCTGCCCACAAACCTAAATCTTTTGATTAATTGTCACAAACCTTTGTATAAAAGCTTTCAAGATGATATTCCTGTTGCTTCTCGTTGCTTACTGTTATTTCTCCTGTTTTACCAGGGCCGATATTGATATGATAAAAAAGATAGAATATTGATAGGGTTCTGTACACGACTGGACGATGAACAAGGTATTTGTTGCTGGTATTTACAGCAAAACTTTCACAAGGCACCAATCGAATCGGTTGAGATTCGTTCTCTTTCGTTGCATCACCTTTTCATGATTTAGCCCTATGACTTGAAAATGGCCGGGTCGCTATCTGAATGCAGCAAAATAGAGAAAGAACAAAAGAAAAAAGAATTAGAAATATTGTTCGGTGGAGAAAAGGAGAATTCAGTTTTAAAAAATCAACTCAAACAATGTGCATTGCCGAAAATGATACAAAAAGAAGACACGAGTTTCCGTGCGTTGATACAAATTCTCAAAATGAAATAAAATAAAATTGTTACTTACATTTGGGGTATAACAGTTCATGAATGCAAATCATGGCATCACATGCTCTGGAAAGCAACGCATTTCTGCCAAGGTCCTCGATAAGAAGGGAGTCAAATAAAAAAATTCAAAAAATAGGAAGAGAATGACTAAAATCACTTTTCTAATGAGGGGGCTACTTCCCAGGCTCATAGAGGAGTGACATCACTGGGATTACTTACAGGCTTGCGTGCTGACTTCAATTAAAGGGTTACTGTTGATAATTCGTATTGATTTCATCATAGAAAAATCATTACAACCGTATTTCCCTAGTATCGATTTTAGCTGACAAAATTTGTAAAAAAAGAATGAAAAATAGGATACACCTATGAAAGAAAAAAAATAACCTTTAACCTTTTTGACATGGGATGAATCATCGACATTTATTTTGGGGAATGCCGGGAAGTACAATAAATTCTAAAAGCACATGTCTACGGATTTCTTATTTTTTGTAAATAGAAATATTATTTGATAACCTTTTTTCTTTTTTTTTTTTTCATATTTCAATTCTAGAATTTTACTCAACCAAAAAACAAAGAGCAAATATAAACACATCTAAAGAAAACGCTCACTTCCTCACTTGAAAAGAATATTAGACTGCGTTCGGTTTACTGGTATTAGCAGTGGCTGGCCAACACCAAATGGTCAAGCAGTGCAGTTAGGAAGTCAGAATAAGTTGTAAGCAATAGGAAAAAATACAACAGGTATCAACTCTCTCTCTCTCTTTCTCTCTCTCTCTCTCTCTCTCTCTCCATCCCCCTCTCTTTCTCTCCACACACACATACACTCACACCTATATGTGTAATAAGATTCCGCAAAGATACCATCAATAAATGTCACGAAACGAAACCATGCCAGAAGCAGCATTACCACATGACAACGAAGAAGATCACTTGAATTTAAAATTAACATTTTATCGACTGAGGAAGATGAATAATTCTTCGGAACATGGACCGGAATAAAACAGCCAAAAGAGAGTACAATTTTCCAAATTATTTTTTAAAAAATCGTGAGAGATAAAAATACATAATACAGGGGCGGATCCAGGGCATTCTCTGGTGTCTTCCAGAAAACCCTAAAAAATTTCCAAAAAGTTTTATCCATACCAATATGTGAAGGAAGGTATTTATAAGGAAATTTTCTGCATTGGTGTTCTTCATAGTTCACAATTTATATATTGTAGATTTATTTCTTAATGATTATATATATATATATATATATATATATATATATATATATATATATATATATATATATATATATAAACAAATATTCCATCAGCTTTCTGACAGTTTAGATTATATCAGTTCATGAATTTATCAACATACTTTTATCAGCTCAGAATGATAGTTTCATAACATTTCTGAATTTTCAAATTTTGGAGGACCCTCAACTCCAGCAACAGGATCCACCCCTGTAATACGATATAAAATGTCCTGAAATAGAATATCTTTGATAAATTTAGATCATCTGGGATAGAAAATAGATAATCGGGAAATTTGGGAGGGGATTATCAGCTGAAATATAGAGAAGAATTTAGGTAAAAAGAAATAATGAAATATGTTTGGTAAATGTTTCTCTCTACTGGTAAGTTTTTTTTTTTTAAAGTTTCATACATTTTCATAACTTGTTTAATCGTTTTTATTGTTACTGTATTAGGAAAAGGTACAATAACAATTCTTTTTGATTTTCACGTACCGATTACACTCAACGTAGATATCCTGAATGTGCTACCATAATGCTAAATGGACACTATTTGGGTATCACTGAGTTTAGGATGGCCAAAATAATCATATGCAAGAATATCAACTCCAAAATGATTTTTTTCTCGAAGAGTTTTTCGGACGATTGAACTTGAAGTGAATTCATGCCCTCCCCAAAAGGCATTAGTCTGAAGTGAATGACAACAGGCTCGGTCGAAACTCGATTTGCTGATTCCTGGTTTTCCGTGTTGGTTACCGTCACACCTCTCAAATCTCCTTAATTGATTGATTTTACTGAATGTCAATCTCAGGTCATAACTTTTGGGGTTAGTATTGGGGAGGGGGTCGAATGTAGAATCCGGACCAGAGCTGCCAACTCACATTTGATTTTTTCAGCTAAAACTGTATAAAAAATGGCTAAAATCGGCTGAATCTTTCCCTTTTTCGGCTAACTTAACAGAGGAAAATGTTATATATATATATACGTACCCCGCACAAGTGATTCAACATAGCCCACACCAGAGCTAATTAACTAAAAAGTTATCTAAAATATAAATGTCGAAGTTTTGGCTCATGGCTTCTAATATGACTAAAATGATAGCCTGCACACGTATCAGAACGATTTTCAAAAAAATATCTTTCGTGTAAAATCATATAAAAAAAACATGGATCTTTAATCTACAATTATCTAAAGAAATATATTTCAATTTTGGGTATTGTTTGTTGGTCAAAAATGACCTTAAAGACTAAAAAAAAAAAAACAAACTCTGATATAAAAAAATTGAATAAAAAGAATAGTTGGTGCTTAGCAGTGTGCTTGTGCAATTTTTCGAGACTGTAGCCCCAAAATGTGACCAGGAGAACCTGAAGACATATTAATAGACACTCAAAGAAAGACGAATGCTGCTAAATGTTCATCAGGTCATTGGGGGAGGGTTGAAGTTATTCGATACTCAAAGCTCAATTATCAAATGAAAGAACTATATACTAAGACTCTAGAACTAAATACTAATAAAAGTAGATGTAAAATCTTTATTAAACTTACTAGATTTGTGAAGAAATAAGTATTCGACTCGCATCATAATCGCAAAGCAAAAGTTTCGGTCAGAATTCATTTTGTCGATACCCTGAACAAATATGTTTCCCTATTCGCTCTAACTGAGCCTTACCTTCGTTTCGTCCTACATTCTTTCGCTTTTTTTTTTTACAAAAGTAACTTTTACTAAAGAAGTGAGTAAATTGGCCCTAAAGTGGCTGACTTTTACTGTAATTTTTCTCGCTAAAACTGCTTCAAAAATTGCGAAAAATCGGCTAAATTTGTTCCAGTTGTTTCGGTTAGATATGAAATGAAATTAAGTCGGCTAATTATTTTACCAAGAAAAGCTAGATTTCTGGCAATTAGTTATCGCAGATTCTTCTCGGCTAAATAGGGAAAAGATCGGTTAACTGAAAAATTGGCTGATTTGGCATCCCTGATCCGGTTACCAAAATTGATTCGAGTCAAAGTTACCATATATCAGACATCACCGCATATGACGTCACATGTTGCTCATAGCTGTCAGTCAACGGCCTCTTTTTTTTTTAGTTTTCACTGACGTTCAGTATTTCAATCAAGGTTCTACCAGTGTTTTTATTTAATGAATTCTCTGCTTTCTTCTTACTTAGCCGCCATTTTAACATTGAATGTGCAAGGATATGAGTGTGAAAATTTGGGTATTACTCACAATTCTATGAATCATTCAGTGGCGTATCTACGGTTGGTGTCAACCGGTTGGTTACTCATAGTGTTTACCCGGCTTCCACGATATCTAGAATTTTGGTGATCTTTTTGTACAGATACTATCCATTATTCGTCAGAAATCTCCGATATTATCGAATGTGATGACACAAACCTTCATTAACTAACGATTCTATTCATCTTTAGGTTTCAATTTTCTAGTTCTGACTATGTGAAATGATAATATGGAGAAAATAAGTATGGGTACCATGAAAATATTTATTCAAGTTGTTTAGGCAGTCGTATAGATGTCACCCCTCTGATGGTGTCAACTGGGGTGGGCTGCCCCCCCCCCCACACACACACCTTGGTACGCCAATGAAATCATTTGCTTTATTTTGTTGACCTTGACAACAGAGACAATGAGGTCACACGAGCAATTGAAAGCCATTGTAATCATCAAAGTTTTTATTATACAAATGCTCAGATGTAGAGGATCCTTGCTTTGATCATATCAAATAACATTTTGATTAAATTAAAACCACGTATTTATTTGTGTATAACAAGATAAAAACGACTGACCAAAACCAGCGACGTTGAATATACGATTTTTGACAGCATTTGTCAAGATGCTGTTTCTAGGATAAAACTATTTCTTGACAGTTTACAAGTAAATCCTCGTTGAAATAAATTATCATAAAATAAAAAAGGAAAAAGATCGTCTGTAATACAACATAATTCATTTCCTTCTTTCTTATACTTTCCATTTTTTTTAAAGGAATAGTATGACGTTGTGTGACGTAAAGGAGAAAACTATTCCTCTTTCTTTGCTCACACTCTATATCATAAATTCATATCTTTACCATCTCTCTCTCTCTCTCTTTCTCTCTCTCTCTCTCTCTGACTTCCACCTGCCTCTTATCAAGATGACAGCTTTATTCCTTTGTTAAGAACACTGTCCATCTCTTTAACCCCTCTCTCTTCGAGCAACTTGATTCATTACAAATGCCGTCAACCAATTTAGATCTGGTCCTGACTTGAAACTTTTCCCGTTCTAAGAACTGCCACCTTATACTGATGTTGAAAAAAACAAAACAAAGGCAGAGGGTCGTGAACCACCCATCAATATTGACATCGCAGTGTGACACGTGTCGTCTGAAAACTTAGCAACTTTGACTCATATCAATTTCGGGATACATACTCTACATTGGATCCGCATTGTGTATCATCCGCTTGCAAGATCATCTTACCTTCATCATAAGCTGCGTTAGTGAATGCATTGACTTGGAGTTCTTGATCCAGGATGGGTTGGGAAGCTAATGAGTTTATGGACACATAGGTCGGGACGAACTTGGTTGATATGGTTCCACCAAATGAACCATCTTCTTGAGCTGTGCTGGCCTGTGGGGGGTTTCTGATGGGAGGACGAAAAATCAACGGTTAACAACATGAACAACTTACAAACACTAAGAGAAAAAGAAACAAACGTTGCACCCTTAAATCAGAACTATTTATTCATCTATCTACCGTGGGTATATTAGTTCAATGTGTCCATATATATATATATATATATATATATATATATATATATATATATATATATAATATGGACTGTGAAGAGTGAGACAGACTCGGGAGTCAAGTCTTTTGAGGTAAGGTTTATTTATCCGTAGATAATTTTTGGTTGTTAATGGTCCAGACATGTTTCAGGATGTGTTCCCATCTTCAGTGGTAAATGCTGTGTGAGTATGCGTTTTTAGGGGTTAAAGGTTTCGTGTGGCACCAGAGTCCACTATTAGGAGCTTTGTCTTGTGGGTAATTGTCTGTCTGTGACAGACAATCATTCACCTGATGAGGCCCAGAGAGGGCAGAAACATGAACCAGTTTGTGTAGCAAATCCACACACACACACACACACACACACACACACACATATATATATATATATATATATATATATATATATATATATATATATATATATATATTCTGAAAAGCTTTACCGCTTCAAACACTAAACACTAAAAAAACCTTTTCAATAGATTCTTTGTGTCACTTCACTCACCCATTATATATATATATATATGAATTATGAATTGTGTTATAGAAACTTATTTGAGATGATATCCCGTCGTTGCACGGTTGATATATATCATTCGCCCCACACAATGTAAATAGAATAAACAATTAAAGATTATGGGACTGCTGCAGGAATCGAACCTGTCACCGATAGGGTAGCCACTTCAACTCGGACCAAATATGCCCATCTCTTAATATACACTCACGTATATCTATCTATACACAAATAGAAAGGTTTGCTTCTCATCAAATTAAGATTCTAAGCACCTCATCTACAAATTACAATTATATATATGAACCTCATAAAATAGAAATAAATGGGAATTTTACTTTGAAATATAATAAGTTTATTCGTGAACCACACAAAATAATACGTTTAAAGTGTTGTTTAAACTTCGTAAAACAATACGTATTTACATAGATAGAATAGATAAAATAAATTTGGTTCACAGCCAATTAAAATCATGAGATAGCTATATTCATATAGCTGTATGCGAATATGACAGGGAGTGTCTCAGCATTAAACCTATCCTGTTTTTAATACCTTTAAGCTTAAAGTCACCTTCTCCAAACATTTCAAACCATCTTTGACACATTTTTCATTCGAATAATCTCCCCCATTGTTGCCTTTTTCAAACTCGTTGAGTATCGCATGTCTTATATGCTCTGTAGAAACATCTATCTTTATGAGGGTCAGGTTAGTGACCAAGTTAGTTGAATCGTACTGAGGCGACGTAACACTATTGTTTAAAACTAAACAAACATGTACCAGCATGTATTTTTATTGTTTGGGCATTTTGAAATGTCCAGTATAAATATCATTCATAACATATATATATATATATATATATATATATAAATATAAATATATATATGTATGTACATACACACACACACACACACTATATATATATATATATATATATATATATATATATATATATATATATATATATATATATATCGATCGGATTTTGGACATTATGGTGTGACACAATATAGGGATAATCTGAGAAAATCAGTCATTAAAATGGCTGGTGTAAATATCGAAAATAGTCACTTCCATATGTGACTTATAACGGCTAGAAGTGGCTAGATTTTTTCCTCTTTCATTTCAAGCTAATTTTGTCGCTAGAAATATTAGGATATAAAGATGCTTGAAAATCACGAAGATCCCTGGAATATTTGAAAAAAAAGAAAAAGAATACCTGACAATTTTTAGCGACAAATGGAAGCAACATTTTTCGATAATTACAGCAGCCATTTTAGTGCCCGATTCGCAAGAATTACCAATATATGTATGTAAGATTTATAAAATCGAAGCTTTTCTTTGTCTGACAGAGAAGTGCGTCACAAACGTGAGGCATTGAGTACAGATCGAATTGTTTACACAGGCGAATGGTCCATCGGAAAAGTTTCTCATTACTCTCTGAATTACAAAGTCGTGCAGAAAAATGTGCGGTCACTTTTCTATAATTGCTCAAATGGATTGTGCTTCCTGATATGATATGTTACAGACCAACAATCCACACATAATAATTAACGATGTGTGTTTGTCACACTTAGAGTCACAATTGAAGTAGTAAAATAGAATTTATGTCCTCGTGACGTAGAAAAAACCGCTGAATTAAAAAATTCATATACATTATGAATTGAAATTAAAAACAAAAAAATGATAAAAGGCTGTTTGTGGTCAACGTCCATTCTCCAAGCTCACTGCAATGCAAATCTCTGTTACCCACGTATTTAAAATGCAATGTGTATATTTCATATACGTATACATCGTCATTTTTTATAGGACCGTTGAACTAGTTCTTAATCATATTCAGTTCCTTCCTATTTTTCTCGGAAAATATCCGAAAGGTTTTAATTTATGAGGTATGAGAATTCTCATGAATATTCAAAGCTTTTTTCATAAGACTAAATACAATTTTATTTTATCTTTTTTTTTACTGGCCAATATAATTATTGTCAGAAGAGAATGTCGTGATCTCATCTGCGTGACAAAAAGAGGGAGGAAAACAGATAAAATCTGAAGAAAAAAAATATATAAAAGCAATGCTTTTAGTATTTTGTCCTGTTGGATAGTGTAAAGGTTGGAACGTCTGCTTTACACACAGAAGGTTCCTGGTTTGATTCTTGGTATGAGCGAAAAGAGTAGAAAATGTAGCTTATCGAATGCACTATAAGCAGAGTGATTAGGTTGGACGTGCGTCCTGCCAAGGGTGTGGTTATTGTAGGTGTGAAGTCCTGGTCTTGGCCAAGGTTTGAGATTTGCAAGGATCACTGAGCCGACGCATACAATGGAAACCGGGACTTCGTCACCGCCAGCATACTTTCCGATCTCCATTTAGTGTCAGTTGTTTTGTGGAATTAATCGTGTTTCTGGGAGTCATGTGCCTCCCGTCACATTTAATCGTCTTTCTGGGAGCCATGCACCTCCCATCACATGCGTGTCACGAGAGGGGATTCGCATGCTCTCCCCGGAGCAAACTTTAACTACATTCCACAAATCAACTGAGACTTCAGGATAGTCAGAGTGGACATTACAGTATTCATTTCCAGTTTTTGGAAAAAAGAGGACTCACTAAATCACCAGTTCCTAAGCTGGGGTCCGCAACCCCCACAACGGGTGGATGCAAATATATTACTGTGGCTCCCTGAGTTTATTGAGTGGCAGAACTTTCAAGGTAACTTATATAAGTTTTACAGGTAGACCCCAAAAAAGGGGGCGAATTAACGTCCGGTTCGAGGTGGCACCGAACAAAATACAGAGTACCCAGAGGCTGGATCGTCTAGACGCTCGGCCACCCTTGTGTACTCGGAAAAAACGTTGTGAAAAAATAAAAATAACAAAGACAATGATATTCCTCCAAGCAAGCCCAATACAACAATTAAAACACCTTCTCCATGAGAATTCGCGCAATTTGTATTGTTAAAACCGATTCCATTGTAAATCATATTCCATGCATTGACTCTACAAACTTGCAATTGAATTTCTTTTAGTAAAGATTATTGAATAAAAGTATTTTTAAAATTCCAGTAAGCATTTCTATTTCTAAAAGCATTAGTATACCGAACAATTTCCAAAGCACCCCAGCATTAAATTACCCGAATATATACTTACATTGGCAATAACCATCTAGTAATACATGGTTGATTGAAAGACACAGGTTAATGTTACTCGTCGTGGTAGTTTTGAGAAGAGGAGGAGGGATATAAATATGAGGATGGTTCACCCGAAGATGTGAATAAAGCTTCATGTTAATCCAACACGATATGACTGAGAAAATTGATATTTAACATGTTAAGGACCGGCCGACCGAAAAGCGACTTATGGAGATGCGTTCAACGCATGTAGTAAAATAAACAAACTATATATTTTGTTGAAGTTCCTCAAATCATACACACTGAATGTCATGGTTGAGAGCCAACATCGTTTTAAAGGACAGACGACTATGTTCTGTTGTTAGAAATTGTTAATCCTTGTTAGTTTGGTATATACGAAGATATAAATAGTATTTCTAGGTTGTCGTACCCATTCAACTTTTGTCTTGATTCAATCTCAATTCAAAGCACGAAAACTAGTGTTTGACTTCTGCAATTTGGTACAACTAATACTTAATTAGTCAACACAACAGGTTGAAACAACTTTTTAAATTAGAGATCTAATGGTTTCACCAGGGTTTGAATCTCCCATAACAAAAAGGGATACCCTACAGTAACATGATGGTTAACCAGATTATCGCAAAGAACAATTTAATAGTGTAGTGAGCTTGATCCTCACTAAACGTCCCAGAACTTAGGCTTTGACTAGATTACATGCTTTGAATCTTGGACAGCCAGACAAATCAAGGCAAGTTGATTTACATTGCTATAAATTATAAGGGGCAAAATATTGACTTACCTCCTGAGAATTCCACAAAAATTAAAGGAAAAACATAAAAATTAAATAAGTATACATCAATCAAATTTTATATATAATCTTGTATAGGCACAGCTGATATCTGCGTACAGACATTTATCGTATAAAATGAGAAAAAGAACAGACTCTGTTAAAAACCTACGACGTTGTATGTACAATATTTGAAAACATTTGCTTCTGTAATAAAACATTCGTTTCCAATTAATTTTTTCAAGTTTATCCCCGTTAAAACGTCCGAAACAAAAATAAATTAACATTGTATCAAAAACAGAATGAAAAAAAATATCGTCCAAAAAAGCCATGTAATGAATTGGCGTATGAAAAAGTTATATATATATATATGACGTGTATACATTAGTTATAAACATTGTATAGTCTTCTTTCTATCTGTACTTTCTAATTATTCATCTCGAGAATTGATTTTTTAGAGGAATCATACGACGTAAAAGAAAAAAAAATCCTCTTTCTTTACCCAATCTCTAAATCATAATTTATATCTTGACCAACGCTATGAACCGATTAAAAAAAGTCTGAGTGAAAAGTCCTTTGTGATTATATCATTGAAATACTAGCACAAACTTAAGGCATTGCCGGTCCCAAAATGACTGCAGAGACCCCAAAAGGCTTTTTTTTCTGAAGAAACAAAAAAATATTTTTAGACTGTGCTTAGTGGCGTCCTTTTGAAAGTTTTCAAGGCAGTAGCTCCCAAAATGTAACCAGGAGCGCTCAGACTCACTCACGCACGCACACACCCACCCACACACACACACACACAAGCCAGGAGAGAAAAATCTGTTGCCCACTTGTCTGGTTGGTCAGGCGGTTCATTTGTAGGATTACGATGATTCAATCCAAATTCTTCAGATTTTATTTTATCTTTGATTTCTTTTGAAACGAATAATGTTCTTTTTCCAACTATCGATGTCTTGACTTATTGCAGTTTGTCATTTTTAAGCTTCGAGTAAATATTCAATTTCTGGAGAAAGATTTCAATATAGATTCTTCAGATTTTTATCTTAAGTATTTTTTGTTGAACGGGGTTTTTTTTTTCACTATCAAAGTGTTTTTTCTTCTTAATATCCTCATCTTTGTTGTGGGTGGAGAAATGCAACATTCTGCTCAGCTCTCTTTACTGTTTTAATCTTGTTAAAACTTGTCCGCACAAAGTTCATTGTTGGTCAGTTCTGCCTCTAAGCAACGAGACATTGAAAACTGCTTCAGTGGGTTAGCGAGTAGGCGTGTCAGGACAGCACGAGGCAGACCCGATTATTAGTACAACTGACCTGACAAAAGTTTCTCTGGAAAGAATAAGCTGGAGAACGAACCAACGAAGATATTTATGGCGTAAAAAGTTATTTCAATTCAAATTCTATTTCAGTAATAATTTACAAACTGAAAACCGAGTTAGCTAATAGAGAGAATCATTTTGAAATACAGTTGAGAAAAAATAATTAAGAAGAGCCAAAAGAGAGATGCTTTGGACACTTGAAGAAACCAAAACGGTTTTAGAGTCAAGCGGCCTATATAAGGCTGATTACAACAATTGTTTTTTCAATAGTTAAGGCGATAAGATTACGAAAATTTTACAAAGTCATGAAATAAGAATTCAAAATAACAATAACAGAGAAAGGGATAAATCACAACACTGATATCAGAAAAAAAAGCAAAGAAAGTGCTATCAATTAGTATTGAGATCAGGAAAAAAGGGAAAGGAAATTGAGAGGAAGAGTTGAGGGACACGGACAGACCAGAAACACTTTTACCAGTTTTTACCAGTTTCAAAGTTCAAAAAACAATAAGGAATGGAAAAAACAGAGCTTGCAAAAGGTTAAACGCTTCATTCATAGTTATGTATGAGCTATTTAGTGGCTTCTAAAAAAGTCTTTTGAAGGTTTATTAAGAATATCGAGTGATATTTCATTCAGTAATTTTGCACCGTGGAGCATAATGAGTCCCTTCTCATAAATTGTTCTTACTGAAGGGATGGCAAATTCATCCTTAATTGCGTGTTGTATTTATTTTGCTCTGGATTTTTTAACAAAAAAGGCACAGAAGGAATCAAGTTATATGCCGTTGTGACTTGAAGTAGTAAATTCGAATTTGAAGCTATCCTCAAAGTTTGGACTACTTACTATCATGGTTATCAAATCTTATGATCTTAAGGGCTTATAAGATTCTAGTGAACAGACTTTGAGACATTATGGATAGTGTATTATATATATATATATATATATATATATATATATATATATAATGGACTGAGGATTTGCTACACAACTACGTTTATGTTTTTGCCCCTTTTGGCTTCTTCAGGCGAATGATTCGGTTATTCGATTCAATCATGAATGTGTTAGTGTAGCGAATCCTCATTCCATAATATTTCAAGCTCTACTCTAAACCAACTTAATATTTAAAGTTGGATGTATCGAGCATTTTATGAAATGAACCCATCATACATCGGATTGCATGTTATATTGCATCCCTGATCTGCATTATATATATGTAAATATACATATATATATATATATATATATATATATATATATATATATATATATATATATATATATGTGTGTGTGTGTGTGTGTGTGTTACTAGCTAGGGAGGGGACTTCAAAGATGACAACGCAGAAGAGCAAATGAGATTTTATAGAGATTTATCAAATTGAATAAGGAGCAGCACCCACCTCCATCAGGCTTGCAAACACTCCTGGGCTGGAGGGAACTAACTCAATAACTTCCTTTCGGTGAAATTTGGAGGGAAATGAGTCGTCTTCTTTTTAATTGTCTTATCGAAAAAAAGTAATTGACACCATAGAGTGATTTTGTGGAGTCAGGATTCCCTACTCTATCTTAATTCTTGGACCAAGTCAGCTTTGCTGACAAATTTGAAGCCCCCACAGTACAGCCGTTTGATAGCAAGCAGACGAAGAGAGTTTGAAATGATGAAAACAGTGAAAGGATATAAACAAACAATTGGAAGAATTTAGATTATGTTAGGAGAACAGATAATATGAGAAATTTTGGTAAAATACGAAATACAAAGGAAAAAAAGTATTAGAAATTCAGAAAGTGAACAATAATGTCGGCAGTAAGAAAAGGTGAAAGAATAAAGACAGATAAGGTGCGTAAGAATTATGTTTTAGGGATGCAAAGACTAATCATCTCCCTCGACTTGGATGCTTGATTCAGTAAGTACGAAAGAATGCCCCAAACATTTCACAGTATGTTGAGCTGGAGCCGTATAACAATAAAATCGAGCACATTCAAATTGTCACTCTCTCCTCTTCAGTTATCTGTTTGAGCTTTATTTACTTGATATAACCAACGTTTACGATATTGAACAAGTTGTGGCTCACCCGTGTGCTGACCGCACAGCGCACACCTAAACCTTCTCCCCTTACCCTCATAGCAGAACATAGATTGCGTTTGTGTGGGTAGATTTATTAACGTTTCTTTCCAGATGTGTCGGTCTGAGCTTATTCACAGAAACAGCTTTTTTTCGAACGAATTTTCCTGAAAGTGCTTTCCTGCAGGATATAATATCCATTTTTTTTCAAATCCGGAGTCAATAAATATCTTGTGAACCTGATATTACTTTAACCCTATAATTGGAGTGGCTCCTGGGCTTTGAATAGAATGACTCTGGGGTAAAAAAAAAGTGATGGGGGCATGAGAATGAAGTGAATCTATCTCTCTGTATCTATGACAGTTTATCAAGGACATTCCATCTCTCTCTTTCCAGGCTGGTCTGCCCCCATATATATGTATATATGAATATAGGAAGTGTGTCCATGAAGAAACCGAAGTTTTGGAACAGCGCGCCAGTTAAACATTTTAGAGTGCCCGGATTAAAATGTTACGTAGCAGTGACCTCGACCGTTTTCTTTCTTTTTTTTTCCAAGTGCAACAAACTGAATTGATTAGGTTTTTTAACCATATGTGCGAGAATGAACGTGTGTCTAGAGTGTTTGGCCTATTTTCCTGAAGGTGAACAATGACTGTTTTAATTTGTGAAAATAGTCACCAGACTCTAAGTTTTCCCCATAGGTAAGAATCAGTGAAAGCTCGCATTTTATTCATCTGTCAGTAGATTTTGCAGCAACACGATACTTCATCAGTTCCATTTTCCAAATCATGTTGCACAAACCTTTACAGGTTCTGACCTATTTGGAAACTCCACAGACAGTCAGGCGACGATTTCCACAAATCACAGCACGTATCTTTTCGATGTGATCTTCCCTCATTGATGAGAAGATTCTTCTAGATTTAGCATCTACTTTAGTGGACCTTTTTTCTCTCGATTAGAAATGCTGGTACCACCCGTGGCATTGCTTACGGCTCTGACCCCCCCTTATAAACTAGTTGCAACATTACAAAAGTTTACCATAACGTTTTTACCAATCTAAAAGAGAATTTCACGCAAACACGTTATTCTTCTAAAACCTTCCCAGTTCAACTTAAGGGAAAAGGCCAAGCACACTAGACACGGATAAAAAGAAGTAAATAGATAGATATGAGTAAATATCTATATATATTTATATATACCTCTTCCGACTTCGTTTGCAAAGATAAAAAAGAGATTGTGTGAGAACAAGACCAAAAAACATTGAGAGAAACAAAAAAGACAAACATTTGATGACAAAATAAAGAGATTGACGAATCCATTTCGATAATGATCATATGATTAGAAAAAATACGCACTATAGATTTTCAGTAGACTGACCTTTTTATATCATAATGGTAGGGGCTCACAGGGAATTAGCGGAACACCTTACCCAGAAAATACACTGCCCCTGATGATGCTGGTTGTCTAGAGAATCTATTTATAGATGAATCAGGAAGTATATATATATATATATATATATATATATATATATATATATATATATGGCTGCACATGATAATTGCCTTAGTAACACTTTTTCAAAAGTTGATGTTTTCGTTGTTTTACAGCGAAAATGGAAAATTCTTCTTTTTTTTTTCCAATTTGAAGCTTGAAAACTCTGCATTGTGATCCATATAATGTGAAAGCTTAGAAAAACAACAAATGAGGATTGTAGCTGTGAGAATAACGAATACATCAACCTAAAAAAAAGTTTTATTGGCTACTTTATATATTTTCTGGCAAATATCGTTTGGACTATTGAATCCTTACTTTGCATCCTTTATGTTATAAAACACTATTGGATCGAACCATTCTTCAGCCATCGTTGGGTGTATAACCTGAGAATAGAGGCAATCGCTTTATTCCTTCAGTCCCCCTCACCGATGTTAGTCTCTTTTTTTAAAATTAAACACCTGGTGCAAACTGAAAAGTATGCAACGTGCATATGAGAGAATCATACTCAACCTTACATGGAGAGATCACAAGACAGCACAGTATATAAGGAAGAAAACAGGTCTTCGTGACATCATAGAAACTATTAAAAAACTCAAATGACAATGGGCAGGCCATGGTGCAAGAATGAAAGACAACCGATGGACATCATGTCTCACAACATGGATCCCCAGAGATCACGTAAGAAACTGAGGCCGACAGAACACAAGATGGGGAGGTGAACTTGACACATTCAGGAAATACTGGCTCTGCGACGCCCAAGATAGAGAATTGTGGCGAATCCTGGGGAAGGTCTATGTCCAACGACGGACGTTTAAATACTGATGTTGTTAATGATGAGGGAGGGATTAAGAATAGATCAGCCATAACGCGTTGACATTGTCAAGGATGCAAGGGAGAAATCCAATTGTCTAATCAAAATCTGGAATGGTTCTGACTCTTTTTAAACCTATAGAAAATACATGTACAATATTTTTACGAAGGTTTGATATTAAAGTCGCTCTTTGATGTTCACTCATGACAAAACGGGCTGCCATATTTGATCATGCAGTTGCATTTAGACGGCAAATCAGAGGACTTTATGTCCACTTGGCTAATTAGAGGAATTTACCTTCCTATAAAAAAATCATTAGCCATGCCTCTGGTCGCATGTCACTATATTACGTGTCTGTACAAATACAGTAGAATCAAATGCAAAACAAAACAAAACAAAACCATAACGAGAAACAAAACAAAACAAAAAAAAAACCAGGTTTCACAAAATATCTTTAGCTTACCTCATACGAACGCATACGTAAGTGATAACAAGGATAAGGATGAGAATTCCAGCCAGGACGCCTACAACAGCACCAATTATCGAATGTGTGCTGTTCTGAGAAACTTCTTTAGCCGCTGTGAAGGAAAAAAAAAGATCACTTCCTATTATTCTTAAGTCTTATATGTTTGGGGGATGCGCAAATACGTGTGTGTGTTTTGTTTTGTTTTTTTCTTTGTTTTTACTATGTATGAAGCACAACAAGGTCAAAGTGAAAGTGAAAGTGAAAATTTCAGAACAAAATTCAACAAATATCTGTATCAGGCTACAGTCTTATTGATCCATGCCCAAACTTATAAAACTAACTGGCATTCATGGTGATTAAGTGAAATAACTATTTTAGTGTGAAAGAAGTGGACAAAAGCACACATCAATGAATCATGTTTACTCAACATCTAAGTCATTAAACATTAGTGTTAGCTGTGTAATAAGCATCATATTTCTTTTAAAATTATTTCACGTTAGTTGATAGCATTATATATTCTAGTAATCTAATTCTTAATCCTGCCACCCTGTTGCTAAAAAAGAAATTCCTGATATCCAGTCTACTCCTATTCACTTTCAAAGCATATACATGACCCCCCCTCCAAGTCCCTTGCGCTCCCTTCTGGGAAATATACGTTGGGGTCTACTTATTTCATACTATGTATAATCTTAACCATTACGGGTAAGTCTCCTCGACCACCCTTTTTTCTAACAGTGTCAACCCTATCTCTTTTAATCTAACTCGTACCCCATATTTTTTAGATTGGATAATTTAACTGTTAGCTAATTTTTTTAATCCTTTTCCAAATACAGTCTTGTATACAGTATTCAAGGTGTTGGCGAATGTAAGTCTTATATTATACGAGGAACGATTCCTTGTCCATATAAGTGAAAATATGCTTAGTCAGTCCTGATATTCTGTTCGCCGTTGCAGCAGCACTAGATATATATTTGGAACATGATACTTAATCAGTTATTAGGATAACAAGATCCTTTTCGTCATTAACAATATCCAGTGAATTTTTATTCACACAATAATCATAACATGGGTTACGATCTCCGACATGGAGCATCTTACATTCATCTTCATCAAAAGGCAACAACAATTCTTTTGACTACGACGCTAAACTATTTGATACTCATGATAATTTTCTTGTAATAAAAAAAGGTTGAGGGGGATATAAGAAAAGTAAAGATACTTACATAGTTGACGATCGCATTTGGGTCCATCATAATATTTGGTGCAAACACAAATAGCTTTGGCGATTCGACTACAAGTTGCACCATTTTGACAATAGTTAGTATCACACAAATCTGGAATTTGACAAATAAAATGAACAGTGTTACTGTTTGATTTACACTATCAACAGCTTTGAAGTAGTGAAATACTAAGTCTGGACGTAAATGAGAAACTCTTCGAAATTCACAGAAGAATATTTTACAAAATGCATAACAGCCTCAAGTGTCTGTACCATATATATATATATATATATATATATATATATATATATATATATATATATATATATATATATATATATATATATATATATATATATACATATATATATATAATATATATATATATATATATATATATATATATATATATATATATATAAATATATATATATAATATATATATATATATATATATATATATATATATATATATATATATATATATATGTAGTAATAAATAGTATGTATCGAGCACTCTATGAAATAAATCCATTACATTTCAGAAGTGGCTATATATTATTGATATATTATCATATTATGTTATACTGCAGGCATTATTTGTACCACACACACACACACACACACACACACACACACACACACACACACACATATATATATATATATATATATATATATATATATATATATATATTGCTAGATTCTTTATCCATAAGATAATTTCTCAGAAATCAAAATATAAGTGTGAATATTTTATGTTTAATAAAGTTTTAAAGAATAAAACGAGTATTTAATCATTGGTATCAAAAGGTTGGGGAAAACTATTTCATCTAGTCTGAGATCCTGTTTTTCAATGTTAGTCCTCTAAAACCATTGATCACCCCTAGTACAACAGGTTGGTAAAAGACGTCGGTTGCGTGATGGTTTCTATTGAGTGACTAACCAGGCCTGTCTTAATTTACTTGCTCCTTATTCCAACTACTTAAGCCATCAATCTACGGCAGAAAGTGTTGATCAGAAAAGAAAAAAAAGTTTTATTTCTCTTCAGTGATGTATGGTGATTTATATCTCAGGTGTGCTGTGTGCTACAGATGCACAAAATTGTCCAAAAAATTAATGTTTGTAAAAAAAGCAACGGGTAGTAGAATCCTTTTTGGAATAATCTGGAGAAGATCTTGATTGTAGATTATAAAAGTTCTGCACCTTCGCTCACCCGATTTTACAAATGACAAACAAATACAAAGAAATAAGAAAACCAATGAAAGAAAAAAAACTTTATTTCGATTGGACACTGTTATCAACTGATAATATAACCCCATGATACAAAGCACCATACGCCAGTGTTTTCTTTATTCTTTGTTCCTAATCTGGGTTCTTCTCTCCAAGCGTGAATGCTGCTGGACACAAATTAGGTGACCAATTTTGCATAAACAACTTTTCTTCTGAATTGACCCCCCACACACATACACACCAAATAAAAACCTATTTAGGGGAGGTTTTTCAAAGATGTGTGTGCAAAATCTTAAGTTTTTACTATATACGGTAAAAGCTGGGCGAAATCCAGATAGATATTTATAAATGTCAGAACACGTGAATAACCTGAACCCAGCAACGGAGAAAAAACTAGTCTGTTGTGGAGAGTGGCGATTAATAATATTTCCACAACATGTTGATTTAGCTATCGTTGAATGTTCGAAATAAAAGAATAAAGTTACTTACGTATACATTTGGTTCCGAGTGTAACATAATTTTCATTGCAATTACATTTGAAGCCCGCTGGATCATCTTCACATGTTGAATTCTTTGTACAATTGTGTGCCTTGGTGAGACAGTAACCTGAAAAATTATTTTTTTTTAGAAATAAATAAAAAAAATAAACAAATAGATAAAAATACAGAAAAATCATATTTGATCAACACAGTAGTTATAAATAGTCCTCCAACCAACTTGATTATGTGAAAAACCGGCTCTAGCGATTAGAAGCTTGATTGTCCTGTCAGAAGTCAAGGAACATACTCGATAATGTTCATTTCGTAATCTCACTTTGTGATTGATTCATCTTCGAATATCAAGGCTTCACAGCCAATCAAAATGTTCTTTGGCGTTCTTTAATTTATTATATGATAGACAAAAAAATCATTTTCATCTTTATTATTGCTAAACTCTTTTAGTTGACTTAATCCTTGCAATTAGTCAGACATGAGATAGAAAGAGAGGGGGAAAAAGAAAGACTAATTCTGTGACGTCAGGTCGGGTCAACACACGTTCCAGTGTTCTCGGTATTTTGGTAAACATTGAAATTTCTGTTCTGAAAAAAAAATCATCATTTTTATATAATTATATGATAGCGAACACACACACACACGTATACATATATATATATAGATATTTTTATTTTCGATGAAAATTACCCTGCTTCTAGGGACGTTATTAAAACAGTTGATATAATAATAAAACCGTTAATCTATAGAAACATAAGATTTTTTAAAAAGGCAGTAGATATTCGTTCGTGATTTTGAGGTGTTAGTCCAACCATGATACTTAAGATTACAAATAAATTACATTTTCAGGAGTGTTTCCGTGACTCAGCGGTCTAGGACATTCTGCCAGACATCAGTAGATTTGGGGATTGACTCCGATTTTGTATGGAGAAATGAATTCTGTTTTGTTTACTTTCTAGATTTTAATAGAGCGAAATAGTTTGACCATAGCACAACCAAGCTCATCATTATCATTTCTATCATTGATGAAACTGATAATCAAAATGCTAATAATACAAATGAATATTATAATAATAATAATAATAATAATAATAATAATAATAATAAAGGGAAAAAAAAAGGGAAAAAGTGAAAAAAGGGAAAAATACCAAGACCTAGCAAGGGAGTTAAGGAAAATGTGGAACATGAAAACCAGGGTAGTACCGGTCATAGTGGGAGCACTAGGAACTGTCCCCCAAACGCTGAGGGAGAGACTGGAGGAGATCGGGATTAGGGGGAGGATAGAGACCGTACAGACCACAGCACTACTTGGAACTGCACGGATACTGAGGAAGGTGCTAGAGATATAAGTACTGCAACGAATAGTAGCTCTGTCATGATATGCGAAAGAGGGAGGAGACGTTAGCTGAGGACCTGAGGAGACTTATTGTCACTCAGCCTTCAGCGATAACCACTGGGCAACCGGTGTGAAACTGTAAATCGCAGAATTACTGCGACCTATGAGTACTAGGAGAGGAGGGCTGGAGACTTGAGGAGACTTGCTGTCACTCAAACTCCAGCGGTTACCACCAGGCAACTGGTGTGAGATTCCTAATAATAATAATAATAATAATAATAATAATAATAATAATAATAATAATAATACCACAAAAAACAACAATCATCATCACCGTCAAAAATGACATCTCAGTCATTCCAATAATAGACAGACCATAGGCTATTCTGGGGTTAAAACTTCGTTTAATTACATCATTTCTGTCTCAAGGGGCTTAAAAATGATACCCTGGCCATTCCAGTTGTGGCATTGCCATTGTTATTGAGGGGACAGGTGTAGCTGCCAAAAAAACTGAAGGGCCATTGATTAAAATATGCACATAGTGAAAATAGCGGGACAAGAGCAAGAGAGAGAGAGAGAGAGAGAGAGAGAGAGAGAGAGAGAGAGTAGAAAACTAATATGTTGCAATTTTATTTTCCGATGCTGTTCAATGAGATAGAGAGACAGCTAAGTACCTAGATGGATCTACCACTGTCTTCTGCTGCTATCTCCTGGCCTTCTCATAACAATCTCCCTCGACCTTTCTGCCCATCTGGCTGGTCCACCTATCTTGCTTTCCTTTGTCTTGTCAGGTTCAGTTTAACTTAAAATTCCTAGCCCCTCATAAGAAGCCAAACCACCACAGATTCCAGCCTTTTTTTATGACACTCATCATGCATCCTGTTAACTGGTATTTTCAGACTATTGGACATTCGAGTGTTAAAAGCAAAAGTCATCGAATCTCTGAACAATTTAAAGAACTTTGTATTTTAAATCTTACTCGAGATCAAGACTGAACTTGTTTGCTTTGAAAGAATGAATTAAACAGCTTAATTATTTCAACATCTGATGAGGTCTAGTGTTTGCCCGGGTGAATAGTCAATCGAGATCAAAAAATCAAATAGGTCCTGGCTTTTGAATTCAGTAATGGACATTCAAATGATGACCCTATCGATAAAGATGGCCTCAAATCGGTCAAGTTTTATTCCAGACCCTCCCCCCTGGAAAATGACCATGCCGAGAAAAGGCGCCAGAGCAACTGCAAGAAGCGGAGGAATCGTTTGAACATTTTACTTTCGGTAAGTTTGATCCATTTACAGAAGCGGTCATCCATCCTATGGCATAAACAGACAAACGAATAATGAGCAAATGAGGTTAAAAATATCTTTAAATATAATCAACAAACTAACAAACGACTACAGAAACTCATAAACACACACACACACACATAAAAAAATGGAAAGCTTTGCCATCTTTGATGGCTGCGGTTGTTCAATGTCTACTCACTGAGACAGTCGGATTCTCCAACCGTTCCACTTGTCTTCGTGTATTTCCCAGCCGGGCACTTCTTGCAAGATTTTTGGTATTTTTGATCTTGGAACGAATCTTTGGGACATTTCTCACAGCTGCTGCCGTTATAATATTCTCCTGCGTTGCAGGGAGCTAGAAATTAGAAAAAAATAATAATACATACAGGTCTGGTTATTCACAGTAGAAACTGTCATGCAACCAACATCTTCTGGCATCATACTGTGAACAAATAAAAAAATGGAAAAAAAAAAGTGTGATGGATGAATAAGTTACTTCTCTCGCCTTTTGTTGGGTCGTGATCACTAAAAATGGCTGAATTTAAAAAAAAACTACACAAGCGTGAATGCTGCCGAACACAAACTAAGCGACCGATTTAGCATAACCTAACATTGCAAATTGGATCTCCCACTAAAAAAATCTATTTAGGGAGAATTAGAAAAAAAATTTCTAGAAAAAAATAAGATGTAAAACCTCTGATATCCAGACCTCTAGCTCCATTGGTGTGGCCTGTATGCATGATCAATACATGGCCAGCTAGACTCACTTAAAAATGAAGAAACATATGTTCACACTTTTGGTGTCACTTTTGGTTTATGGTATCTAATATACAGAGAAAGAGATAATGAAGATCATCGTGACTCAGTGGTGGTGAGTTTTGCATCCAGTTCCGTGGGCTATGATTCAATCTACTACCGAAAAGACTTAAAAATGGTACTCAATGCCTCCACGTTAAGCATTCAACACAAAAACTAGGGTTGAGGAACCTCTCATTAAATCTAAGGGGTAACCATCAAATTATGTTGGATACATCGGTTCTTGTGAGAAATGGGTCTCACTAACAATTAGACATATTCCACTTATCTTTACAGGAATTGTCCCTGGACGGAGTATTGAGACTGTCTGACGTTAGACTCCTATCTATTATGGTCACTTATATGTTATCTTTTAAATTACACCAGTTTATTTCATTTTTTTTTTTTTTTTTGTTAGAAGCTACAGTCGTTTTCTAGTAAGCGAATCTACAGGCATAGTGTCGGTTAAGTTTATCTATCCAGGCTTTCGGCAATCTCTGCCTGGACTAAGCTTCTGTTTCATCTGATACTGTAGACTACGATAGTCTATTCCAGTCTAAGATAATAGTGAGTGAACTCTGGTGTTCCATTCCCACGAGTGTGCGTAATAACACTTGGCTGAATCTTGTTTGTTTAGACGTGTAGGACACTTGCCTGTTTGTACCTGACCCTGCAACCCTATCGATGAGGGCATCAGCAAAGAATAATGATACATGCAGACAAAGGATAGTGCATTTCTTCCATTGTATGCGCACTGCGACTGCATGAAGAACAGGGAACAAAAGACGCAAGACTCATGATGGGATTCAATATCAAACTTTTATATTTCTTTGGACGACCGAAAAAAATGCATCGATAGTCTTCGCTTGAAGACCAAACAAAATGACCACTCAGAGAGAGAGAGAGAGAGAGGGGGGGGTAATTAACCCTTCTGCTGCCAGCAGCCAGGAGCATCCGACCATCTTTCACGTCTGGTCTGCTTCTCTACTGCTGACCACCTTTGGTCCTTCTACTCAATAGGTAAAAGTCCTTTCCCTATTGATATCTCTTCAACTAAATCAACTTGCCCTCCTTTTTTTCCTAATAGCGGAACTAAATGACCATCTACCCCTTTATCTTCTATTTTCTTCCTGCTTTCTTTCGTTTCTCAAACAACTAATCTTATTGTCTATCTTTTTCACTTGCATCGTTAGAATCCTCACACACCATCCATCTTCTATCAACAACTCTTCTCTTTCTTTCTCAAAATGTCTTTTTAATTAGTTGGCTGTGATCAGCTATCTATCTGCAGGGGTTTCAAGTAACCCCACTTTATCTTGTCGATAAATCTACTTACGATGTTTCTATCACCCTTTTGGCATCTGAAAAAGGTCACTCTTGTATAACTTATCTTTTTTTTTTACCAAGTAAATATGCTCCACAGCTACCCACGCAAGAAGTAACCCCGACAAAAATGCTATTTAAAAATAAGATAAAATATTCAAGAATAAAATTTGATATTCAATTTAAAAGTCTCCCATCAACCCTCATATTGTAACTCATACATACATGTGTATATATATATATATATATATATATATATATATATATAATCTATTTCATGCAATTCGCACATTACAGAATAATTCAATGTAAAAAAAATTTTGAAAATATTTTGGAGGAAAGTTACATATTTTTACGTTTCTTTTTATGTTTTATTTTATCTTAAAACTTGAGCATTGTTTAATAAATTAAATTAGAGAAATTTACTTGCTAGATCTATCACAAAAACAAAGTCACAAGAACAAATTGATTTTTTTCAACTAGATAATCTGAAATACTGAACTATTCTACCATCTTGAAAAAAATCTATGAAAAAAGTACAAATAGAAATAATTCTAAGGATAACGTAGATGAATTTACATTGTGTATAAGACAAAATTAAATAATTGGGCAACTTTGGGAGTTATCAGCTCAAAGACAGAGAGGAATTTAGGATAAATAAATAAATAAAATGTGCCTGGTAAACGTTGCTCTGTACTGATGAGCATGTAATTCTTTTATTCGGTTTTAGACATTTGTATAACTTGAATTAATGTGTTTCAATATTTGATACGTATTTTCAACGTATTTTCAAAGTAAACAGTTTATGAAGATATCCATTGAGGCATTTCTATTTAATAATAATAGTAATTTTTATTATTGTTATCATTATTATTATCATTATTATTATTATTGATAAATACGAATAATGAATGAATGATAATAATGAATGAATAATTATGATAGATTTATAACAATAAGAAACATATTAATAGTTAATTAGTCATTAATAATAATGAATACTATAAATTAGTTAATAAAATCAGATAGATTAATTCATAGTAACAATAATAACCCTAAATATTTAGAAAGAAATATTTTTCCTTTCTTCTTTCGAAATGTAATTTCGATAAAAATGGTATTCAAAAGAAAAAAGTTTTTAAAAAAACTTACGAACAACGCAATAAGATTCATTTTCGGCTCCTTCTTCCTTTGTTAAGAACCCAGCCGGACATTTTGAGCAACTTTCTGTGTCAGTCTTTCGGTAATATCCGATCGGACACTTGATGCAAACACCGTTTTGATTCATCTCCCCAGCTGGACATATCCCTAAGAGAACCAAAACAAAAAAATTCTTTCACTCATTCGGGCCTGGATTCTTTTTAAGAGTTACTAAACAAGGACATAATTGATGGATTTAGGTAGACTTAATTTCCAAGAAACCCTGGGAAGTCATAAATCATTTTAGAGGTTATAAGATATGGATTTCATTTATAGCAAATATAATGGTCATGTGACCTCATCACGTGTTCAAAATGGCTGGAATATCTAAAATGGCTGCCATTTTTAGAATGACTGCTAAATCTAAATCGCACCTACTTGTGCCCCCGGGCTAACTGAGTCCAGTTCTCTGATTCCCCAATACATAGGATTTGCATCATTGACTTTTAGTTGGTTTTTCTTCCAACATTCCAGGGCAACCCAAATTTTTAAAAAAAGCAGCATGAAGAAAGAAAAAATTACAATTTATAGGATATAAGTTCAGATCAAAGAGAAGTCTGGGTGTTTTATACATTGTATCAAAAGTTTTGATTATGTGAATGACTGGGTTTTGGTTCTCACATGATGTAATTATGAAGGCTGGTAATTGATATGGAACACAACCTTCTTTGTATCTCAATGGAATAAGTCATTCATTCAATAGTAAAATGAAATATACTTTTCTGATAATTCAATTATCTTTTTTACGTGTCCATATAATGATTTGGTATCACCTCAGACGGCAAATGATCACTGGAGTGGGTGCAAAGTGAACATCATATAATGTTACTTACATCTTGGTTCAACAGTCACAGACGTGAACAACCGGTCTCGGCTAATCCGAAGACCACGAGATCCGAAATTCAGATATCGAGCAACTGTGAGAGCGTTCGGAAGAGAGTCATAGGCAGAAGTGCCGGGCACTATTTTTAAGGGCTTATATTCTGCGTAATAATGGTCACATTGGATAATTTGGATATCACTATAAGGTCTTATCAGAAGCCACTTTTTCTCTAACATAATCCTAAATTCTTCCAATCTGCAATCTGATAGTAAGTGTTCAAAACGACACCTTGGCTGTTCCGGATACTGGCAGATCATTCTAAGGTTGAAAGTTTGTTATATCACATCATTGCCAAATCTCATCCGTAAAATGCCTTTTCTTAAAAACTGTACCCCTGCTTCAAATTGCTTCTAGCGCCCCTACCGGTAGGAGTTATCTTTGTCCCTGTCTGTGAGAACTTTACCTCTACCTCTCTTGGACTGGATAAATAGGATTCCTTTATCTCCCTTTGTCAGTGATAATTAAGCACTTGCCCGCACACAAGAAACAAAATCTTAGCTAAAATCAAATATGAAACGGCCTGAGCATTTGATTTGCTACATTGGTGAGCCCATAGTAGTGAGCCTAGTTCTCGCAGGGTGCTCAGTTAATATAACCATGAGCTAAAGTTTGTGTAGTCCAACAAGAAGTGACGATCTAGTGGTATCTCGTGGCCATAGCTGGTAAAATCCAATCGTCTTGTTAAAAAAACAAAACTTACGAACACAAGCAGTAGACCCAGTTTTCCAGGTTTTAAAACCAGAAGGACAAGGATGGCAGTTTGTTTGGAAGGAGACATTTTGGTATTCATTGAGTGGACATTCCAGGCAGGTGTTATTTGAGACCAGGTAAGATCCTGCAGTACAGTTAGCTGCAAAAGAGAAAAGAAAATTATCAACAAGTTTAACAAAACTGTCTGCAAGAAATGTCAAACTCAATTCCTATTTGTACTTTAACAGATGACGATTATAGCAACTTTTATATTGTATTGTAAAAAAATTGATTTTTTAGTTTAAGTGTATATCTTATAAGAATGAATCCTAGCATATCTGCAAGACGGATTTTGTAGATATGCAAGACTTGACAGTTTAGCTCAGTCGGTAAGGCACCTGCCTACCAATCAATGGTAGACAAATGTTAATTCGATCTATTAGAATGAGATAAGCCCCTGCACATTTCTAACATAAATTTCAGTAGATATGTAGGACTTGTTAATTTAGCTCAATCGGCACCAGCCTACCAATCTGTTTGATGTGATTTCAAATCACAGTAGGGAAATGTTGATTTTATTTTTTGGATTGAACAAAAAAATGCACTTGCGTATTCCTTACATAAATTTTGGTAGATATTTAAAAGTTGTCAATTTAGTACAGTTGGTAAAAGACACAACTACCAATCAGTTGGTCGAAATTTCATATCACGGTAGGGAAATTTCAGTTTTTATTCCCTCAAATTTGGTGAGGATTGTTCTCGTCACGGTAGAAAAACAAATTGAACTCAGGATTTGGACTGGAGCTTGGCTGAAATGATTTATAACTTACATTTTCCCCCTAACAATCCAGAACCTGCCTCTGTCATAACCAGTAAACTATGAACTCCTACAATTTGAATTCGATTTGACCGTTTTGAGCCTGAGATTACAATGACTTTTGGGATATGTATATATATATATATATATATATATATATATATATATGTTTATATATGTGTGTGTGTGTGTGTGTGTGTGTGTGTGTGAGTGACTTTTAGAAGTCTACTGAGACATCTTAAATTTAGACTTTAAGCAACTGAAAAGGTTAGTTTAGACAGTGCTGACATTTGATCCCCCACTCGGAATGCTGGTGCAGCACAATCTTCTCATCCTCATTTCCTCCAATTTGATGTTGTGTGAATATCCGTACCTCAAATGAATTAATCACCATGACCCACACATGTACCAAAACTAATCATCTAAATAATATCTAGATATATCTGAAAAGATATCAAAAATATTTTAAAAATATCTAGAAAATCAAAACAAATATCTTGAAAATATCTAAAAATAGACATCTTAAAATATCTTGAAAAATATCTGGAAAATATATCTGAAATATCTTCAAAATAACCCCCCCAAATATCCAAAGAATATCTAAAAAGTATCTGAAAATATCTAAAAAACAATATCTCGAAAAATTTTCCAAAAATATCTAAAATATCCAGAAAAAATATCTTAAAAAATACCAGCACAAGGTTCGGTCATTGTTAGTTCAAAATGAACATAGAGATCCAAAGAGCACTTTTAAAAAAATAGAAAAACAGTTTCTAGATTGTGTCAAATGGTATACTCATGCAGATTTTCAAGGTTGAAGCCTCCAGAATGTGACCTAAACCACCTGTACATACAGACACACACACGCACATACACGAGCAGAGAGAGGAGAATCTGTAGCCTACTTGGCCGGTTGGTAGAGCCATTTGTGCGGCTATGGTGATTCAGTTGTGTAAATATCTATTCCTTGAGTCTGCCCAAGAGATGTGATTCATATTGTTGCCTAAAAGTCATTGGTCAAGCCAAGATTTTCTATGTTGATTTTCACAGGCAGATAAGCCCTTCCCGTTTTGATGATGAACACAACACAATCTTCCGATCCCCATTTAGCCTCATGCTGAATTAGATTTAGTAAATATCAAAATAAACTTACCGATTGTACATTGCTGAACAGAAACTGCTCCTTCGTTTTGGGTGACGAAATTGGGATCGGGACAAGGCAAGCAAGTCATCTGACCAGGGTTGTTGGAACTGTTGCGATAATATCCAATTGGACATAACTGACATTTCTCGTTGACCAGTTCATAACCAGAATTGCAAAACACTAAGATTGAGAGAAACGTAGACTGAATTAAGATAAATCTCTGAAGTTTAGAAAATTGGCAAGACAAAAATCTAGTAATAAATGCAATATCATGCAAGAGAGATAAGTAAGATAGAGGCTGGATACGATTAGCCGCTTCTACTGTTGAACATTTATGGAACAAATGAATGTAGAAAAACTCTTGACATCTGATAATGTATTTTATTGAATATAACAAGACAGGATATGATTTTAAAGTTAATGTTTAGGGCGGGGGTTGCAATAAACAACATGAAAATGAATGAAAGGGAGTTGACTGATTTGTAGCCTTGATTTTATGGTTTACATTTTCACTTATAATTTAAGAATGAAATCGGATTAACTACTTACAGAGGCAGGAGGTGTTTTTGTTGGCTCCCTTTGAATACGTTGTATAATTTGCTGGACATGTTTTACAAGATGTCATCCATTTTTCGTCCTGGTATTCACCGTATGTACAATCAAAACATTTATTCTGTGCAGGATCCAAATATTGGCCGGGTGAACAGTTTGCTGTCGGGTAAAAAGAACACAAAAAAAAACCAATCAAAGAGCCCTTGGTATATCTCTATTTATTATTTCTATTGATATTCAGACCATCCGAATCTGAATATTTATAGAAATAATAATAATACCTCATCTCAAAAATTCGGAGATATCTATATTTATATCCTAGCAGATAAGAATGTACATACAAATATAGTTATTGACTGATTTTTTTTAACAACCATAGGAATAGGCGGGCTTCAGAAGATGCTACTCGACCATTGACTATCTTTCGGTGATTCAACTCGAAGAGAAAGCAGCAAAATCTATATTGCCACTCGATGTAACGTTTGAGGACTTCAAGAAGGCCTTTGATTCTCTGGAAATCCCCGAAGATATTGATGCTATCGTACAACAAGAAGTAAGACCCGTGTATGTTAGAGTCATACAGCATATCGGTCGACATAGAGATTCCTTCATCAGGCAATATGAAGAATCTGAGCCCATTCAGCTCGAAAAAGAGGAAAGACAAGATGATGCCAGCACACCCAAACTCTCTACAGCCAGTCTCGAGATGATCTTCCAAAACTTAGACTTGGTAAATTAAGAATCAGAATAGATGGTGAATACCTAAGTAACCTCCCGTTTGCCGGCAACAATGCCTGTTTCACTGAGAACCTTCATCATCTCCAAACAATACCAGACTATTATGATGAATGTAGTGAACTAAGTGAGGATAAAACTCACTACAGCAATAATGGCGAGCAAGAGTTCGCTAACCTCTCCATGGCAAGTTACTTGCATATGCAGGCTCCACCTACTATCCGAAAGTAGTTTTCCTCTGAGGACCTTTCGTAAGCCGAAATGGCATAAAGCGAAGAGGCAAGTATCATTACTTTATATGGGAAATCTATTTGAGTGTTTTTAGATCCTCCCAAATTATGCTGATGGTATGTTAGGTTGAGTCATCAAAAGTAGGGATTATGGGAGGCACAGGAGACCGGGATGTAAGAGCAAAAACAAGAAGTGCATGCTGCCTCTATGACGTCTTGCTGAACACTGATTTTGTTTTTTCCGATTTTTTTTAAGAAGAAAAAGTTTCATAGAGCGAACTTTCGAAAAGCGGGCAATAATTGTAGTACCATTATTTTACAATTTCTGTTTTGGGCCAACATTTCTTATTTATTAACGTTAACAAAACTTCCAACTTCTGGGATTTCCATACTTAGCTCTGCCACTCAAATCAATTAGAGAACCATAACAACAATCAAAGACGCGACCAAGCATCAAAAAGCATAGGCTGAGGGTATTTTTCCCTTCTCACTTGTCTGCCTGTCCATCCGCGCTCATTTCAGAGCTCCTGGTCATATTTTTGGCTGAGAGCCTTGAAAATGTCCATGTTTAGTCCAGTAGCCACCTTCTAAAAACAATTTTTTTCATTTTTTTGTCAAAATTGTCTTTTTTCACTTGTTCTTGCAAGACTTCCAAAGGAAATTCATTGAAAGCATCGTGAACAATCATTCCACCACAGCTGCGACATAGCATTTGTGGTAATTAGGCGTTTGTGAAAAAGCTCGGTTGGAATGACTCTCTCTCTCTCTCTCTCTCTCTATATATATATATATATATATATATATATAGATAGATAGATAGATAGATAGATAGATAGATGGATAGATAGTCTAAAAAACTTCACAGCTTTAAACACTAAAGATTTTTAAAAAATTCAATTGGTTTTTTCGTGTCATTTCAGTCATCCGTTTCCCAATAAATGTCAATGTAATTTACGTTACCTGTCTGTTTCCCCTATACTTTGTTATCATTGTACAATGTTTTAAATTGTCTCTAGTTGAGATAAGAAGTTCTTTACCATGTAACTATTCGGGGATGTTATAAACAAAATAGTCATATTAACATGGCACCCCAGCAGTGTTGATCAAACATCACCTCCCTTCATTATATAGGTTATCATTTTATGTAAGGTTTTATGTGTATTGTATATTGATATTATTTTATACAGCATTTTTATTTTTGGAAACAAGCCTCACCTATGTAGGTTACCCGAAAACGTTTTTAACGATGAGGGATCAGTAAGTATACCAACAGACATGACTCGCTCTTCGTGTCACTTTAACTGAATACTAAATCTGTTGTGCATGGATACAGAGGGGGGGAGAATGAGAGATACAGACAGATAGTACTAGAGAGAGAGAGAGAGAGAGTATATAGTTGAATCTTGTCTCACGCTCCTTCGGCTCCAGTTAGTCGGCGACTTCGATCTTTTCAAGTCACACATTGCTCTATGTAACCATGTATCATAGTGTTGGTGGATAAGTAAAGCCTTAGGTGAGAGAGACAAAAGAAGTTACAGGAAGGGGATATGGTGAGAACAATGAAGCAAATTGGCTATATTGATTCATTTTTCAAGGAAGGTGTCAATATTCTGTTTATCTTTTGGTCTACTTACCTTTAGTACAGTTTTGCTCCGAGATGGAAGCGACTTGTTCGGTGATATTACCATTGGGACAAAGCTGACATGTTGTAAACAGTCCCAGACTGTTGTCCTTAAAATAACCGATTTCACAATGTTTACATAAGGAAGTATGTCCTGCAACTCTTTCATATCCGCTGTCACAAAACACTAAAAAAGATAAATAGACAGAAATAGGTCAACCATTGTTCGTATACATGTATTCGGGTATGCATGCAGGTGATAGGTCTAGGGTGTCTGAACCCTTTATTCAAGCAAAGCACAATCAAAAACTAATTTTTATGTCTTGATAAAGAAATCTTAATAATTAAACAAAAATTCAATGTAATCAAAAATTAATCTTAGAGAGCAAAAAAAATGCTTTTCATCTAATATAAGTTGGTCTTATTCTTTATGAATGTTTATTAGTTCTGTAGTAAATTTTTTTGGAAGGTTTTTTTTAAAAAAAACAATCAAATGGTGATTTGAGATTTCTCGACCATTATCAAGAAAGTGTGATAGTTGTATACAACCTGTGATCAGCACTACATCTCAATATAGTTTTATATTGATATTTTAAGTGTTGTCTTTTGGTAACTAGCGTAATCGTAAATAAACCAGTTTAAATGTGTTGCTAGACGCAACACTTGAGAACACTATTTGTAAAAACTTCGATGACACCAATAAAATTTTTGTATGCAAACTAGGAAAATTAAAAATATCAAATTCTGTTTTTTTTGTTGTTTTGTTTTTTAACAAACAATATAAATATATCAAAGCCTATGAGGGAGAGGTCAGTATTTTGACTAAGGAGAAGTCCTGAATTATATGATGCTGCATATATTTTTTTATTTTGCCTAGTTGTTTATTTGCACACACATAGCCACACACACGAGTAGAAATATAGATGTAGATATTCATGCTTGTCCAAACAAGTTTACTTTTAATATATTCGGGTGAAAAAAATGGTATTTCATTATGATTTTAATAGAGATATCATTTCTGACAGTTTATGAAGATTTATAACTAAAATCATCTTTATACATTTTTCAGATACATATTGTCTACATATGCGTGTCATAGCCTTTAAACAAGTAATATACATTTTAATACTAATATAAAACACTAGGATTTGAATATTGATCTATATCATTTAACAGATATCCTTTGATATCTTATGAATTCATGTAATTTGTACTTTTTTGATCAAGTATATATACATATATATCATTGCATGTTCGATTAAAAGGCCTCGGACAAGGAATGCGCTTGAAGTTTTTTTTTCACTTAACCTTTGCTATTTCTGTATGAGTGAATACAGGCAAGTTGTAAGTGTACGGAAGAACTGTCTTGAAGTTTTTGGTTCAGTGCTCTCCACTATACATAGAGCCATTATCAAGATCTTAATGTTTGGGATTGAAAACTGATTATAGATTTCAGTTATAAATTATAACCCCCATGTTGCACATACAAATAACTCGTACATTGGCCATACAACCACCACCATATCTTGTCAACTAGCTTCCCGGTTGTCTAGAGGAAGAGCCATCTGTGCACACATGGAAGAATTCTGACTGCTAGGTACTGGCATTTCACCTGCGACTTTATGCCAAATACTCACCCATAATGCGTATATGTTGTCAAACTCCAGTCCAAGTAAGAGGCTGGAGTTGACTTTGTTTTTCCTCCATAACAAGATCAAGAACAATCCTCAACTAATTCAGGAGAGTAAACTCTCCTCTGTTTTTCTGTACCGTCACGTTAAATCAAATCAATATGTAAAATTAACATTTTGTAGTGATTTGAAATCAATAGACGGCTCTTTTACTGACTGTCCCACACTGACAAAACTGTAAAAAAACGTTTGATACAACATCTATTTATCAAAGTGGGCAATTTTTTAATGACGTCACATATTTTCTATCTTCTTTCTATTCTTCATCTAAATGGGACCGACTGACTGACCGAAAAGCGTTTCATAAAAATATGGACACATAAAAAAAATTCCTTGTCTTAGGCCTGTAATCAAATACTTAATAATGAAGGACTGATATCTATCTATCTATCTCTCTCTCTCTCTCTCTATATATATATATATATATATATATATGCATATTTTTTTGAAACTCTATTTGAGAAAATCGTCCGATAATACATGGTGAATGTTTCATTTGGCCTAAACAGAGTAGAATAGAATAAACAATTTCCAAAAAGGGGGCTGCTACAAAATTTGAACTTGCGACCGAGAGGTAGCCGCTTTAACGTGGCATTGCACTTTCCATTGAGCTAAACAGCCCAGCTGACATGAACCGTGAATGAACAATATATATATATATATATATATATATATATATATATATATATATATATATATATACTTTGTGTTTGCTATTACTCTCAATGATTGAAATAAGGTCTTCATGTGATTTGTTTTTAGTACAGTTTAAATTTTGAGAACATCTAATCATGATAACACGAAAAAATGAAGTTGTGTGCTTGTATATAGTTGATAAAAGAAATAATAAACGATGGATTCCTGATAACTCTATGGTGTCATACCTCCACCAGAAATGAAAAAAAATTTTAAAAAGCATTTGCACCACATATGATTCAAACAATTTTATAAAGCTCGCAAACCAAAAAGAAGATCTCAATTGAAAAGAAAACAAAACACCACAACAATAAAAAATAGCAAAAATGGAATTCAAGCAACAAAGGGTTAACAATGGTTGGATCCTGTGCTTACCTTTGGTTCATGAAGGGTTTTCATTTTGGATTTAGGGTCAGCAACAAAGGGGTACGACCAGCCTGTAAGATTTAGCTCGACCACTTAATTCTCTAGAATCTATCGGGCGTATTAGTTTCTCAGCTTTCTCAACCGAAGGTCGAGTTAAAAATTTGAATTCTATCACATTGTTTACAGTGTCTAACTCCAGAATAGATTTTATTATCGCAATTGGTCAGATGTAAAAGATGAAGATGCTGATATTTCTGCTAAGAATTTGAAGAATGTGTTTAAAAAGATGGATGACGTCATGTCGGAATCTATTGCCATTGGTCTAAAAATAGACCTCATGAGAGACTTTGATTGTTGCTCATTCAAATAATGCATTTCGTTTTTATTTAATTGGTCCGCTGTTTTCTCTTTGCTTTTGTTTGATTTTAAAATGTTTGAAGAAAGTTTTTTTTACCTCATTTACACTTCTTTTGGGTTTCCATTTGTCCCCGTTTCCAACTGAATTGGATATTTTTGTTCAATTCAGTATACGAAAAGATTTCGCTTTCATCCATAACTTCAGCAATAATAAGCTATATGTTTTAATAGAGATTCAACAGACAGATTTCTAAAGCAAATATCCCCGCTTTTAGTAGTAAAATGATGCAAAATGAAATATAACATTGTTCCCTTTCAAGAACTACAGAGGCCGTACGTACAATATTTTGACACTTATATGTATAATGTTAAATAAATATTGAGCCTCTCATCCGACCAATATACCATTTTTATTGACAAATGGGAAAAACATCAATATCTGTTTGAGCGGATCAGTGGTCTAAAGCGTTCTGTTAGTCCTCTAATGGACGTGGGATCAAATCCACCCGACAGAGACCTTTTTTTTTAAATGTTAGTCGTTACGAGCGCATTTCCTGATAACCAAGCGTAAATATTTTAAGATAAGACCAAATGATATGAAAAAATAGCTCTTTCGAGTATTTGTTGATAATATATTGGTATTATTAATAAATTATATATTGGTACCATCAAAAAACTTGACAAAAAACTTTCAAAGATTTTAATGATATTAAAAAAAATGGATATTTGAAGAAAAAAAAAACGTTCATCTCTTTCCAGACTGGGCATTGTTTACGTTTTTTGTTTTTAAACCATAATTGAATTTTCTTATGGAAGGCCATACTCTTATATTTCTCTTTTTCTTCTGATTGAGTGATTTTGTCAGTATTCTTTCGACATAGAATTTAGTTGAATATATTATTCTTTTATAGTTTGTGCGTAAACGTTTTTGTTGTTATTGCTTCCAGAAAATATATCATTTTGCATGAAATTCGTTGGCTGTGTTTGTCCCCATTCCTAATATTTCTTGCATGCTACCCCACTATCGACTTTTGGCCGGATGGATTTGAAGATTTTTGATCTATTCTTTTTTATCTTTCCTGTGCATGAAGAAAGATTCTGAACTTTTTTTGAAGAAAAAAAGAACAAGAAAGATCAGAAGATTCATATTTTATTTTTTCCGTTTAAACTGTAGAAAATAGAAAGACAATAAATCTTTTATCGTCAAACTCTCTGAGTTGACTTTATCATCGCAATTAGTCGAAAATGGAATTTAAGTTGAATGAATTTCAGGCATGAATAACAGAGGGAGAGAGTAGAATAGAAAGTGTAATTCTGTGATGTCATATCGCGTTTTTGAGTTCTCGGTGTGTCATGCAGCAAGAGTTTGACCTTAGCACAGCCAAACCTTTTCTCTTTTAATGAAAACAAATATTCAACTAGATCGTTATTGGAAGGGATCTGAGTGGAAATAAACATCCTAATAGATTTTTAGTTGTACAGACTTCAAAAGCAACAATATATCACTTTTTGTAAACTTTTTTCTCTTTGCAAAGTTTGTTCACCTGACACTGAAAGATCTGCATTCGATGCGAAGGAACAAGAAAGTTAAAACCAAGTCATTATGGTCAGCTGCAAACTAAGATACTTTATGTCTGATATTAGATATTTCTATTGGACTTATATGAGAAATCTATTTTAGATGATAGCCAAGATTGCAAAACTGTATCTCAATTGAAAATGCATCGTACATACGATGAATTTAATGTATTTAGTATTTGATAAGATTCTTTAATTTTATGTTATATTTTGATATAGCGTTTAGTAAATGGAGGCTCAATAACATATGAGGTATTTTAGATCATTTCTTTTCACATGTAGATATTTTGGGGATCGTCGAGACAAGTTTTTGGGCGGGTAAACTTTTCCTTTAACTCGACCAGTGGTCGAGCTACTTTAGTGCAAAATCTCACAGGCTGGTTGTGATGATTGGAACCAGAGCTTACCTTTAGTTTATGATGGGTCTTTATTTTACGCTGATTGTCAAGGGCTCTTCCAAAAAAATACGAGTAATCGTAGGGGGGGAGGTCAAGAACATTTCAAAAGATAACTTTTGGCAGTATGCCGGGTCGGGAGTGATCAAGTAAAAATTTGGGAAAAGGGGTGATCTTGTCTTTTGTTCGACAGTAATCACTAATAAAAGTCCAGATTTTCAAAGAGCAAACATGAATGTCATTGAACACAATCTAAAGGATTGATTTAGCAAAAACTTTCGTTGTAAATTTACCCCCTCTCATACACTAAAAACCTTTTTGGAGCGAAATTTTGAAAAAACAAACAAAAGCACAAACGTTTTCTTGGCATGATAAGGAGTAAACACTTGAATTCCCAGCCCTCTAGCTCCATTGTTGTGGCCTGTACGCATGATAATACATACATACATAAATAACCAGCCAGCCAGCCAAACCAACTTGAAAACTGAAGAAATCTATCGTGACGGTTTCGGTCGACTAGTTCTAACACCAGAAAAAAAGATCAAGGGATCAAATCAGTAAACCCAGAACCATGTCACATGGCAGATTGATCAGAAAAGTGTTGGCTTGTAATACCCAATAGATCAATGTTGAACTAGGTCCAGTTTGTGCCCCACATTCATTTTCTGTTTTGGGAGGTACCCTCCTCCAATATACTCTTTTTGTTGGCCTGTAAGATGCATGCAAAAAGGTATCGACATTTTTAACAGTGTCAAATATAAGATGAAAAATGTACTGTATTCGCTTTTCCTAGAGGAAAATGCTATTGCAAAACAAGGTCACATCTTAAGCATCAACTAAACTTGGAATAACCTCTGAATATTTGAAATGAGGAATTATTGTCAAACTCCTCAAGTTGACTTTATTATCACGAATGTGTCAGACTTTTGAATTTAAGACATGAATAGGAGGGAGGGAAACAGAAAGAGTGATAACATGACTTCATGTCGTATCAACTCTCGTTTGTGAGTTCTCGGTATATTTTTTTCAGTAAACATTGAATTTGTATTATGAAAAATATTGTCAAACTCCTACTATTGAGTTTTGGCTATTTTCGTTTGTCACAATAATGACAATGATCTCATCAAAAACCAATGACGTCATGACAGCTCGAATAAGAGTTACGTGTGCAAAAACTGATGGCAGATTCACTCTTTCAACTCAGGTTGTATTATAGATTAGGTGAATGTCAACTTTGTACAATGCCCAGTTGTTGGGTAATGTGCATAGAAACACGCAGACAGACAGAGATCTCTTCAGTTGTGATTAGATGATATGATTTTTGCTGCTCGTAACATCGAATACTCTGTCAATGTATCATAAACAACGTAGTCAGGCACTAAGACAAAAAAGGGGTAGAAAGATTGTATTGTACCGATCTTCCAAGTAAAGAGAGTGTGTCTGTCTTTAAGATGAGTATTTGAAATCGTGGCTTTCAATTGTTGCCAAAGACCAACTAATGGCAATGGTGAAATATATGCAACTATCTCAGCTACTAAGCTGGCCTGATTTTTGTTTTATGGAAGGACTAGTTCATTTTAGCATGGCCATTTAGACGTGGAGTTATTGACACGGTCGTTTGGGATCCAAACCTATTATAAGCCTAAATCAAAATTACCGAGTCGAATGAATAAAACTACATTATAGTTTTTTTTTACTTGTGGTTAACAGATTTGTTATTTTTATTTCTCAACAAAGTTGTATAACAGCTTCGAAACCTTTTAAATTTTCACCTTTGGAGGATAATGAATGAATTAAATACTCTTAGTGCCCAAAAGTCTGGTGCCGAATCAACGGGTGCCTAAAACGCCAGCAACCAAAGATCCCAACCCGCTCATCTGTTAGCAAATATTATAATTCAAAAACCTTTTTTTCTGTTGTTTTGAGAAATCTAACTTTTCGAAAGAACAGCATACTGACTTTACACTCATTCAAAAAGGAAAGTGAAGGATTGTGAAGCTCCAAAATTGAAATTAACTCCACGTGCTCCGAAAAAAAAAAAAAAAAAAGACCGAAGATTGAAAGACAGAGAATCGTAGAGTGTGGAGTGATTTTTTGGATGAGTGTACAGTTCAGACATTGTTCTCTTGTGTTGTTTGTGATTTTCTGCCAGACGGTTCGGGATTTTGCTGAGGATGATAGTGCAAAGGGTGAGAGGGAGGCTATTCGAGGATTGAGAAAAAAACTGTAAGAAAGAGACTTTGAAAAAACGATCTGTAGTATTAAACAAATTTTGAAATATTTTTTTGAAAATACTCATAAAGTCTTTCCAATTATTTTTTCGAGCACTATCAGAAAAAGAGACCCTCTCTTTCCGTACAAACAGCACACCGAAAGAAGACCAGAGAATGGATTTACTAAAACATTGTTTTGACATCATCAAGGACTCATAGAGAAGACGCAGTTTTCCCCCCAAAATTTGAAATGTTGATAACTCGTCTCAAATTTATAGTCAGTTAGTAAATTTTATTTCTCATACATTCTTTCACTAATTGTTTTTACTTTTGTCATTACCAGCAGATTTTGGCTGACCCACTCTCCGGCTTTCTTTATGGGTACGATTTATATAAAAAGGGAAGATTTTTTTTCTGAGTAGAGCAAATTATATAATGGAAGCCATAAAGTGAGTTCAATAATCTGAAGAACTAAAAAAAAGTTGATTTTTTCTCGCAAAGAATTTTGAAACTTTAATAGGAAATGAATTAATTGGGTAATTTTGGAAATTAGTGGCTGAGATATATTGAAGAATTTAGGAAAAATAAATGAATGAAATGCGTCTGCTAAATATTCCTCTATGCAGGCAAGATTGTAATTTTTTCCGTTGAGTTTCATATATATCACTTGAAATGAAATATATTTCCACGTAGAATACGTATTTCTAATGTAAAATTTTTACGAAGATACCCATAGAGGCGTTTTTATCTAATGAATAAATAAGCTCTAGGAATGATGATTTTTCTAAAAATTACAGAAGATAAGTCTTGATACATAAATAAGTTCAGTACCAGAAAAGAGTATTCAATGGAGTTTATTCTGTCAGTGGGACAATAAGATATACCGTATGCCAAGTTCAAATGTGAATAAAAAAGATACCAAAGAGTGAAAAATATCAATCTTAAGTCTAAATACACTTTCTTTTTTTTTTTTTTTTACAATATAACTCCAATGCCAAGAAGATATTCCTGCTTATAAGTTCAAGATCTCAATGCAATTAAACGTTATTCTAAATTCTACGTATTTCTTCAGAACACACTCTCTAAGCAGAACTTTCTTCGTTGTTTCTTTTGTAACACCCAGTACAGTGTTTGATGGCATACGAGGCCCCCTTATTTCTGCAGGAGGTATTTATTAAAAAACGTATTTCCCTAAATACATCACATTTATTGCCTATTTTTGAAAAATTTCTTTCGCTGACCAAAGTGGGAGCTAGACAATGAGGGTCACCTTTAACTTAGAGACATTTTTTCAGGATAAAAATGCTGTCAAATACGGTAAATACTTATTCATATTCCCTTAAAAGTGTCCCAGGACTCATCTTTAAGTAAGAAAGGAGATAAATGTTGAATACCACAGATCGTGAAGTCATACTTACAACAACAAGTCTTTCCTAAAAGAAAACAAGTCATAAACAATTGACATTTGAGTCTTGCATTGTACCTGGAGTCAAACAAAATTAGGAAATCACTATCCATCTACTATTTCAGTTCCACCTTGTTGTGATAGCATCGCAGCTTGCGTGATCAGTAAGCAAATCATAACCTTCAATGAAAATCAGTTTTTTTTTTTCAAAACACAATACCGTCTTTCCCAACGATAACAAGATGTTTCACAGGATCGTTTTCAAAGCGAGGGTTCCAGCGATGGAATCACTGCAAAAATAGTCCTTGTCCTCGCAACTAGTGTCGCAAAGGCGTTCAGGTAAACCAGACCCATCTCTTTTAGTGCGATTTGACGGTACTGTCCCCGGGCATACTCCTCCCCCGAGACTGGGCCGAGCAATGTTTGAGGCTATAAGACGACTTTTACAGTTAGCAAAGCCGAGCCTCAGTAATCCACCACCGGCAGAAAGTGTGTATCGCGAACAGATTTATTCACTTTTCAATCAACAAAACTAACCAAACTCCGTACTATAAAGAAACAGTTCAATTTATACCAAAATGGCGGACTCACCTGAGTTGCATTAATTCAATTTCTAGCATCTAAGATAAATTTTAAAGGGAATATTTTTTATTATCTCTATACATTCAAATTCTTTAATGGACTTAGAGTCAGTTTAGACTGTAATAGAGACTCTGCACTTAAAATGGCGAGGGTCAGTTTCCTATATAAGAACAGTTTAAGCCGAAGCCAGCGTAAGAATGCTTTTTATTGTTTGATATATACACCTTGGTCCAAAAGTTTCCAGTACTAAATTTCTGCCCAGTCAGACGATATATAAAGAAACCCCGTTTGAAGAAACTGCGAATAAAGCAGGCCCCTTCGCTGAATGGGTTCTTTGAGTAGATCTTCACTTCACTATGATAATGATGACGGACCTAAAAGATATCATATTTTGGTTTGCAATTCAGAATCTAGAATTAAAGTCCCAGGAGAAACAGAAGCAATCTATGAATGAAAGGACCGACTTCTTTGTCCAATCGCGAAATTCTCGAACATTCCCATCGGATTCTTATTTAGCACACACCTTGTGCCCGCACAGTCAGTCTTATCTCTTATATCCGATTACGATGAGAATCAACGAGAAGTCTCGTTTAATCTCGAAGACATTTGGTGACATTCAAGAGAGAAAAAAAAGAATTAAATTATCAGTTATATGCTTATTTTTACAAGTGACGTATTGTGTGTTTTTTTGGGGGGGATGAGCTTGGAGCTATGGATGCACGTAAAAAAATGTAAAAATATTTTAGGGTCGGTAAAAAAGAAACAGACCATAAAAGCCTTCTTGGTAAAATGTTGGGAGGTGGTCCCGATAGTAAATTGTGAAGTTTCATACCATCACTCATCTGATGTTACAAACGGCAATCAAATAAAAAAGAAATAAGGGAATTATTGAAAGAAAGACAATATAGTGTATAATCCAAATTTTATTTCCCTTTAAATCTCTGATTTTTATGTTTGGGATCACTATTCCAACCTTGCACCAGAAAGGCTTGAACTGTCCATTGCATTTTACAGACACAGACGGACATAACAATATTTTAAGTTCTTGAGTATCAATGACATACACAAGATATAAAGCACCATACGCCTCTGATTTTCACTTGCAATACTTGCAAAAAAAAGACATCAAAAATACTTCCAGAGTATACTCTGTACCCAATAAGCAAGCATAATGAATAGGAGGCTGATCACTAAAAGAGATCAAATTGGGTTGTGGTACCCTCATAAAACATGTATTTGATAAACCAGAAAATTTACTGCACCATATCTTGACTGGAGGAAATGTTGTTTTTTTTTAATCTTCAACAAGACTAAGGAACATGTTCCCAAAATGTACGGTTGATGAGGCTCTGGTGAAGCTACTACGGGTGTAGCAGGCCAGTAGTGGATCATAAAGAAAATTGTTCAAGTAAAATAAAGGAGAATTCAAAAAATGGGCAGATGAATTAACTTGACTCGAATACAGGTGGAAGATTTTTAAATATTATAGATCATTTTTTTTCAAATTGTAAAAGCAGACCCTGGGAAATCTCGGTAGATATTTTGATTTAATCATTTAACTTATCGCTGTGAGATACATGTAAGCGTGTTGAACGGAAAACAAAAAAAATGAACCTTTAGTTTTAGCAGAAATTAAATATGAGATCGGTCGGCCAATTACAGGCACTCTTATGGAGTGTTTTGGTTCACCTGGCCAATAGGCGTACAGCTTTAAAGTAGCATTCTCATTTTATTGGTTGCCCCCTCAAACAAAGACGCCATGATATCTGGACGATAGGGGAAGGAGATTTGATCGTCACAGTCAATCAGGTAGGTGAACTCTTAGCGTTCACCTCCCCCCGTCACTCGACTGGTTGTGGAATGTGACAGTTGAAGATGAATTAGCAATCAAGTTAGATGGAATGGAAGAAGAAAGTCGGCCTGCACATGAACTTCAGCAAGACGAAGATCATGTGCCACAACCACATTGGAGATAAGAACACTAAGATCGAAATCGAGGACACAGAACTCGAGAAAGTAGACCACTACATCTACCTAGGGCAACGAATCTCCATGAGACCCTCAAAAGAAGAAGAAATCAAGCGAAGGATCACACTAGGATGGCAAGCCTTTGGCAGAGCTAGCTCAACCTTCAAAAATAATAAGATCCCATTAATCCTAAAGAGAAGGGTGTATAACCAATGCATCCTCCCAATAGTCACTTATGGAGCTGAAACGTGGAACTTAACCAAGAAACAGACCCGTAAGCTGAGAACCATGCAACGTGCACATGAAAGAATAATGCTGGGCCTCACATGGAGAGACCACAAAACAGCACAACACATACGGGAAAAGACAAGAGTTAGAGACATCATAGAATCCATAAAAAATCTCAAATGGCGGTGGGCTGGCCATATTGCAAGAATGGCTGACAATCGATGGACATCACGACTCACAACATGGATTCCCCGAGACCATATGCGCAACCGAGGCCGGCAAAATATTAGATGGAGAGATGAACTAGACAAGTTCAGGAAGTACTGGCTCCGTGACGCCCATGACAGAGAAGTGTGGCAAATCCTGGGGAAGGTCTATGTCCAACGACGGACGCTAAAAGACTGATGATGATGATGATGATGATGAGGGTTTTTGGATACACGATGCTTCTCTTTCAACTTCGTTATGAAAAAAATCTCCGTTTAATGCTTCTGTTCTGAACCCTTCCCTCCCTCGCATGTTTTCATTCGGCTCTTTCGTGCTTTGTTTCAAATCTTTGTTTTTAGTAAAATTCTAAATTCAACGTATTTGTTCGAATCACGACAGCTTTTCTCCTTAGCTGCACGCGGTTTCACAACAACATAATCACCCGAGGAAATCAGATTCACTTACCTTCACAAGAATTCGGATCTATGGATCCATTTGTTCGAGTACTGTGATTGGCATTACAATTAATGCATTCTTTTTGGTCAGCTTCCGGTTGATATGTTCCCAATGGACAGAGATCACAACCAGTTTGATTAGCATTTGGTTGCTGACCAACTGGACATTTGTCTGAACAAAAAAATGAATAAACAGGCCTCATTAGTCACTCAATAAAAGCCGTCACTTGACCAACAGCTTTTTTATATTGGGGGTGATAAATCAAGAAATTGAGGACAAAATGGTGATTATTCGATAAATAAGTTCTTTTGCATTTTGTTGGGTACTAAGTGATCACTAAAAAAAGTCTGAATATTTTTTTTAAACTGATGGATCAATTTAGCATGAATTTACATTGCAAATAGAACCCTGTCTCACTACGGAACCTATTTAGGGAGAATTTCGAAAATAGAAGTTTCCTCTAGACCCAAAGAGTGAATGTGAAAAATTTCAGCCTTCAGCTAAACAATCTTGAAAACTAAAGGAACCTATTTTGATATTTTTAGTCAACGGTTCCTAATAAATACTTGGGAATTTAGAGTTGACTTGGGCACTTTAGCTGAGGATGTTTCTTGTCAATAATTTGAGTTATTTAGTGAATTATTTGGAACTAGTTAATTCCAGTGAAAACTCGCATCACACAAGTCCAACAAATAGCCCTTCCGTCCTACCAACCAACCAACCAAGGAGCTACACATTCTTCTCTCTCTCTCTCTCTCTCTCTCTCTCTTTGCTCGCCTGTGTTTCTGTGTCTCCAGGCACTCCTTGTTTGCATGAATACACCAGAAGGCACAATCTAAAAGCATACTTTGGGGGTTCCCAATGGCCACTGTTGACCAGTAATGCCCAAACCACGCGCTGGTACTTTTTTAAAAGATAATTTTAGATACTTTCTTAGATCGATAGTTCTGCTACACACGTGGGCTACGGTGATACATTTGTGCAAGGTACAGATATTTGCAGACATATCTAAATTTCTATGAGATGATTTCTTTTAGAAAAGAAACAACTGAAATTGTTTCTATGGAAGAGTCCATTGCTTCAAATAGTTGGATGGGGATATTTTTTTCTCATCAAAATTGTAACCTTCAACTTTGAATGTTCATTGTTACGGACATAGGAACAGGAATAGATTGCACTACTCATTATCATTTGGAATAATCAAAACAGCCAAATCCCCAAAGAGGTTCTATACAAGATGGGTAACACCATTCCATTCTTAAAATAAAAGAAATGGCCGGAGTACAACTTTGACAATTTGCTTATGCCACTCGATATGATCAATTCGGACAAACAATACCTAGATTATATCATGATATGAATCAATGTCTGATATTAAAAATTCAAATATATCTATTTATGGGAGTTGATTTTGAAACCATGGCCTTGGACCAGTCCAGATAGTTTAGACTTGATATAATGAAAATTGTCTCTGAGTATTTCATTCCTACCTTTCACTGTCTTTTGAAGAAACTTCTTCAAATACTGAAATATATTGAAAATATAGGATTTTATTTTGATGTTACTTGGAATAGTAACCGGACTGGAGTATTTCGTGCTATAGAATAACTTGGTGCCCAAATGTTTGAATAATTCTATTTTTCATCTATTTTTCCTCTTAATGTAATAAGGATGGTATCTGGTGTAATTTTAATTATCTTACCATTCCTCCATTCTCATATACTGTGAAAAAATAATTCCTTTGCTTCGAAGGGATCTTCTTACACGGAACATTTTGATGGTATTATGTTATGAATATCCAAAAACGAATCTATCCTTTATTTATTATGAAAGAGCAACCCTTTTTATTGAATTCTCAGGGTTTGACTTTATTATCGCAATTCGTCAGATAAGGAATTTAAGATATGTGAATTTCAGACATGAATGACAGAGAGAGTGGAAAACAAAGAGTTACTCCTAGTCGTCATATCGTATCAACTTGCGTTTCTGAGTTCTCTGTATTTTTTTTTTGTAAACGTTGAATTTTTGTTATGAAAAATATTTTCATATAATAATGTGCTTATATATATATATATATATATATATATATATATATATATATATATATACATATATATATATATATTGGTAAACCTCGAATTTCTCTTATGAAGAATAATATTTTCATATAATAATGTGCTTATATATATATATATATATATATATATATATATATATATATATATATATATATATATGTATGTATATGTGTGTGTATGCATGTATGTATGTATATATATGTATATATATATACATATATATATATATATATTCGTAAACATTGAATTTTTGTTATGAAAAATAATATTTTCGTATAATAATGTACTTATATGTATGTATATATAAATATATATAAATATATATATATATATATATATATATATATATAAATATATATATATATATATATATATATATATATATATATATATATATTTTTTTTTTTTTTTTCTTCCGGTGAAAATTATCTTGCTGCTAAGAATGTCATTAAAACAGTAACAATGGATCCATTAAACAATACAAAAATATAAGAATTTGAATAGGCAGTAGATATTAATTTGTGATTTTGAGGTATTCATCCTATCATTCTATTCATAATTACAAATAATTTACAATTTTCAGTAGGTCTCAGGCCTTTTGCCAAACATCAGTATTATTTTGGGATCGACTCCAACCGTGTGAACATTTTTTTCCAAGCTTTTGAGATCAATAATGGATTAACCATTAGGTTGAGTAGGCCTTCTATTTTTTGCTTGTTTTAGACGCAAGTGGTGGATTAACCATTAATTTGGGTAGGCTTTTTCTTTTTTCTTTTTTTTTCAAACTTGTACAATTAAGTTTTGACTTTATTTTCATATTTAACAATGACGGGTAACAATGACCAGAAGACAAATGAATTACATCATGCTCAAATAACAGTGACACAGTGACGTGCACAAAAACCATTGACGAATCCACTCCCACCTCAGAAGCCCAACTCAGGATGACTCGTTCTACTGAAGCTAACAAATCCCATCTACAGGAACCATTGATAAAGGAGTTGAAACGAGACACGTAGTTTTGGAATGATATAGTATGGAGAAATGAGTTTTGTTTTGTTTACTTTTTAGATTTTGATGAGGCAAAAGAATTTGACCTTAGTGTATCCAAGCTTTGTCTGGATTCAATTTTGGAATAACACGGTTTTTCGGAATGATCTTGTGAAAATAAAAATTGTTTCATGCATTTTAGCCGACAATTTTCGAATGTTTTCCCAGATGATGGTGAAAACTAGAAATCCTAATTTTAGTTCTCAACATACTAAACTATAACTATCTGGACTTGTCCAAAGTTGATTTATTTTTCTAAACAAAAAATCAACCTACCCTAATATCCATTTTTTCATGGAATAAAACCAATTAACAATAATGATGACAAGTCGATATCTTATTAAAAAAAAATGCTTAAAATTACTTACGTATCGTACAATAAGATACCGATGAGGAATTGACGGTGAGTGTTGTTTTAGAGTTGGGACAAGTATTGCAGAGTCCATGAAAATCGTCATTATTATCTTTGTATGTTCCTTTTGGACATGAATGACACGATTTATTCTTGGCTTCAAAACCCGATTCGCAGAAAACTAGAGAATAGAAACAAAATCAGAATTAAACATCTTGCGTTACAAAAGCCTTTCAAGCAGCAGCCCTGCGTTTCCTATAAAAAAATATTATGTATCAAAAGAATCGCTGCATGGTCAACCCACTCTCTTCATTAAACCTTGCCCAGGTCTGTACCCAGGAGAGATTGAAAGCAAAACTTTCCATAATCTAACAAGATTGATGGATGCTACCACCTTGATTCTGATCAATGCCCAAAAGAATGAGGGTGATGCTGCACAAGTCCTCTTTTCGTTATGCCCACCTTTCTTCAAAAAAATACGAGCAATTAGACTCCTGCAAAATTACCACTGCTCATAAAGAACGGCTTTATAGATCTGTTTTATTTGAAAGGTTTTACAAAAAAAAAAAATGAATATTTGAATCAATTTTAAACGTTTCATCCTCTTTAGACCCCACTCAAAAGTTGCTACTTCTCATGAATAGAGCTAGGCTTTATAGTCTTATTTTGAGGCCAATTCAAGAACTTTACGATAAGAAATTAAAAATCTAAATCAATTCAAATGCTTATATTTTTCTCTTCCGGAGATGCAAAGTGACGTAGCTATAACTAGCATTGAAAATGGGATAGGCAATTTGCGCATTCACTAGCCCTAATACTCTTGGGAAAGGGATGAGTCTACTTTTCTTTCGAGCTATTGTGAATTGCTGGGCAGTTGGTGCATTTTTAACCCTGTGAGGTTGCTCATCTCGAAACTGGCAACTCCACCTCATAAAACCTTCTTGAAACAGAAACTGCAAATAGCCTCAGTGCTCTGGTATGTTATGGTATCTTCAGGCAAAAAAAAAAAAGTTGTTCTTTCTTACATTTGCAGTCCTCTAACTTCTGGGCTCCTTCTTTGCCAGTTCGGTACCTCACACTTGGACACGGTTTACAAGACTTTTTATTGATCTCATCTTGGTAGTGGCCATCTTGACATAGGATACACGTGTTGTTCACTTCATCAAGGTAAGAACCAGCAAAGCAGGCACCTGAGAAAAAAGAGATAAAATCATTTCACGAGAAGGGCACAGGGTTGGAGAAGAGAGAAAGAGTGAGACCACAAGAAAGAATGACAAAGAAAAAACGGCTAGTTGTTTGAAAAGAGGTAAAATTTGACATTATGACGTTGCCATTTAGAATTTGGCCGATTCTAATGGCTAAAAGTAGCCAAACTTTGAAAAAGAAAATGGTTATCGAGTACGTTTGAATGTACTTATTTCAATACCCATGAACAATTGAGGAACTGGGAACACTAACTAGAAACCTACGTATTAATTCTTACCTAAAACCTACCAACAAATCCTAACCCTAATCTCAACCCTACTTACTATCCCCAATCCTCCTACTAAGCAAACCTAAACAGCGGAGAAACTAGAAAGTGGGAACAAGAAGAACGACGTTCTCCAATGCATAGTCGCCATCTTTCCATGCTAAGTGAGAAAACTGTGCCATCGAAGCCGACGGGGTGAACTGTTGGCAATCGATGGCACAGTCACAACAATCAAAAGCTAAAACGCAGGGCGGTGGGAAGTAGACCACTACATCTACGTAGGACGAAAAATCTCTATGAAATCCTCAAAACAAGAAGAATTAATCACTCTAGATGACGATTATAGAGATTATTCGCTTGGTTTCTTCTTCCCTCAAGGATATCAAGAAGAAGTAAATTCCAAGAAACACGTACGATACAGGGAGGCAGAAGTGTATATGAGTTAAAATTTCACAGTTGAGTTGGAAAAAAAAGGGTAATTTTTCACCCCACGAAGTATTAAATTAGCATTAAAATGATATTCAATTTAAAAAAACAAACAACGAAATCCTTCCTCTCTCTCTCTCTCTCGTATGTTCTATGAAAGAGAGAAAAAGGCCTCTGCTATATGATTATCGTCAGGTGGCTGATCTTGCAGACCATTGTGAATGATTTGGATATTCAGTGGATACTCTGCTGTAGTGATCCTGCTTGGTGGTTGAGGTTATTAAGTGAATCAAAGAGGTGATCAATTAATGTGTTACTTTCCTTGCCTTTTTAGGGGCAGTGATCACTGAAAACCATTCATATTCAGAAAACAAGCATGAATGTTATTGGACACAAACTACGTGACTTATTTGGCAGAAACTATGCTTTAAATTAAAACCAATAAAAACCTAGTCGGAGATGAGGGTTAAAAGAAGAAAACCATTTTCCATACCCATTAAGGTGTGTATGTATGTGTGCAAGTCCGTGTGTGCAAAATTTCAAGTTTCTTCTCTGAACAATTAAGGTTGAATGGATACATATATATATATATATATATATATATATATATATATATATATATATATATGGCAGAAAACATGAATATCTTAAATCCAGCAACAGTGATTTAACTGGTCTGTTGTGGGTAGCAGGTGATTAAGAGTGAGTGACAGAAAGGTGGAGAAGTTGTGTCGAACAGTTTATGACATTAACAGTCATTGAAATTACCTTCTCATGTACATAGTTATCTGAGGTGACGTAATTTAGTGAGAAGTGCTTCGGTGACTTACTTATATTGCAATCTTTTTCACTTGTGGATCCATAACTAAGCGTGATTGTTTTGTTGCTGCATTTTTTGCAGGTGTTTGCAGTGTTATTCTCGCGATAAAAGCCAATCTGACATGCAGTGCAGTTTGTGGTAAACTCATAACCAGCAGGACACGTCTCTGAAATTGTAAATGCCGAATATTAGAGTACATCAAACATAGTTTAGCTTTTTTACAAACCTTTACGCCAAAGCCTATTTCATGTGCACATCTAAAGACTATACATTGTGCCGATGCTTCCTCGGAAGCTTATTTCATGCACATCTCTCTTTTCAAGATTATTCACCCCAAAACGTATTTCATGCACACATCTAAAGACTATCTTTGACTCCATTTTATCATTAATGTGATTATTATTAGTTTACCCTTGATACTAAAAGATGACGGCAGTGCTTAAATAATTTAGTAATTGCACGGTTATTAAAAAGAAATATCAAACACAGCATGTTGCTCAGTATTTTATAGTTAATGTTCAATCAGAATGAACTCAGATTTTGGGCGCATTTGCCCAAAAATCTGCAATTAGTATTTTATAGTTATCACAGCGGGTGAATATTACAGATAAAAATATGAACATAAACGTGACTATATATATATATATATATATAGTCTAGAAAGCTTTACAGCTTTAAACTTTGAAAAACCTTTTCAATAGATTTTTGTGTCATTTCAGTCATCCATTCCACCAAATCTCTCAATGTAATTTATGCAATTTTCTTCAGTGTTTTCTCCATTTCCTCCAACACTTTATTAATATTTTACAATGTATAAATAATCTCTTGTTGAGATCATCAGTTGTTAGCCATCTAACCGTTTGGGGAATTTTAAAAACAATTCTTAAAGTAACTGTTTGTTTTTTTCTTTTTGTTAGTCTTATCTTCTGATACGTTTATGCCGTGTTTTCTTCTCATGGTTATTATTGCTATATTTTTTTAATGTTTGCATATAAACTCGACGGTGACAAAGTTCAAAACTATTCATGTTTTGCTGTTCCGTTAAATCTCATTTCATTATAGTGCTGAGAGAAAACAAATTCTGTAAAATGAAAATTCAATAAAATAACACGTTCATAGGTTTTATAACTCCTTTCCTCTTTTGATGTCCCACCGCTCCACCTACATGTGTAAGTAGATAAGGAAGGCAGTACGTCGATTTCTGCTCACAGAAACCAATATATGATATCTTACTGCAATAAAGTTTCAACAAGGTTCCAACACAAAGAAGAGTCCTGGAAGATACAATAATTTACAATAAAAATTTGCTATAAAGCTTTTTTTTTCCAGTTCTCTTCTCTTCAAACAATTTAACTGAATATTTCCTTCTTTGGTTATTCGGTTGGAAGCCAAATTGAACAAGAGTGAATTGAAATGGAAACTACAAACGTTTTACCTGTACATTCGTTTTCAGATGTGGCGCCTTCCATTTTGGTACTCCTTCCAGATAAACAAGGCTTGCAAGTAAATTGTCCTTTCAAGTCCTGATAACTGAGAATGTCACACTTCTTGCATTGGTCAATTGATGTGTCAAAGAATTCACCCGGTGGGCATTTGACTGTAACAACAGGAAGACAGGTTTTAATTCGATTCTTTTATTACAAAGCCATAGAACGGATCTACCAGACAATTGCTGTCACAAAAAAAAAAAAAAAATATCAGGTCGTCCCACATAAAATGGCCGTTTGTAGCATTTGTCTATGATAATCTTCTTTTGGATTATTGACTAATGGTTTATTATATCAGTTTTAATAAGATAATCTCTCACTCTTCCTCAAAGGAAAACAGACTATTGTTTGCTTATGAGTTCAAACTCAGAAAATTTCTGTTCAGGCTCTCAAGAGTATAGATGTCGCATTTGGGCGCTCAATTATACTGCCAGGAAATTGATTGAATGCAATTGTACAGGCATGAACCTATTTTCTTGCACAACGATACCTAAACCCACATCCACAATCTGATCAAAACAAGATTGCTACAACTTGAATATGATATCCTATATTATCATCCATGTACACCAGACCCATTTCCAACAGATTATCGCCTATGCTGGCGCCTTGAGCTTTCTCTTTAAAAAAATATGTCAATAAAGAAGCGTTGATGACAGGATTTGAACAACCTTTACCTTGAAATGACATTAAATTTTAATTGATAAAGAAGGGATATTTACAATTGAAGCCCAACAGAAAAGGATTAGTGAAGCAAATTGAGTTCATCTTGATTAATAAACCAGGCGAGTTACATTTTAAAGTTATTTTTCCTTTCGCAAACGACAATATCATGTCTGACAATCTTCTTGATCAATAGTCTGAATAACTATTAGAATCATAGTGTCTCTTCTGAAAATGACAAAAGATGAAATCAATCTAGGATATGCAGGTAACCGAGCAGGTCATGGCAATGCAGGTACAGTTTGTGTTCACTCCGATCTAAAGCCCTTAGGAAAGGTATAAATCCATCTTCCCCTAGCCCATCTAATAAAATGAGTAAATTAGCACAGTGTGGAGTAAGTGACGTCACTTCTGGTGCTTTACCGAGTAAGCAATGATGTAATAAGTTGAGAATAAGTAAGGGTGGCTGACGCCGTAGTCAGCATAAGGACACCACTAACATTCTTGATATCTTTTTTTTATGAGAAAAAACAAAGATTATATAATTTCCCATGATATCCATATCCAAACGCTGAGCGTTCTTATAAAACATTTCAGAAAACCGAAAAGGTGTATAACCTTTTCCTGTGTGTGCCAGTTTTATGCTAAACATGGTCCGCTGACAAGCTCTCATTACCTTTTCTGATTCATGAGGACAGGATTTCTCGAACTGGTTTCCGCATCAAGTATATACATATATATATATATATATATATATATATATATATATATATATATATACATATATATATATATATATTATGGTTCAGTGGTCGATTTTGAGAAATAAACTGTTCCCAGTTCCAAAAGAAGTATTATGTGGTATTGAAGCAAAAAATCAGAATACTCTCGTTGTTCCGGACTTCAATTTTTGGTTTTTCATTAATAAAGCTATGATTAAAGAAGAGTTAAGACCAACTTTTTAGATACGAATAACCATAATCATGTATTTTTGTAAACTTTGTGGTTAAAAAGTACATCATATCACGCTTGCAAAAAGGTTTCTAGTCTGCTGCGCTATACCACATTTGTTGACTTCAGGACTTCAACTTAGGGCCTTGGTACTTTTAGATTTTATGCTATTATGATATTCAGGGTTAAACTAGGTCATTATATATATATATATACACACACACACACACACATATATATATATATATAATTGCATTTTATGATATAAAAAAATTTCTTTAATTATTTACATACATATATTTATATATTTATGATTACAGATTTCGTGAAACAATATAGAATATTTTTTGATTGTTTATATATAAACACACACACACACACACACACACACATATATATATATATATATATATATATATATATATATATAATTAAGAATTGTGTTATATTATATAGAAACTTATTTGAAATGATTTCCCGCCATTACTGTTAATGTATCACTCGCCCTAGACAACGTAAATAAATAAATCATACGTATAATCATATATAGATGATTATAAATTACGTTATATACTGTAGAAATATTCCTTGTTTACTCTCCCCTTCTCCCTCTATACACACACACATATATATATATATATATGTATATATATATGTATATATATATATATATATATATATATATATATATATATGTGTGTGTGTGTGTGTGTGTGTGTGTGTGTGTGTGTATGACTATAAATTGCATTATATTATATAGAAAATTTTTCCGATTGTTCATTCTATCTGCGTTGTTTAGCTCGAGTGATACATTAACTGTGCGTGTAGTGACGGGAGATCATTTCAAATATAAGTTTCTATACAATATAACACAATTTATATTCATTTTGTCGGATCATACACATCCATTTCTCAGTATATATACATTGGGTTCGTGGAGTTTTTACTTGATCCCTTGGACTCTGTAGTCCACGAAGTTTGAGAAACCCTGCCTTAGGGGAAATGTATCTTGCTAAAGGATTCTCAAATTAAATCGGGATAAAGCACAGACGTTCACGGACACAGTTCAAGGCTACGGTGGCTTGGGGTCTCTCGTAAAAGCAAAGTGGTGAAGAGCAAACCTTTGTTGTGCAGGAGATACCTATAATTTGTACGTCGTCTTGTATTTACCTTTGCATCCAGAGACATTCATATGACCAGTTCCCAGGGTGGTATGATCTGTAGGGCATTGGATACAGCTGGTCTGGGCTAAATCTGGTTGGTACGTCCCGACAGGACATCGGTCACACCTGTCACTCGTGTTCAGGTAAGTTCCAGGTGTGCATTCAACTGAAAAATTGAGAAGAAGTGTCAATTTTGAAATTGAATATTATTACACTGAGGAAGATGTCGCTCATTGGGGTCACTCAGAGACAGAGATTTTTTGATAACGATAACTTGCCAATAGCATTGAGCAGAGAAAGTAATAATTGGAACAATTTTCATCAATTCTTACCAGAACAGAATGCTAATTATGCGTTCATGCATCATCACAAAGGGAAATGCAGATAAAGGGTACCACTGAAAAGCAAATCACAGATAAGGGGACCTCTGAAAGGTTAACCATGAATAAGGGATGACCACTCAAAGAAATCCACGGATAAGGGAAGGCACTTGAAAACAGACCGTGGATAAGGAGGCCTTTTGAGGGGGAACTGCGAATAAGGGAGTCTATCGGAGAGAAACTGTGAATAAGGGCGCCACTGGAAGAGGAACCGCGGATTGGGAACTGCAGATGAGGGAGCAACCGGAATAGGAACCGTGGATAAGGGGTTATTGAAAAGAAAACCACAGATAAGGCGGACCATTTGAATTGAAAATGTAAATCATATCTATGAAAGCAATTTTGATTTATAATCTCATGCTTCTAAAGCATAATAACGTAATTTCATTTTATCACGTGAATCGATTTTTTTAAAAAAACTCTGAATATTGTTGATATGTTTGAGACATGTATAAGTCATAGAAAAATTAATTTGAATTTTATGTTATTTTTGCTTCATTCTAAATGAAGCGTTTGTAACCAACTAATTTTGGAAACAATAACATAATCCACGATCCATGTGAAATCAGTCGATGAACAAGAGAAGGAAACAGGAATTTCCATAAAGTGACAAAACTTACCACATCGCCCGAGGATTAACGCTTCTCCTTTATTGCATGTTAGTAAAGTCTTTAAAAAGAATGGGTCTTTTAAAAAAGTTCCGGACCCAAAGGCTGGCTGGAAAGAAAAAAATTAAGTCACAGTTAATTTTCATATTAATCTCGACTAGTTCTTACCTTTATCTTAATTTTTATTAGCTTATCATCTCTAAGACTTGGACTCTAACCCTTATCTAAACGATTAACTAGCGACTCGAAATTAAAAAGCCGAAAAAAATTAGGCTGAAGGTAAAAACTAGACAAATTAATTATAATGTTACAATACTTCATCCAATAATAAAAGTTAATCGAAATTAAAAACAAATAAGCAAGCATTGCAAGGGAAATTATGAATCCATTCACTCGTGTATGCTGTGTTGGGATGAACAATTGAAGAGTTAGAAAAAAAGGGTGATCAACGAACAAGTTAATTGCCCCGCATTTTGTTGCGCTGTGGACAATAAAATAAGGTCTGAATTTTAAAAAAAACAATTTAGCACAAGGCCAAAGTAGTAAGGCCCCTAGTGAGGACCTGACTCACAAAAAGGAAGGAATAATTTGTAAGACTAGCTTCATAACCACTTCCCCATAAAGAGATGTCCTATTGATATTTATTAAGCATTGCTTAGTTTGGCACAAGGCAATAGTAGTAAGATACCCAGTCAAAATCAAACTCACTGTACCATCGACTTCTAGGATACATGGCAACTGTAACCTTTCCTGTTTCAAAATGGCTGTTGCACGAGCGAGCGAGTGACAGCTGCTGATGGCAAAGGAGCAAACAAACAACTCCTTTTCACTTTGAAAATTCAAAATGGCTGAGGGTCGTATTCATTTAGCAGAAAATAGAAATGCTATACCTAAACGTGATAGGTCTATCGCACCTACATCTATCGTCCCATTACAAGTAACAAGTGATTTTTCCTAACCTGAACTGAGATTTGAAATGTCAGATTCAGAGGGAACACTAATGTGGACACCTGAGCATTATCTGACGGGCGCCAGTTTTGAGATCACAGCCCTAGATGGTTGGATTTTACCGTGAAACAAGACCTTAAACAGAAATTGGAAAATAATACTCACGTAGTCAAACTCTCGCTTGTCCAGGGCAGCTTCATTCAAGATATCACGAACTGAAGCATTCCTGCAATAAAAAAGGTCAAATATCGGTGAAACTTTTTTGGAGAAATAAATGATTTCGTCTTACTTGCAAAAGCGAATGCAAATCATGATAATGATCATACAAGGCCAACAAAACGATTCGGATTTTTTAAATCACTTCAATATTTTTTTTCTATAGGAATACATATTAAATGGTTTCGAAACTTTGACATCTCAAGAGTCCCTGCTATAAAGGAAATACTCTCAAATTTAAACATTCAATTTTTAGAATAATTGATGAAGTACAATAATAAGTAATGTTTGACCTTATACCTACATAAACTTCTCTGTACAATCAATCAATAAGAACTATAACCCCTTTTTGTCAAATTACTGAATTTCATTAAAACTATCCAGAATCATCTACGTTTTGTTGATAATTATCTAGATTTATATCTAGTATCTAAATGCTTATTTTCTGACAGACAGACAGACAGACAGACAGATTGGCGGACATTTGGTGAATCATAATAAGTTTATTCATTTATTTATTCTTTACATTATTTATGTGTTTATTTGCATATATGCATTAACTAAAAAGTAATCATCACATGGCAAATTATCTACAAGATTATTTATGAGTTTTTAAAGGTCTGATATCTTTATTTGGAACGAATTACTGGAATCCCATCGGTTCAATTATTCACCCAATGAATATTCATCTAACGAGATGTTCTCGTTGAACGGATGGTCCTCGGTAAGAGAGGTTCATCTGTGCTTTTAATATACTCACCCTGCATTTATTTTTGCATTAACTTTAAAGTCCTGAACTGCGGCATTGAGTACGTCATTGCATTGAATGTCCCACTGAATGTCAGAGCAATTTTGCATTTTGCACAGAACGAAGCCATTTTGAGCGTTAAGATTTTTCATTGTTTCAATTAGTTTAGGCCTCATTGCATTCGTGACAGCACTGCAATCAGTTGACTGGATCGTATATTCGAGATTGAGAGCGACGGTAATTGTTGGTTTCTTGATTTCTGAAATAGAACAAAAATATAACAAGCCTGGTTACACATTTAATGAAAGCCGTTTCGTTGCCACCAGCATGTCATGCTGAGGGTGATCAATCAAAATTCGGGAGAGGGATAAGTTGTTTCTCTTGCCATTCGCTGATCAGTAATTACTGGAAAAATTTGAATTTCTTAATAAGTTTTGAAACAAGAGTATTATGAACAAAAAAAAAAAAACAAGAAATTTGAAACTATCTTCATCAATTCAAAATGTCTGACAGATAACATTTTTAGTGTTCCCATGGAAACAAGAAACAGAGCAGACTCCATTTGAAACCTGCCACGTTGTATCTACAATTTTGACAGCATTTGTTTCTGTAATAAATATATCAATAATATCGAAAACCGTTTGTTTCCAGTCGATCAGTCAGAAACAAAGATTAATAATCATTGCATCCAAAATGAAAAGAAAAATATCGCCCGAAATGTAGCATAATTCATTGGCAAAGGAAAATGTTATGAGTATATATATATATATATATATATATATATATATATATATATATATATATATAAGGTGTATGTATCAGTTATAAGCACTGTTTATTCTATTTTTTCTTTTTTACTTTCTTTTTTGTATTTTTTTTTCAGCCTGAGAATCAATTTGAAAAAAGGAATAAATGTATGATATAAAAAGAAAATTTCTCTCTCTCTCTCTCTCTCTCTCTCATTAGCTCCCTTCAATTACGATAACATCTTTCTCTGTCGGTTACAAACACCCTTATACCTCTATTATACAACTCTCTCTCTCTCTCTCTCTTTCTCTCTTGGTCACTCAATTTTTACAAATACCGTTCACCTATTCAATTCTACTCTTGACAAGAAATTTCCCTCCATTTTCCGAACTGTCGACTTACGTCGCAGTTAAAAAGATTTGATCAAATTTAAAAACTACTTACCACCACACGAGGCAAATCTCATCGGCATATACGTTTTTTCTGGGTGCCAGCATCCAACAGGTCCACACGTGAATAGAAATGGAGCTGGGGCAGTAAGGGCTCGACCTGGGTTGCAGGTTATATTACAAGAATAATATGGAAATTCTTGGTAATCACACTGAGCTGTTCCGCCATAAGGATCGTTTGGTTTCGCGCAGTTACCCTCTGCAAGAATAACAAAAGGATATTCGTAGCAGGAAGGGGAAAAACAGCCAAATCATGCTAGGATAAAGATTAGTTTTCTTCAAATAGGGGCCTCTGCAAAATGCAGCCTTTTGAGACAGAATAACAAGGTTTGCTGGGCCTTATCTTGTCACGAACTATACGCTGATTTTTTCAACTTAGGCACAGTTTAACGTAATGGTATGATAGATTTTATCATAGATCGATGGATAGTAAGCAGATACAAACCTGCTTAGATATGAATAGACTGAGATAGATGGATAAGCTCTAGGGTTTTGGAGTTAGCTTAGTTTCGATTGTTTTAGCTGAATTTTCATCGTATTTTCTTTCACTCAAAGTGGCAGCCAATATCAATATGTTGACTGAGTGTTCAGTCAGATAATTGCTCAAACCGAATGGCTTTGTCTACTCAGCAGGGGCCAATTTTATGGAAATCTGGGCCCAAAAAGGTTTGAAATCCAACATTATAGCATGGTTACTAATGGCAAAATTCTATTTACTGAAGAAGGCCGCAGAAGGGATCAGCTGAAACATTGCGTCAACGAGACAAACAAGGGATTCAATGGTCTGAAAAAAGGTTTCAATTGTTTTTTTTTGTTTTTTTTGTGAATGACTTGATTTAGATAAAAATAAATTACCCACCTTTTGCATAAACCATGAAATTACAGAGAGCAACATTGTCGTATTTATCTTTGGCTTCATAGGTAACTGCATAACGGCCCCACAGTACTGTTGTACCTGAAATTTAAAAGGAATCAAAATGATCGAAACATGAGTTGGACACGGATACAGGAAATAGAAATTAATGAGATAGAATGACTTTATTATGCTTATATATAGGATAAAATGTTTTGTTTGATGCAAGTTAAGTAATAGAAGAGAGAAGTAGAGTAACTGAACAGAAATTCCAAATCAAACAGACACGTATTAAGAGAACCGATCTTTACCTGCCGGTAAACAACTCCTAAAAACATCATTCCCTCAACAACTTTAATGTTTGACGGATCATCGGTTTTTCTTCAAAATTATTGCATCAAAACTTTTCCTTTTACATGCTTACTTCACTTTTCTCCAAAAAAAAAAGAAGGAAATCCACGGTACACAACGCCAGTATTTTCTTGTAGACATAATCTTGAGGAACTAAGCTCTTTTTAGACGCAATATTCATCCAATTTATGGCGATTTTATCAACAACCTCAAGCTGAGGCAACACATTATCATGCCTTTTCTTACTCCTGAAGGAGGAAGCGCCCTATCACACAGATGTCTGGGGACTTAATGGTCATGCTGTAATCGACAGGCTTAGCCTTCTAGTTGGCAAGTTTCAATCGGTAATCCTCCCTTAGTCTGGTCGCCTCCCAAGGCTACAGATCCCACTCTGGGTTAAGATCTGTTAGTGGCTCTCAAACAGAAAGATCAGAGGTAAGTTAGAAAATAACACTGACATGCAGCTGTTGCTGCTACCAAGGGTAGTTTTAGGGTTGTTCCGTAGATTTTCATTATTGTCAGCATATATTCTTTATTTTCATGATTATGAAATAATAGTTTAAACGTTTTGTGTTGTTACTTGCGACACTAACTCTAAAACTAACCCAAACCCTAAACCTAACATTAGGTCTCAAACTAAATTATGTCCTTTTATTTCTATTGATATTTGGACCATCCTCATCTTGGTTGTTTTTCATACAACGTTTCGGCCGTTGCGCTCTACGGCCTTCATCAGGTATCATCTGGTAGATGTGGAGAAGTCACGAACCGAACCCTTTACTTATCCGACGGGGGTATGTAGACTGCACTCCCCCCTTAGCATTAGTAGTATAATCTCAAAAATTCAGAGATAAATCATATCCGTTTTAAATACATTTATTGGAATACAGTTTTAAAAGGTCAAGTTTTGTACTTTCACCTGTTCTTTAATGCGTTAGTTGGAACAGTTGGTTAGCGTTATTTATTACCTCCCTTTTCTATTGAAATTTTCGAACCAGTAACAAATCTTAACTCCCACTTTCTTCCGTTATGTTACTTTATGCAGTATGGGGACGTGGCTGGATTAATTCTTCTATTAAGAGGATTGGCGCTGATTTTGAACTCGGCTCGTCGATTTCATTATCTGTGACGTTAACCATTTCGCCACTTGCACCTCTATTTGCATCACATAAAATAATAAAATGGTTTTTGAATGTTAAAAAAAAATCGATTTTATGGGCTCAGACGTACAGAATTTGTTGCCGTTTTGAAAACTCACCAGGTCGGTAATTTTGTTTCAGCTCCGAATAGTCTGTGAACTGTGGAGGTTCCCATTGTAATAATGTTCGTCCCTGGCTGCCGTAATTGTTGACCATTCGAGGGCAGGACTTCACATCTATAAATGTCTGACCAACTGAAATTGAAAGAGAATAGAATTAATTATCATTATTTTAATGTTAACAGATCCATAGTTTTCCACATCCACATTAAACGCTTCATCTTGTTATTGTAAAAAATATAAGATGTAGAGAAGTAGCTAATGATATTTACATACTTCATTTTCAACAGAAATGATGCTTCTCTCTCCTTCGTGATGCCTTCTACTTGTCAACTCTAGTTTCGTCAGTCCTTTGCGATTACTCGAAATATCTTAATATCATTTACTTTGTTCATCTCCTGGCTGCGATGATAGTTAAAATCCTGAAGGTAAAACTGGGTGTTTTTATTGTGCAGGTCTTGCTCAAGTACTTCTAGAAAGGTTGTTCTAGGTTTCCCTCTTAATCCCAGACACTTACCCTCGAAAAAGAATTTCATTACCACATTCGCTCGTCTTAGGTTCTCTTCTTAAGATATGGCTGAAAAGCTTTCAACTTGATTCTTTGACAGTGACTCAGGGATTGACAAAAAATAGAACTGAAAAGTAATCCGTAAAGAAATTAGTCCCATATCTGACGTTACTTCCTTTTATAATATATTCCTGGCTATAAGGAAAAAAAAACATTTTTGGCTTCTCGGGGGTATACTCCTGGTTTAGCCGAGAGTGAAGCCAACATGCTCTCTCCAGTATACCTTATTCGCTCTTCTCTTACTGTATTTTCATTTAGTTTTGTTTATCCTGTATCAACTCTTCTGTGACTCACTTAGATTCATTCGGACCAGTCTCTTGATCTTTGTTGTCATTCATTTACTTATTACGTCTAATTCCTTGCAGAACTCGTAACAGTTTTTTTCTTTCTGCTTCTCCATTGAACCGTAATATACTTCTGCAACACAACTTCCAGGAAGCCAGATGAGCTTCATCACCAAAGAAGGTTGAGGACTGTAGCAACAGCAGAAACCTTACGATCATGACAACAAAGACGAAGAAATTGGTCCGAATTGATATTTATACAGGATGTTCCTAAAGTCCCCGTGGACATTTGAACATTAATAACTTAAGATGTACAAATATATTAAAAAAAAACAGTCAGAAAACATTATATAAAAGTCCAACTTATTATGTAATAATTTCAGCAAGATAGGGCACCATTTATTCTGTTTTGGATGTGCTACAGTGCTCAAATGATGTCTCTGCAATCAAGTATATCGATAGAGACGAGTCAATTGTTTGGCCACTTCGTTCGCCTGATCTTACACCACTGGATTTCTTTTTATGGGGTCAAGTGAAAATACTTGTCTACCCATCAAAACCAAATTATTTTTGATGGAGTCAAAAGCCAGGATTACAGATACAATTCAAGGTAACGTTTTCATGAGATTCAGAAATCGACTTGATAGCTGTACCACAAATGTTTTTGAATCAAACTGCGTTTAGACACTTATAAACTAGTTTTCATGAACTGTTCAGTATATGGTTGTATTAATTTTACATATTGAGTGATAATTATTTTCAAAACGACACAAGGAATTTAGAAACACCCTGTTTGAGAGTAAAAAATACCTCATTCCGAAAAGGATTATGAATACCTCATTCCAAAAACAATTTTTATACTAATATATCCATTCAGTTACATTACTAAACTTGGCTCAGTTTTGTAAAAGGACTAATAAGTGAAATTTAATGATTGAAAAGTTGCACCGCTTTTATCTTCCACGTGGTAAAGATCTGCCTTGAAAATCGGTATTCAAAATCCTAATATTTTATTTTGGTTCGAACACAGATCACTGACACCTGTGAGAGACATACAACTATCACAGATACGAGGCAAGACTTAGTCAACAATATGCAAGTGTGACTGAGTTCCTTTTTCTTACCTGAAGGGGAGTTTCCGTTTACAGTACTGGGGACAATCCTACGAGCTCCCCTGCCCAGCTTGTAATTTCCCCAACCGACCAGAACGTCACCAATGTCGACTTTGGGATCTACTAGCAGCTGAGTAATGTCAGTTTTAAAATCGAGATATTTGCTATAGAGATTCACTTGACTCAATTCTCCATAAAATCCTTTGTTGACGACAGGCATGTCTTTTTGAGCGTCATAATAACACCCAAGTATAACAAGACACCTGAAATATAGAAAAAAGAATTCAAGGTAGATATACAAAAGATATCACGATGTTGTGGTTCAGCATTATTGTAAGGACACTCGTTCGATTACAACAAAATACTGACGGGGCAGTTATCAAATCTAATCTTAAAATAAGAATTAAAAAAAACATTTCGAGAGTATTAACATTTTTCCATCGTTTTTATCCTCATCAGGTCGAGAGATCGTCTCAGATGCGTCTGACACTGGTTGACCAACTGCTTTTAACCCAAATCCTCATCAGGTTTATTCCCAGTCATTTTTCTTTCAACGCGACAGTATGTATTTGAGAAATGGACATATCTGGTCCGACAAAATGAATTATAAATTGCGTTATATTATATAGAAACTTATTTGAAATGATCCATCGTCGTTACGTGGTTAATAAATCACTCAATATATCAGCTCAATGGTAAGAGCGTCGCTACGTTGAAGCAGCTACATATCGGTTGCAGGCTCTATTCCTGCAGCAGTCCTATTTTCTTTAATCGTTCATTCTATTTGCAGTGTCTAATTTAAATGATATATTAACCGTGTAACGACGGAAAATCATTTCAAATAAGTTTCTATAAAATATAACGCAATTCATATTCTTATAAAACATACAAAAGTTTCAGTAATCTTCCTCGGTCGGGGCAGAAATGGAAGGGGAGTTTGATCTTGCAGACGTGAGTTTTACACTCTATGTTTAATATCTGCTTACTCAATATTTTGTTGCAATGACAGAATGACCTAGAAACAGCAATCGTGATAAATTGGGGACGCTAAACTACCGCCAAAGATTGACTAGGCTAAGCCACCTTTCATCAAATGTTATCTTTTTTTTTCTGACGAGAAAGAACAGGAGCTTTATCATTACTAATGTAAGCCAGATTTCGTGAAGAAAAAAAATACTTACTTTTTGCCAAAGAAATTTATGACTGGAACTGTGACTTCTTCAAAATCAGCAAAGTTATTCAGCCTGAAGTCTGTGGAATTGCCAGAGTTAGAAATCGTCATGGTAAGTAATTGCCATTTGCCATTGTTAATCTTCAATGTTTTGATCTTTATTGTCTCTTCATTTCCATCTGGGGTTGTGTAAGTGATTCCCACATCATCAATACGCAAAACTGGTACTTTTTCCTCGATAACACCCTTTGTCCTACGAGAATAAATTTTATATAAAATCGTCATCACAGTTAATAATTGAGCAACCCTAACGCCAAAATATGATAAACTTCCATGGAAGAATAAAATATGGTCAGAATGAATTCTATTCATGACATCACTGACGTTTCCAAATGGAAAACATCTACGATAGATTCTTTTTTATTGAAACATCTTGATTCTAGAGAATATAGACGTTATCAATAAACCCGTCATAAAAGACGTAAAAAAAAAAGCTTTGTTCCCCCTTTCCAAATCAGAAAAAATGTTTTTAGAAAGGATTTAGTGTAGTACTAATGGTAATTCAAGTCTGCAGACAAAACGATATACCCGGGAATGTTTGAATAAACAAGTACATAAACACACGAAAATACAATAAAAGAGATCGAACTCTTCGCCATCTTTGATAGCTGCAATGGTCCAGTGCCGTAATAAGATAGTGTAATTGTTATGAAACGGCCAGCTATTTTATACTGGTTAGGAGTACTGAATATACTACACAACTCGCTGCTCATTTAATTTCGGATATAGTCTGGAGAGATGAGGGAAGAGAGAAGGAGAGAGAGAGGGGGGGGGGAAGGGAAAAGAGAGAAGGAGAGAGAGGGAGAGAAGGGAAGAATAGAGTGAGTGAGAGGGAGTGAGAGAAAGGGGAAAGACAGACAGAGAGAGGAAAGACGAACAAGAGACAAGGTTCCGCTATATCAGATCACACTATCACATCCAACAATGTGAGTTGAAGATTCCATTTACCACAACGAAACAGTGGACGCTTTAAAAGCAGGGAAAAGGAGACCTGCACAAGAATTCCATCGTTTGGGGGGAGGCTTAGAGAAATGTTTACTGATTACTTTATATGTGCATTTCATAGTTTAATCCACATTAGCATAACAGCTACTCAGTAGGTCACATGATTCCTTGACATCATGCTCAAACGTTCCGTCGAGGAAGTTGGGATTAGCTAGTGTACAACAAAGCAATCACCAGTGGTGTCAGCGAAGTTCCTCCCTTCGCCGGGAAAATACCAACAATAACCAAGCGACTCGTGTCACCTAATTTTATGGATAAGGCGATACAGACCAAACATGCAGACTGCACCCATTGGCTGCCGAACCGCTATGCATGGTTAGGATTTGTTAAATCTATATACACAGTGTGAAGCTTGAATGTCGTTCTATATCCACTGCATGGAGATCAAAACCGGAGCTTACGACTACTTGGATACGAGCAGAAACTTGATGAGTTACTGGGCGAGAGGGATCTGATGTTGGGAGAGCCGAAACCTTCGACGACCCTAGGCACTATTACTGAGGACGCATTCCAGTGCACCAAGAGGATGTATCAAACGGAACGCAGTGGGCATTTCCAAAAACTAAAATGTATTGCAATAGTTTAGATATTTTCTTTGAAGCAGTAATTTTGGTTTTTATTGCAAGAAAATATTGCATAAAGATAGTCATGGAAAAAACCCATTTTTGCGTACCTAAAGCGGGGTTTAGACTGTTTTTACAAACTGTTTTCACTTCTCTCAAAAAATTACTTGATCTATCTACGCCACAATCGGAATATATGTGTCTCAACAGAAAATATCATCTGTTTATACGTTAATGCAGTGCATTTGAGTCGTACGGGTGCCACAATAATGTGGCTCTATACCAGACTATACTACAATCGGTATTCAGGTCTGGTTAACTGCTCTGTAGAAACTGTTACTTGAATAGCGTCTTCTGGTAGCATGTGTGAGTTTGCTGTGATCAATTAAGCAATTGGAAAATAGGGGTGACCAATGGATAAATTACTAATCTCGAATTTTGTTGGGCAGTCATCACTAGAAAAGAAGTTAAATTTTCAAAAGACACTGCTTATTTTTCAAGTGAAAACGCAAATAAGTCATCGATTTAGCCAAAACTTACATTGCAAATTGATTCCCCACTGTAAATCTATTTAGGGGGAATTTTCTAAAAAAAAAACCAACTAAAAGCAAAAAAAAAATTCAATGTAAACGTAATAAGAAATAAATGTCAAGACTTTCAGCCCTGTAGCTCCATTGATGCAGCCTATCCACTCGATCAGAGTATGGCAGCTCTTAGGAGGGCAGAATATCATGTGTCCTCCATGGAACATCGTATGCTCGAGAAAGGATGAGACTGTGCACCCGGTCCTGGCTTGGTAAGGATTTTTCGTAAATCAGCTGTGGAACTTGGGCTGAGACGGCTGCAGAATGATATTGCTACACACAGCATCTGGTATTCACAGACGATCCCCATCTGGGTAATGATCAGACTCGACGCTGCTCAACTTCGGTGATCTTACGAGAACCGACGTATCCAATGCGATTTACAAGCACACAAATACTGCCAACCTGACCAACTTGAAAACTGAAGAAATCTACGTTGACAGTTTTTGTGACAGTTTTGGTTTACGGTTTCTAATAAATATAATGTCAAGAAAAAACTTACTTGATCATAAATAAGTTGAGGAAGGTCCCTTGTCCATTCATCTCCTTGAATCTCACCCACAAGCTGAGAGAAAGGTTTGTACCAGAAACAACAATGGCAGATTTCATTGTTGCGATACCATTCTTCTCGGAGAGATAAAAGTCCAAATCATAATCGTTGGAAATATCTAATAAGTGAGAAGAAAAGTTTTTTTTAAATTAATATGAAAGTAAAACTGATTAGAAATCAATGACGACAAAGCTTCATCAAGAAAGAATCATACATCGTAAGACTATTCTATCTTGTCAGCTGGAATAAAAACACTCTCAACTTGAACTCTATCAACTATTAGGTTAGTGCAAATATGATTACTGTTTCTCACCATCGACTTTAAAGAAGTATATATCAGCTTTGAATAGAAGTTATTTATCAAAATAAGAACCTTCATTATCTACACATTGTTACTAGATAGAAACAAGTCCATTTATTCCAGAAACATTGAATTCTGGGATCCTGGAAGCAATGAATTCTACGAAAGCCTTTTGAGCTGCTGCTTGGTTATTAGAGACCTTTCATTGCATGAACCGGTCGAAATGCTTGAAAATGTTGTAGTCGACCTGAGAAAGTTCTTATGAGTAAGTTGGATGAGGTAGAGTTTTGTAGCCTAGTTCGTTCATTTCTGCAGAATCATTCGCTCGACATCCTTGTGACATGTTCAGCTTTTTTTCTTTTCCAACTCTTTGTTACTCTATTACCTCTCGTGTTGTTTTGCGTGAGTCTGCCTCAAAAATGGCTCCCAATTGGATGTCGTCAATCACAAAATAGTATCCATATCTTCAAGGCTCTCATCTCCATTTCAAAATTTTTGGAACCCATGTTGAGCTGTGCTACTGCTTGTGGTTCCCTGGACAAATACTTGGTTGATATTGCAGGCATTTTCTGCTGATTTAAATTCTATTCTGAAGTCATAAAACCAAATTGCTGAATTTTGCCTTTTTCCATCTCTTATTTGACAGCCTCAAATAAACCAGAATAAGTTGTGAACAGAGAACGTTCAGCTTAAACGAATAAAGCGAAATAAACACCTTAGAATAAACATAATTAAATGATACTTAATTTCAAAATAAGCATCAAAGTTTAGAAAAAAAAAATAACAAGAACTGCAAATAATTTTGCACTAACCTAAAAGTTGGAAATTAATAACGACCGCGCCCCATGTGAGAGATTCGGACTATTTAGGACCAAGACAGTCGTCAATGGCCAAGCGTTCTCCATATTGACTGCAGGAAGGGAATTGTCTGTTATAATGAGGATAATGACTCTCTAAAAATGACATTGTTCCTAATTTTGCTCATATGCGGTCTAAAAGCAGTCGAGCATTTTAGGAGGATGAAATTTCATAGATGGACAGACATTTTCCTCCTATGCCATCTTTTAACTTCTTGCATTGTTGTTTATATATTTTTCAAGGTTTCTTATATTCCTTTCCTTTATGATTTACGCTACTTCCTGCCAATCCCAAGACTAAAATTCCCCCGCTGGCTAAAATTGCTCCTCAAAGGAAATTCCCCCACGGGAGCTAGGTCCACCCTCTTTGAAAATAACTATCTTGAATCGAAATCTCAAGATCAAATATTTCTTTACATTTGAACGAAAATAACATTAATTATTAAGAGTAATAATTCAATAAGTAATGCTTTATTGTAAAATGATTGTCACGAAGAATTACCTTTTCTACATTGGTCGCCTGTCTTTCCAAGTGGACACTCTATAGGCATTGGGTCTTCACAGGTTTGCATGCTTGTTGTACAGTCGTTCGTAATCTGCTCGCAATTAGTTCCTTTGAAACCTGCGAAATATCAAATTGTCGGAAGTAGATTATACATATGTGTTGACCTAGCGTCACCATATCTTAATTTTGCTAAAGAGAAAGTATCAAATAGCCATAAAAACTAAAATGTAAAAATGAAAATAAAAATTAGATGCTAGATAATGAGGAAGGTATGTTTTGTAAGTATAATGTATATTTGATAAGTAAACAAAGAAAATGGTTTTGCCAAACTGAAAAATGTACGAGTCATATTAAGCAGATAAGAATGTTTCTCAATTTAACGGATTCCAAAATCCTTGGTAAAAGCTGAATTGTTCAGTTGAATACCAATGAGATGAGAATACCATAACAAACTTTTATCATAAGTGACATAGTTGATACATAGTTGGTGCGGTTGATATGAACCACGGTCAGCCACAAAAACAGTATAAATACGAGCAACAAATTAGAAGACGGTAAAGACTGCCGGGAGAGCTGTCCTAACCTAGAGGGAATCAACCTAATAAGAATTTAAGCGAAAATTGAATGACAGACTCGAAGATTGACTGATAGTCTCCACCCTTTTTCATACTTAGATTTTAGAAGTCTAGTGTCTAGTGTACTTACCTGGGGGGCAGTGACATTTGTAATTGTGCTTCTCACTGATGCACGTCCCGCCATTTGCACACATTTGCGATTTACAAAAATCGACAACGATCTGACAGCCAACACCTGTGAAACCTGGGAAAACAAGGAAAACAAAAGGCAATGGGGGCGATTTACTTGGATGTTAAAGAAAAAATATACTTGTGAAGCGGAACAAGGAAACAATTTAAATGTGTGTATGTGTGCATGTGTATGTATCAGTCTAGAAAGCTTTACAGATTTTAGCTATTGAATTTTCTTCGTTTCTTTTTGTATCGCTTCAGTCACTCATTTCTCCAATACCAATCAATGCAATTTGTGTAATTTTTTTCAGTGTTTTTCCTGTTCTACATATACTTTGTTATTTTGGTACAAGGTGTAAATTTTATCTTCTTGGAGTCTTTAGTCGTTTACCACGTAACTGTCTCAGAAATTTTAAAAACAAAACTTTCGGCTATCTTTTAATAATATATATATATATATATTAATATACATATACGAGTTACCCAGCGTTTCCCAAGGAAAAAAAAACTTCAAATTTGACATCAGAGGAAAAAAAATTGTTTTTTTTTTTTAAATATGTTTCTTCTAACACAACACTACATGTGGACAAAAAATGGTTATTTACACAGAGAGCTAATTCTTTACTTTCGATTTACACACTTTACTTATTGGTCTTTATTAACTTGTGATTAAAAAAGCTAGATACATTATGATGAATGTGAATTGTAGTCAAAATTTAGATATAATGGTTTACAATACTTAGTAATATAGTGAAAAATAAATAGAATAAATACATTCAATTTCAAAAATACCCTGATTTAGCCATAACACAGAGTGACATGCTCAAATATATCTACGCTTTAACCCCACACTATTACACCCACTCTTCACCCAATGACCTAATCGAAGCTAAATTTTGTCCACGAAGCACAAACATATATGGACAGCGACTTTTAAAGCTGTTATCAACTGTCTCATTGACAGTAAAATATGTGATAAAACTCTCACCAAAATTTGTTTTATGATTGATTTCATTGTAACAAATCTGTGACATTCGTGAGAAGAATGATTGAAGGAAATCCTGCGATTGGAGTTATTTGTTTCCAATGTTTTGAACCAAAGGTTTAAGAGAAATGGCCTCAAATGACGTCCTAAATAAACCTCACATAGCCTATGTCACAAGATGATTTTCTTAGTGTAAACAAGGCATAGACAAATAGGAGGATCAAATATCAGAATATATATGTATATATATATATATATATATGTATATATATTTATATATATATATATATATATATATATATATATATACTGATATAGATGCTATCCACGATCAAAATAATAGTATAGACTTTTGCTGCAACCTTTTGTGAAGTTGCTCTTTACTCACTCAATCGAATTTATCCAAGGGAAAACGGTTGACACCAGCTATTCAAGTGAGTAATATAGTTCACATTCAATTTCCTCAATCTTATGGGTAACACTATACATATATTTGTGTGTGTGTTTGAGTGTGAAAAGCTTAAAAGCTTAAAACACTAAATATTTAAAAAAAACTTTCCCAAAAATGTTTTTGTGTTACTTCAGTCACTTATTTCCCAATATCTTTCAATGCAATTAATGAATGTACGAATACAGAATTCTTGTCAATTCAATAATATTCATTTTCATTGAACAACCATAGCCATCAGAGATGGCTAAAAGGATTATCCTCTCACGTGTGTGCCTGTTTTAATTTATGTGTTTGTTTGTTTCAGTCATCTTGGCCGTGTTGTTTTGTCTACACCTTGAAAATTGGCATCGGTATTCAACTACACTCTTTCTAAAAATGTGTTCTTTTAATCTTTGGAAAAAGCTTTTTTGTTTATTAATAACATCTAGATTCTCCAGAAAGTAGAAGCTTCTCTCTTTATTTAGACGTTTTCCTGTGGAAAACGCCATTGATGTCATGAATAGAATTCATTCTGACCATATTCATATTCTTTGATCGGTCTTTTTGTTTACATGATATAGAATTTTTACACCACGGTTGTTCAATTATTGACTGTGATGGCGAGTTTCAATTTTCCGTTGTTGGAAAATCCGTAACAGATGAAAGTGTTTATTCACGCCAACATCTAGAAGTTTTTATTCAAGATAGAGGGACTCATGTGCTTGTCGACGTGTCAGAGAGTTGTTGCAAAGCCTCCTGCCCTTCCCATTCATTGAACCTTGTACTGAACAAGAAGTAAATATGAAGCCATATTGGATTCTTGGTACGAACCTTGCTTGCATTTGCACTGGGCTATTCCACCGAACTCACTACAGTTACCAGCATTGAGACAAGGGTTTGCATCATTGCACATGGAAACTGATTCTGAGCAATTCGTTCCGTACGTGTTTGGCTGGCACCTGTGGATTGTAGACAAAGAAATTTATTGAATAATTTTCATAAAGTTTATTTATATTTCTAAGATTCTCCTGACCTTGGCTATTAACCAGTGGTCCTGCAAAATATGTTTCCAATTTGGGCCCCGTAGATCTTGAGGCCGACCCTACCAAGGGTTAACGAAGCATGAACGAAGCATGGAGTATGTTGGATTTAATTTACTTAGATATTTTTACAGTTCATAGAAATAGTAATTTTCGCAATAAACATGTACAATACGGAAGCATCATTTCTAGAAATTCAATTCGAAGTTTAAAGACTATTGTGCGCTAAATTTATGTAATCTAGAAAAATTCCGATAATTGTTTGTTTTATTTTTTGACAATCCTAGTTTTCTTTACATATAATCCGGATGTTTAAAAACACGAATAAAATATACTCTTCAGATATTAGTTAATTTATGCTTTGCCTCTTGATACAACATGAATTGAAGTTATACACGAAAGAGAATAAGATGAAAATAATTTTGAAAGAAACATGCGAATTTAGTCTTGGATGGATGAGATTTTGTAATAAAAAAAACCTGAGGCTGAATGATAATGAAACAGTTTAAGAAACCATGGGTTAGATGCTCTGGGAGTATCTTGAAATATATCTATCTATCGCCAAAATGTTGAATGCTTGCAACATAATACAATGATTGAATGGAGTTTAGCATCGGAAAGTCTGCAGTTGTTATACAATGAAAAAGAAAATAGTCTCACCTGCAGTAATAAGTTTTGAAAAGGTTGAAACAGACCCCGTTATTTGTGCACCGGTCTGTTTTACAGTAGTCTACCAATTCCTCGCACCTCTTACCTGTCCAGCCATCTGGACATAGGCAGGTGAAATCGTTTACCTGGTCTTTGCAGGTGCCTTGATGCAAGCAAGGGTTGCTCAGGCATTCATCGATGTTTTCCTGGTATTGAAAGAAGATTGAAATTATTCAAAAACGAAATAGTTTTTCCAACTTTCGTTCGGCGAATCCGATCCCCTCTCTTTCGCAATCTTCGATACTGACACAACGTTTCGGTCGATTTTATTCTACGGTCTTCCTCAAGTCTAATATACAATATCTGTTAGGAAAGAGTTTTTTTTTTATATTCCAGTCTCATTCGTTCAAATATTCTGTTTGATACTGCCCTCATGTATATAACGTGTTACATCTCATTTTGAGGACGAACAATTGAATCAGAAAGAGAGGGAGTACATTCAGAGAGAGAGAGAGAGAGAGAGAGAGAGAGAGAGCAAGCAAAAGATATAATAAATCATCCAGAGAGGGAGAGGAATAGAAAAACAGAATCATTTATACGCACACACACACACACACACACACACAAGACAAACCATTTCGAGAATGAGTGAAGAATAGAGTGAAAAAGAGATAGGAAAAAATCGTTGAAAAAAGGTGCAAAAAAGAGACAAGAAATCATCTAAGAAAGGGGCAAATGAGAGAGAGAGAGAGAGAGAGAGAGAGATGGAGAATAAATCATCCCGAGAAAGTTACGGCTAAATTGTGTCGGACATACCAGTTCTAGTTCGAACACCATAATAAAAGCTAACTTTCTCAGTATCTGGATGGGCGAATGTCTCAGAATGTCAGGGGCAGTGAGCATTAAAATCGTGTCGGGAACCTCCTGCGGCTACCCCTTGATCAACCTGAGGAGAAGACCGATCTGAGCATTATGCCAAATGATGCAAGCCAGAGACTCCCGCTTACTAGCCTGGTTTCGAGTAACAAAAACGAATTGACAGGGTGAGATGTTCTGAAGAGACGTTAAGAGAGAAGATGTCATTACTTACCGAACAGTTTTTGCCTTTGTACCCCACCTTACATGGGCAATGATAATCATTTATCAAATCTTGACACCCTGAAGATTCGGTTCCTGACATGTTACAAGGATTATCTTTACAGTCATCGATATTTGTGCACGATGGACCTTTCCAGTAAAATAAAAAAGTGAAATTGTTAGTAGGGATCTACTGCATAGATATTTGAAGGTTTTGGAGACATCTTCAATGATGATTATTGTTTTTGTCTTTGCGACGAACATACTTTCTATTTGATTTTTATTCGCAATATTTCGACGTTTGCAGTCACCACCATTTTCAAACTGAATGAACCATTACAAATTTCACGAAGATAACAACAGATTCGGAACAAACAAATCGTAATATTGTTGAATTTGATCAGTTCTTACCTCCATCTTAGCATCCAGTTGTTTTTTCATCAAAACTTTGAATTGGGCAGTGATTTTACGGCAACGATTGATCAGAAATTTAAAAAGATAAGCCTCCAGTGAGAATCAAACTTACATCCTCTAGCCAGTGGAAGTCCAGTGTACGCCTACGGGAACTTTACAGAGGCCGATTCTACACCTAGAATCTAACTCCCAATAGCTGATATTCGATGCTTGCTGTGGCTTATATTTGAAACTTCGTAGACTTTGAAACGTTATGAATTTTTTAATCGTCACAAATCTAGTCTTATTACTGGAAGAACTATTGTAGCATTCCTACAAATTTTTGCCTCCATTCTAACTTTCGAAATTATGGATGACGGAAAAAAACTAATCAAAATCAAAGATAATGTTGCAATACTTAATCCAATAATAATAATAGATCTGAAACAATTCAGAAATTTGTAAAATTCCAGTCAGTTTGAAAACGGTGTTGATTAACAATGCCGAAGTATTACAAACAAGTGCAAATAGATAGTAAATTTGCTGCAAAGAAAATAAATATTTGAATACAAAATAAGTCTGAGGTGAGAGACTCTACAAATTTACTTTACATCCAAGTCTCCTGCATTATCGCTTTTCTAATCTATCTATACAATAAACAGCGTGATTTGCTCTTTTTGTTTCCGTCTGCAACCATGAGCTCGTCCACTTAAAAAACATTTTACTGATAGAGAAATATCTCCTACCAACTATTTGAGACGATGGATTATATCGATGAGGGGAAATCAGTTATCATTTTTGTTATTGACAACTGTGAAGCAGAAAATTATTAAATATCAAAGTACATAAGAGAATGCGAAAAAAATGCTCAAAGCCTACGGAAACAAGAGGTATTTTCACCTAATGAATTACATACCATTTTCAAGCTTGGTTGTGAACCACGAAATTTTTCTTTTTGAAATGCGGCGGATCTTGCAGGCTCTTACCTCAGATATGTCACCATATTTCTTTTCACAAACCTCCCATTACTAAGAGTACCCTTTCTTTCCCTTACGATCGAATATTGCGAGACCAGAGGTGACTATTGGAAGCATACATTGGTTGTAAACCCCTCTTTATAGGATTAATGGAATTTCCTCGATCTCAACGATCAAGAACAAGAATATCCCATCGAAATATCCCTGAAGAGAAGGGTATACAACCAAAGCATCTTCCCGACAGTTAGAACCTAACCAAAATACTGATCCTCAAACTGAGAACCATCCAAATATGCACAAGAAAGAATCACCCCGAATATCTCATGGAGAGATCACGAGATAGTTCAGTATATTAGAGAAAAAGAGGAGTCAGAGATATGGGATCCATTGAAAAACTCAAATGGCATTGGGCTGGTCATGTCGAAAGAATGCTGTCAGCAAATAATAATAATAATAATAATAATGATTATAATAATAATGATAATAATAATAAGGCAGCTCGTTCAACTAGACAGATGCAGAAAATATTGGCCCCGCTGCAACGCCATGAGAGATAGCTTAAGCGAATGTTGGAGAAGGTCTACGTCCAGCGATGAGCAGTAAAAAGCTGCTGCTGCTATTTCCATATTTTCACTTACCTTCAAATCCATCATGACAGTCACAGACAGCTTTGTGTGAGCCATTGACACAAGTCCCATTGCCACAATCTTTTCCTAAACAAAAGTCCTTCTGGGTCCGACAAAAAGGTTCATTATACATTTTTGGACATGCACATAATCCAGACGATGGTATACATTGGGCACCATTATCGCAATGGACGTCATGACACAACGATTTTTGTTCACATTGGTTATCTTGCATTACTGCAATAGAAAAAATGAATGAATATATATATATATATATATATATATATATATATATATAGAGAGAGAGAGAGAGAGAGAGAGAGAAGTAGATTGTGGATTCGCTACACAAACTAACTCATGTTTCTGCCCTCTTTCGGCCTCATCATTCACCTGATGAGGCCCGAAGAGGGCAGAAACATGATTCAGTTTGTGTAGCGAATCCACAATCAACTATTTATTTCCAGCTCTACTCTAAAACAACTCAACTTCATGAGTAAAATGTTGTATGCATCGAGCACTCTATGAAATAAATCCATTACATTTCAGAAGTGGATTTATATCATTGATATATTATTATATTATTTTATACTGCTAGCCTGATTTGTACGATATACACTATATATATATATATATATATATATATATATATATATATATATATATATATGCACACACACAAACACACACGCACACACATATATATATATGAATTCATCACGCATTCGAACCGATCACAAACATAGACTAATCACACACAAGTATATATCAACTCATCACACATGTTAATATTTAAATTCATCACACGTTTATATATCAATTCATCACATACATATGTAATAATTCGTGACGCACACGCATACATATTACTGCAATAAAAAAAAAGAATTTTGAAGTTGATATATACACACATATGTCTACACATATATGTATACGTGCAGATATACGTATACATATATTTGTATATACATATATATATATATATATACATATATATATGTATACAAATACACTCATATACATGAATATGTATTAGATTGGAGAGACCATTAGAAGAGCCAACGTCATGACACGGTGATTTGTGTTCACACTGGTTATTTTACATTACTGCGATAGAAAAATAGAATATAGTTGATATATGTACACATATGTCTACACATATAAGCATAAATGCAGATATACGTATACATATACATGTACATACATATATAGATGAATGTACACACTTATATATATATATATATATATATACACAAACACACGCACACACACACACACATATACATATATGTATACAAATATATATATATATAAATTCATCACACATGCAAACTAATCACACACAAACTAATAACACACCAATTAATCACACACATATATACATAAACTCATTGCACATATATATATATTAACTCATCGAACATTATAATATATGAATTTATCACACATGTTAATATATGAATTCATCACACGTTTATATATGAATTCATCACATATATATGTAATGATTCATCATGCATACACATACATATAAATCCATCACACACGCACACACCTATATATATGTATATATATATATCGATTTATCACATACACATGTATAAATTAATTTGTCATACACACACACGTATATATCGATTTATCACACAAACATACATTAATTTACACATACACACACACATACACACACACACACACACACACACACACACACACACACACACATATATATATATATATAATCCTTCACAGTCTATTCTATCATGAACTGCAAACAACAGCATGAAATAGGCACTTGTTGGTCAAAGTATAAGTTAACAGGGTAGAAAAAATGAACGTTTTTGAGCATAACATTTCCAACTTGCGACGAATATGCATCAAACTCAATAAAAACAAATGGCGATTTCTTTTGCTCAAAATGAGGCTAAAAGTGGCGCCATCAAGTGGGGGAAACAAAAATCAAAGCAAGTGATTGAACTTGCTCTCATGCATAGGTTGTCCCTACTCGAAACAATAGGAACTGAAAGCTACAATAACCGTTAACATATTCTTCTTTACAAGTCGTTGCCAACATTAACGCTGCAGTTGAGTCACAGTGTAAGAGTCACGTGTTCAACACGCCCGGGAGAAGAGCAGTCTGGCCAAGTCATCCTTTTAAAGAGGGAGGGGGGATTCACAAAATGGCCGTCTTATAACTAAATGTATCCAATCTCACCTTCACTGACTGCACACTGGAACCGTATTCTATACATTGAACATTCGCTTTCGTTTCCTTTCTGGCAATTGAGACTGTCAACGACACAGGGCGTGGTCAAGCTGAGGGACATGGCGTATTTATCCGGACGCATCTTATCATCTGTCTGGTTCTCTGATTTGCATTGCGTTACTGAAGTCAGCATACCATCACAAACATCAATTCCAATCTGAAAATAGCAAAGGAATCGAACCTGAATCACAGTTTAAGGCATAAACCCTGAATCCCTGTCATTCGTTATGTTACTACACATTATTCATTCATTCATTTCTGCCAACGAACATTAAGTGTGGATAACTCTTTATTTTTGCATAAGAGTATTTTCACCACAGAAAATATCCAAATCCGAAGGTCTCATTATAATCCTTTATTCAACTTTTGTATCAAGAAAACTAGTCACTGAGAGAGAATATCATGTCACATATGAAACTTTTTTTTTTAATGTCATTTTCAACTGCAACGAAAGTCGGCAGTTCTCAGAACGGGGGAATATCATGTTAAAACCAATTTTCAAATCGTTCGGCGGCGTTTGTGAGGAATTGAGTGACCCGAACGGAGAGTGGTTCAAACCGAGCTGGACAGTGTTTTTTTTTCTTCTTTCAATTGGTCCATAGCATTGGTAAAGATAGAGAGGTACATCATGGAGAGTGGACACAGGAAAAGGAATGTATTTCTTTTTTTTTTACGTCACACTGCGTCATATTATTCCTCTTTTTTTCAGATCAAATTTCGAGATAAGAAAAATAGAAAGATAAGACAGAGAAAAAGCAGACGACATTGTTTATATACACTTTCTCTCTCTCTCTCTCTCTATATATATATATATATATATATATATATATATATATATATATATATATACATATATATATATACATATATATATATATACATATATATATATATACATATATATATATATACATATATATATATACATATATATATACACATATATATATATACACATATATATATATACACATATATATATATACACATATATATATATATATATATATATATATATATATATATATATATATATATATATGTAACTAATGCAATTTGGACGATATTTTTCGTTCTATTTTTTAAGTGATTATTATTTTTGTTTCCGTCGTTTTAACGGGGATCAGCTTGAACGCTCGATTGGAAACAGATAGTCTTATCACAGAAACAAATGTTGACACGGTCAAAAAATGTAAATATAATGGAGCATTTCTTTTTAACAATGTTCTTTTTTTATCAGGTGCAAAGAAAACTACACACATTCTCACAATATGCGTGGCCTCAACACCAACTCGTCTCGTGTTTGCAATGATTAACATGTGTTCCTACATTCGAACTAAAAGTTTTAATAGTTGGAAAACTGATGGTGTATTTGTACCTATCTTGAAATTGATACTTACGTTCTCTAACATGTTTTGCACTGCTAGAGGTTCGACAGAATCCTTGATTGTGTACCATGGTGTCCAGAAATTATCTGAAGGGAAGAAATAATAATAATAATAATAATAATAATAATAGGGAAAAGTGGTATCAGCACAAGCCAGAGGCAGTTTTGGAGAATGACAACCACAAACTACTGTGGGACTTTGACATCCAAACTGACCACCTCATCCAGGCAAGAAGGCCGGACTTAGTAATAGTAGACAAAAAAAGGAAGGCCTGCCAAATAGTAGACGTTGCTGTACCTGCAGACCATAGAGTAAAAAAGAAGGAGGGTGAAAAAAGGGAAAAATACCAGGACCTAGCAAGGGAGTTAAGGAAAATGTGGAACATGAAAACCAGGGTAGTACCGGTCATAGTGGGCGCACTAGGAACTGTCCCCAAAACGCTGAGGGAGAGACTGGAGGAGATCGGGATTAGGGGAAGGATAGAGACCGTACAGACCACAGCGCTACTTGGAACTGCACGGATACTGAGGAAGGTGCTAGAGATATAAGGACTGCAACGAATTGTAGCTCTGTCATGATATGCGAAAGAGGGAGGAGACGTTAGCTGAAGACCTGAGGAGACTTATTGTCACTCAGCCTTCAGCGATAACCACTGGGCAACCGGTGTGAAACTGTAAACCGTAGAATTACTGCGACCTATGAGTAGTAGGAGAGGAGGGCTGGAGACTTGAGGAGACTTGCTGTCACTCAAACTCCAGCGGTTACCACCAGGCAACTGGTGTGAGATTCCAAATAATAATAATAATAATAATAATAATAATAACATACTCTGGGACTTTGATATCCAAACCGACCACCTCATCCAGGCAAGAAGACCGGACTTGGTAATTGTAGACAAGAAGAGGAAGACCTGCCAAATAGTAGACGTGGCTGTACCTTCAGACCATAGAGTAAAGAGGAAGGAGAGTGAAAAACGGGAAAAATACCAGGACCTAGCGAGAGAACTGAAGAAGATGTGGAACATGAAAGCTGGGGTAGTGCCAGTCATAATGGGCGCACTGGGAACTGTCCCAAAGACATTGAGGGCGAGACTGGGGGAGATCGGGATGAGGGAAAGGATTGAGACTGTACAGACCACAGCATTGCTAGGGACTGCGCGGATACTGAGGGAAGTGTTACAAATATGAAGACTGCAACATTAAATGTTAATAGTAACCCAGCAGAGGAAGGGAAATGAAAGCGGAAATGTGAGCCGCATGACATTATGGGTAGGGGAGGGAGGAGATGTTGGCTGAAGACCTGTGGAGACTAAAAATTCTATGGGATTTCAACATCCTAACAAATCACATGATACAACACAGAAGTCCCGATAGAGTGATCGCTTACAAAGACGGAAGGGAACGTCAGATAACAGATATTGCTGTTCTCGGGGACAGAAGGGTGAAACAGATATTTAAAAAGAAAACGAGAAGAGATTGAAAATTATGATAAACCAAGCAGAGAAATCAAAAGGTTATCTTAGTATAGTGTTGATAGTGAAGGGAGCCCATGGTATGATATTTGATAATTTGGTTGAAAAGGTTTAAGTTGAATAGTATCATAGAGCCCTAACAGAAAGCAGCATTGCAGGGAACTAGAAAATCGATTAGAAATTATCCTAGGGACCTAAGATCGCAGGTTGCAATGTGCTCTCGTAGAAATAATTGTATATTTAGAGCTATAAACTATGGATATTACTGATGGAATGGGTAGAAAGAAAACATTTTGAAAGAAAAGAAAGATTATCTGTTTTTCTTCATGATCAATCATTTATTTTCTTAGTAATGGATAATAGTCCATCAACCCGGCTCAGAATCTGAGACTCTGGTATGTAATCACGATTCTCATTAATTCTACGTTATGGCTCGAATCTTACACCCCGTAATCATCTGCTCAAGCACTTTCCACGTAAAAGGGGGAGTACTGAAAAACAAAATATGGACGACTGGGTGAATTTTGAAATGTGAACTGTGGATTAGAGGGACTGCTGAAAAGTGAACTGCAGATTAGAGGGACTGCTGAAATGTGAACTGCAGATTAGAGGGACTGCTGGAATGTGAACTGCAGATAAGAGGGACTACTAGAATGTGAACTGCAGATTAGAGGGACTGCTGAAATGTGAACTGCAAAATAGAGGGACTACTGGAATGTGAATTGCAGATTAGAGGGACTGCTGAAATGTGAACTGCAGATTAGAGGGACTGCTGAAATGTGAACTGCAGATAAGAGGGACAGCTGAGATAGAAACAGCTGATTACGAGGACTACTAGAGGGGAGTAGTTTTCAACCACATAATGAGCTTGTATATATTTTCTTATTTTTGTTTGTTTGTTTGCGCTCAAATAGGGCGATATCCATGGCTGATTCACTTTCCTATCATGACAATGAAAAATACGTTATGGAAACTCTTAAGACTTCACGTCAGATCACACATTAAGACAGTTTGACTTGAGTTTTGACTTGGGGAAAAAAACTTTAGAGCAGAACTATACAGAAATAACCACGTTATTTGAGATGGTTATATTCTAGTAAATTATGTAAATAATATCTGAGAGAAAATACAATTTTCATCTTCATCCCCACAGTTGTGAAAGCTGATGACTTGATCTTTTATCTATCACGAGAATTAAAACAATGAATGAATTATAGTTTGTTTTATGGCAAAAACGAATGTACCACTGGAAAGGAAAATGCAGGTATGGATTTTTTCTATCGCGAGACTTAATTAGATATAAAGAATAAATGACATCAGTTAACAGAAGACAGACGAAAAGCCTGATAGAGTTGTTGGACGTATAGTGTTGTAAAACAAACTCACCTTTAGGTTTCATGCATTCTTTGGTGAAGACCTTGCAACAGGCGTTAGTTTCCTTTTTATAGAAATAGCAGGTTTGGTTAATGTCATCATAAGCAGCAGCTCTGCATTGTGGATTGTTTGAACATTCCGATATGCAATTATTACTGGAAACGTTCTCGGATTTTCCATAAAAGCTATTGTCTGTGCCATTGGTTGTTCTCACAGAGAACTGGCAAAATTCGTCTGAAAATAAATGGAACAATTTCAACCACAGGGACGACTACATTTATATTTCATTATTAGGTTTTTGCATATGTAAAGCCGTTTGTTCTTTTCTTTTAAATTTGAGATGAACTGTGATATAAACAATAAACAGTTGATATTTTATTTAGAGAAGTATGATCCATTTGAAGCAATATTCCTCTTTCAACTATCCTTAAATATCTAGGTTTAGCGGTCACAAGATTTGGTAAAAGCACAAATTATGTTATTGATCGTTTATTTTGCTATAGATGCTGAGTTTAAAATGTTCAGAAATGCAATACTATTTAGGAGGAAAGTTAAGATGCTGCAATACCTCTTATCCCATTTCTCTTGGATTAGACCCAATCACCTGATAGGTGTATGGTGTGTCACTGTCATGGAGCATTACATTCAGTTCATGTTTAACCAATTCTCCAAACTTTTTAAAACTTTTCTTATTGCCCAGGAATGACTTGACTTGATCACTGTTGAAGTCTTAAAGTCCTCAGAAAGGGCTTGAAATGTTATTCGTTGGCTGTTGGCCACCGCAGTCAATACTTTCTTGATCACCAAAAACAGGTTTAGGCCACCCTTGAAATGTATTATAGGTAACCATAACTTCATATATGAACCTATAGAACCAACACTAAACAGCTCCCAATATGGAAGTGTCCACTCTAATGATTTGTTGACGTTATCAAGAGCTTGAGCAGCATTGTCCTAATTTTACATAGTATTTGAAAAGTAATCTAACTTCTTGGATACAATATGTATGATTATGAATTGTTCTCTTTATATTGAAACTCTTATTTGAAATGATTTCCCATAATTACACGGTCAATATGAATAAAGAATCATTTGTCTTAAAAATTTTACTGATATTGTCATAGTACTTTTATATACGTTGATAATAGGGATTTGCATTGTAGTGTGATCAGAGAATAGCATTCTGTGGGCCACGAACGGATTTTCATTACTTTTTTTGAAAATTATTTTAGTTTTCGTCACTTTTTATATCTTTGATATACTTTAAATTCAGCATTTTTAATACGGCATCTGATCAAAGAATTCTACCGCCCCGTTGTCGTAGGCAAGTTTCATGCGACTGAGTACAAAAACTATTTGATTATTATGCATATGCATTTATATGTTGGTTGAGCTTATCTTCGTAGGGCACCAAGTTAAATCGGATTCAGAAGATTGTATGATGCAAAACCTTCAACTACCTCTACCACCAAGTATTACTCCTCTATGACTGGAAATTACTTACTATACGTGTATCCTACGTCACAGCTGCAGGTATAAGAATTCCGCAAAATATTCGGGACACAGATGCCCATACTGCAATTGACGTTGCTACATAATTCTGCTCTTTGGCTGCAGATTTTGCCGCTGTAACCTGGGGTACAGTTGCAAATAAAATCATCGACGAGATTGGTGCAAGTACTGTTGAAAAGGCAAGGAGAACTGGCGCAATTGTCTGTCGAATAGAATGAAAATAAATAGATGAATAAATAGCATTTGATAAATTATCTCTCATTAGTATCATTTTCAGGTTTTATTTTCATCTTTGAAAACCAGGCACTAGAATGTACTAGGTACTCAAAAAATGCGTTTTGTACCCAGATTAGCACTCAAGAAATGTGTATTGTCAACAGATCAGTATGCACCAGATGTGCATCATAATCAGATTAGTACTTACCGATTTGTATCTCACAATTTTCTCCTTTAAATCCTGGAGGACAGTCACATTTGTAGTTTTCTGTTCCAAGCTTACGACATTGGCCATTTTTGCACGGTTTCTCATCGCAGGCATATGACACGTTCTCGCAACTGGAAATGTAAAATGAATCAAAGAAAATTTAGATTCATTTATGATTCTGTAATTAAAAGTGGAAATTTTGCCAGATTTTTCGTCCATGCAACGATTTCACTTCTCAAATGAAAGCAAAACTTCGTAATTAACACATGAAGAGATTTTAATTTTCATAGTCTACTAATGTCTCTATCTGAAAGTATCGATGGAAAAAATTGAAAACTTGAAGAAAAAAAAACTTCTTTTGATAAGGCAAATTATGATATTGGAGTTTTATACTGTATGACTACCCTAATATGAAACTTTGCAGGCGCCCGTGAAAGAATGGCATCATGTGAATTAGAACATGCATATTTTGTGAAAATCCTAACCTTTAACACTTGTTCATGGATGACAAAGTGGGCCGTTAATTTGGGCCGCACGTTCGGTATTTTATCAGTCGGGGTGTTCTGGCAGCAAGTTAAAGACGTAACTAGAACTTGATGAACGAATTACCAAAGGCAAAAAAGGTTCTATTTTATACCACTCTGATCTATCTAAACCATTTGATAGGGAAAATTATGATGAAAACCATAGTAATTGTCACGTCCTTGTGATTTCTCTTTCCTGTGGTAGGTAATAGTGTCAGCACATTACTGTGAACCCTCGCTATAAAGATGTAATTGAGGTTAGGATATTTGTTGAAGCTGAATGTTCGTTATACCCGATGATCGGTATATAAGAACTGAGTCCGGTCGATCGCCGCATTTAATGAACGATGTACGATAAATCAAAAAGGCAGTGCGGTTACCCTTCGTTCTATTTACAAAATACAAAGACTGTTCGGCACCATAACGTTTTCGGAGACCCAAATCTAGTCAAATCAGTTGTGGATGTAAAGTATCATGTGTTATTTTTTGTTGTTGTTTTTTTTCGACGGGGTAGTGTCTTTTTTCACAGAAAAAAAACAACAAATAAATGCAGAGCTTTAATTCACTCAAAATTTGATCAAATCAGAACTAGGATGCCTCAATTGAAATGTGGTGATCCAAGATAAACGACGTTTCTATGTAGACCTCCCATAGCAGCGAAAATCATTTCCTCCATGAAAAAACTACAAATTTGAATGTTTCAATACGAGTGCAATATAGTTTTTCAATTGTTTTTAACTGATTCATTTGATCTACTTTCAATTGTTTTTAACTGATTCATCTGTTCTAGTTTCAATTGTTTTAAGGTCGCTTAAAATAAATGAATATCACTTACAATTCTCCGCTATAGCCGGGAAGACAGTGACATTTTGTAGCATTTATCTTATTACTACAGATTCCGTGGTTCTTGCAAGTGTCGTTTTTACAGTTTTCAATGATGTCTTCGCAGTTTTTGCCATTCGTACCTAATTAGAAAAAAAGAGACGAAATTAGACTCTATTAAAAGGGCTGACTATGATCAGTCTTACATAGTTCTTTCATCAAAATTACAAAAATGACCATTGAAAGACCTCCACTCTGTCTCCAGAGATAATGGAACGTTCATTCAAAGAAGCATGCCTGAGCAACGTATAATCCTCATCTTGACCTTGATGTAACCCGGAAGAAAGCAGAGGGCGATAAACCTGGCATCAGCTTGGCTGGTGGAGAGACGACAGATTAGATGCTAAACCAGGGTTCAGAATAAAAGAGGTTCTCCTAGACTTTGAAAAGTTAGCCAACCAAACCTGCCTTGCTCTTTTACTCATGGGGAAGAGATAGATTCATGCATTTGACATGGACATATTAGCAGTCCCAACTAGAGGCCAGTGTTGCCAATTGAGATGTGTTTTGTTGGGGTTTTTCTACTTTTTTTTCCGAATTAGAGTGTGCTTTCCTGGATGGAAAAATTGAAAAATCATATCAAAGTTGGCAACCCTTTTGAATGCTGAAGCAGCCAAGCTTGTCACTTTTTTGTTTTTGTCCCTTGATACAAACAAAAGATAGCTATGGTAGTTTTCATGAATATTTCAAGCCCTCTTAACAGACAGTTAATCATTTAACAAGGCCCCCCCGACCTCAACGGACAATTATTTGGAATTTTAATAACTGTAAAGGAGGAAAATGGTGTGGACTCACCAGCTATACAGTTACACTTATAACCCATGCCGTCCTTGAGACATTGTCCTCCATAATAACAAGGATTTGGTGAACAGAAATCGACGTCTTCATCACAACGGTCTCCAGTATAGCCTAGTCAAAATAAATACGAAAATATGTAAATGAAAATACAAGAAAAGGTACTGGCTCTGTTCAAAACATGCGGTGTTGTATATACAATTTTTGGAAGCATTTGCCAACGTTTGTTTCAGTAAAAAAATATTATTAATGTTAAAAGATATTTCTTTCCAATTGATTTTTTGTGTCAATCCCCGTTAAAACGTCTAAAAGAATAAATGATCATCTCATTCAATATAAAAGGAAAAATATCTTCCAAAATGCAGTATAATTCATTGGAAAAGGGGGAAAGTTATAAATATAAATGTGCGTAGTGTATACTTTAGTTACAGATACTGTTTAGTCTGCATTTTTCTTCTTTCCTCCTTTCTTGTATTCTTTCTTATCTTGAGAAATGATGGGGGGGGGGGGTAAGGAATTATATGACGTAATGTGACATAGAAAAATGATTTCTTTTTCCTTCTCTCTTTTATAATTCTCTCTCTCCAATTAAGATGACAGCTTTCTTTCTTTTATAACCAAAACTGCCAATCTCTTTTTAACACCCTTCTCTCTCTCCCTCCCCCTCTCTCTCTCTCTCTCTCTCTCTCTCTCTCTCTCTCTCTCTCTCTCCAGGTTACTTAATTTCTTACAAACGCCGTTAGTTTATTCAAATACAGACTTGAGATGAAATTCCCCCCCCCGTTCTTAGAACTGTCGACTTACGTTACAATGTTCTTGTTAGCTCTGTCAACGAAGTTGGAGTGGTATATTTTATTTGCTTATATCTTTTCGTCTGACTTTCAACTCGATATCTCCGTGGTGAAGAAAATATTTCAAAGAGATTTCGCAGAAGGATTTGCAAAGGGGTCAGGAAAGAGAGCTCAAATTTTGGAGCGGATTCAGGAATTTTTACATGATGAAATGTTTTTACGGTCTTTTTTTTCTCCCATACATTCATGTGAACGCTCCAGACTGCCCACATGATATCCCCAAAAGTTCCCAAATAATTTCTATGACATATGGTGGAAGAATGAAAAATAAAGTACAACTGATTAAGATATATATATATATATATATATATATATATATATATATATGTGTGTGTGTGTGTGTGTATATATATATATATATATATATATATATATATATATATATATATATATATATATATATATGTATATATATATATATATATATGTATATATATATATATATATATATATATATATATGTATATATGCATATATATTGCTGCGGTGCAAAGAAGAGGTATTGTGTTAAAAAGAATCTTAATTCAGAATCAAGTCATGAAATAATATTTACCTGGAGAACATTTGCATGTGAATAGATGTCCCAGAGGGAGACACTGGCTTTTATTGCAAGGATTGGGGTTGCAAAAGACTTTCGCTGAAAAGAAACACATCCATGTATATATTTTGGCATGTATGTATATGTATTAACTAAACGATATATATATATATATATATATATATATATATATATATATATATATATATATATATATATATATATATCCTGGAAAGCATTGAAGCTTTGAACTCTCATTTGAAAATGATTGCAATTTCAGTCAATTATTCCCAAATATCAGTTAGTATAATTTATGTAAGCTTCCTGAAGGATTCTATGTTTAACAAGGATCTATACATCATTGTACTATACGTGGATCCTATGAGCGTTTGAGAGATTTGAGAACAAAACAGTTATATCATATGGCTCCTCGTCAATATTGATCAAACACTACATCCCCTTAAGCTATGTTCTAAATATTTAGCCCTGTTTTATCTTTTCTAAGACCTCGTCATGATACACATAATTTGTTATTTTATATAGGTTATTATCATAATGTAAAGTATATGAATGTTGTTTTATATTCTCTCTTTCATCTATATATATAAATATATATATACTGTGGATATGAAATCACTCAACAGAAAGTAAATGAAAATGACAATTAGAAGGTGAATAGAAAAACTCTCAAGATAGATGATGAATCTCAATTTTTTTTATTGATATTCCATGAGCGCAGTACAATGCATTTCGGTGGGTTCTCGACATCTTTCTTAGAGAAAAAATATTTTCGGTGGTTCACAGAGAAAAATATGCTGTTTGCATTTCGATGCTGAAGAGGAGAATGTGAATATTTCTGAGCTTGGTTGTTTGTATATATATATATATATATATATATATATATATATATATATATATATATATATATATATATATATATATATATCATTATGGTGTCACATAATTGAAATTTGCTTCACTCTTCCATCCTCAGCCATAGCTTCAAACTGAACCGGTGAGTGTTCATATTCCATCGTGACTTATCTTGAGCATTCATTCGCAAGATGGTAATGAATCAAAAATGTCAGAGAGAACCTGTGAGGCTGTTACGCCCAGTGCAGATGAGATAGACATAGAGGATGGTTATTTGTGGTTTTTGGAATGCAGAAAAGTCTTCTTAATATAATTTAATGGCAATTGTTTTTTTGCTCAACACCATTTTGGCCTACGAAAACTTTCACAAGGACCCCTACGTTCGTAAAGTGTGGAAAACCTGTATTTGTCACTGAATCGATGAAATTACCTTAACTCACTCATTTTCTCCCACAGAGCTTTGATTACATAGAGTTTTGATTGTGAAAAATAGTTGTTTTTTTATCCTTATTTTGATCAGATTAAAACTAGGTATTTATCTATTTTTTTACAAAAAATAAAAATTTGATTTCCCTTTGATCACATAAACTAAGACAGTTTTATATGCTTGCTTTGATAGATCGAAGTATTCGCACTTGCAATTGTGGAGGCTGTACATAACTATAAGTATTGATTATTCTTGATCAGATCACAAAGCCTTACCGACATCGATGCAGGCATTGGCTCCAGCGTTGGATGTTGTTGTCTTGTCGGGACATTCTATACATTCTGTCTGCATTTCTTGATTTGTGAAGAAACCTTGAGGGCACAGAGTACACGGTTCATACCCGTCAAATGAGTAACTACCCCGCTTACACTTGGCTGGAAAGGAAGACGAGCGTTAAGGGTGAGAATTGAATTCAGAAAATAAAGAAATGGAGAAGGAACAAATAAATAAGAAAAGTATAGACTTTGAAAGGGACAAATGGGAGAGAGAGAGAGAGAGAAGGAGTGGACAAAGGGAGAAGAGATGGGAGAGAAAAGGAGAAAAGTGGAAGAAAGAGAGAGAGAGATGGGGGAAAAGGACGGGACGAGAGGGAGAAAAGAAAAGAAAGAGTGTGAAAAAAGGAAGATTGAGAGCAATGGAAGAGAAAGAAAGAGAGAGACAAAGATGGGAGAGGGGAAAATGAATCGAAAACAGATGAGGATTAATATTAAGAGAGGGGCGAAACGAAAAGAGAGAGAGAGAGACGGGAGAAGGAGACAAATGGGAGAGACGTGGAAGAGACATGGATGAGAGATAAAAGAGGAATGAGAGAGAGAGATGGCAGAGAGATGGCAGAGAAACGGGAAAGAAGGAGAGAAACAGAGAGATAGAAGCAAAGAAGAAAGATGGGAGAGAAAGGAGAGAGACGAAAGAAAAGGAGAGAGAGATGAGAAAGGAGAGAGATGGGAGAGAAATGAGAGAAGTGGGAGAAAAGGAGAGAGATGAGAAAAAAGGAAAGAGATGAGTGAGGAGAAGAGAGATGAGAGAGAAGGAGGAGGTGAAACAGAAAAGGAAAGAGATGGGAGAAAGGAGAGAGATGGGAGAAAGGGGAGAGATGGGAGAGAAAGGAGAGAGATGGGAAAGAAAGGAGAGAGATGGGAGAGAAAGGAGAGAAGTGGCAGAAAGATGAAAGATGAGAAAAAAAGAAAGAGGTGAGAAAAAAAGAAAGAGGTGAGAAAAAAGGAAAGAGATGAGAGAAAAGGAGAGAGATGTGAGAGAAAGAAGAGAGATGCGAGAGAAGGAGAGATGAGAGAGAAAGAAGATAGATGTGAGATAAGTAGAGATGAGAGAGAAAGGAGGAGATAAAACAGAAAGGGAGAGAAAGGGAGCAATTGGGGGATTGAAGATAGAGAAAGTCAGAGATATGAAAGAAAGACAATGAAAGAGATTTGGATAGAAAAAATTGATGATTAGAGAGCTTTGAACAACTCCCTTCCTGACCTTTACAACTATCCATTGATGAGGAAGCGATTTCCCTCCCTTTTGTGTTCGTTGGGCATTTTTCGCAATAAGTGGCATTTTGGGAGTAAGTGTTCACCGGACAGCTTTGACATGGGGGCACACCATTTGGGGAGAAGAAACCTGGGGGACATTTGGCTGTGGAAAACAAAAAACACGAAGATATCATGATTTAATAAACTTGGTTATGCACTTATAACACATTCAGTCCAGACAAACTAACCCAATTTGTGGCTAAAACTAGGAAAAATTAAGACATGATATTCTCTTAGAAATGCATTCCTACTGAATCTCCAGAACACCATACTAAAAGTCCTTAGAAACCCTTGTTGAAAATCCAAGATGAGCACCAATTTGCCCCCTTTGTTTGGGGTCAGGAAACCCAATTTTTGTACAGATATGATACATTGTCGGAAAGAGAATTTTATCAGCTTTCCGACAGTGGTCACAGACTGTTGATTCCTATCCAATGGAAATCCCTTACTTCCTGATTTTCAACAGTTTTCGACGGTAAGATCATTGATAATACACCATCATCCATATAGAAGCCCTGGATGCGAATCATATGCAAATCAATATGTTCATTTGTATAATTGTCTGTTGTGTTAGAGTTCTGTTATGACTTGAAAGATATAATGGGTGTCTCTGTGTGAAATCGATCTATACGGCTAAAAGGAACAATTACAGGGTTGTGATAAATTGTGGTGGTCTGTTGTTAAAAAGGGATATTACGCTAAAATTTCAATGTGTCAAAGTAACACAGCGTGAGTGACTGAAAGAAGAAAGAGTCATCGAATATGTAGGTGAGTTGAAAATGACTTATTTACCATCCTATAAATGTTGCCTTTTAAAAAAATTTTTATCTTATTTTGGATTCTACGCTATTCGATCGAGCGATTGAAGAGCATATCGTACTTGAGCGTTGCGATAAAAAGCAGCGGAAATTAAAATAAAAAAAGGGAGCAGAACTAATTAAATTAAGTTTGTCTCAGTTTATATCAAAAGAATCAAAATTACAGAACAAGTTTGAATATCATTTTATTATTCATTTTTTACTTCCATAACTCGCATAAATGAATCACTGTTGCCTGTGCGTGCACCAAAACCTATTATCTGAAATTATCTATTAAAAAAAAGTGCCAGTTCAAGATTTGGGCATTGTTGGTGCAAAATGCTCATAGAGACCAAAAAAGCATTAATATGGAAAAAAAACTTTCTTGGTGGTGCGATGACGGGTAACGAGAGAATAATCTGTAGCCCATTTGGCTGGCTGGTCTGGTGAGCCATTTTGGGGATGAGGATGATTCGATTATTAAATGGAGTATTGTAATCATTATATTAATTTTGATTATGATCAACTTCGTCTTTTTTTTATCACCACTAAAATTGGGCCAAAACTCTAAGGCAGTGAACAAACAGTGTGAATAAAAGATACAACGTTTCAAACTCAGGTCCCTCTTGCCAGGAGGAAGCCTGGTTTATGCGAAACCACTTAGCTACAAGAAATTTCATTGTTAGCCGAAGCCCATATCTGGATAATTACTTAATGGGATCACTTGTCCAACGTCTTTTAGAAGCATTTCATGTTGAGGGTGATCATTTAAAAATTCGAAAAAAAAAGGTGATCAATAAATAACTTACTTCTCTCCCAAGCGGTGATTGCTAGTAGAGTCTGAATTTTCAAAAAACAAGTATGACACAAACTGGAGATCAATTTAGCTATCACTTAAATTACAAACTGAACCCCCACTAAGAACCTTAGTGACAGCTTTCGTTGACGGTTTCTAAGAGTAGTCAAACATAATACAATGAGTACAGCTGTGCTATCTCTGTTTTTTAAATTAAAGTTTTTCACTGACTACTTCCAGTTCCATCACCCCCCTGCAAACATAATCCAAAATGACACGCCCTACTTACCTTTGCACATTGCTTTATTGTAGCCCCCGGGAAAATAAGTGGAAGTCCCTTCAGGACATTTCCTGCATGAAGGCTCATTTTCAGTATCTTGATATTCGCCAACTGGACACAGGGTACAATTGAGGACGCCTGTTGACAAGTCATAGTATGAACCAGGGGGACAACCAACTGTGAAAAAAAGAAAAAGAAAAGCAGTGTTACTTCAAAAGCCATTTGATAAAAGTTCGTACCGTGTGGAAAGGAAGAAACGTTGAATAAATGGTAAAGAAAACAAATATTGCATAAATGGGAAAAGGGAATAAACGTTGAATAAAAATAGAAAGGATTTGAGGTTGAATAAATGTGAACAGGAATGAACGCTAAATAAATGTGAACAGGAATGAACGCTAAATAATGTGAACAGGAATGAACGCTAAATAAATGGGAACAGGAATGAACGCTAAATAATGTGAACAGGAATGAACGTTAAATAAATGTGAACAGGAATGAACGCTAGATAATGTGAACAGGAATGAACGCTAAATAAATGTGAACAGGAATGAACGCTAAATAATGTGAACAGGAATGAACGCTAAATAAATGTGAACAGGAATGAACGCTAAATAATGTGAACAGGAATGAACGCTAAATAATGTGAACAGGAATGAACGCTAAATAAATGTGAACAGGAATGAACGCTAAATAATGTGAACAGGAATGAACGCTAAATAAATGTGAACAGGAATGAACGCTAAATAATGTGAACAGGAATGAACGCTAAATAAATGTGAACAGGAATGAACGCTAAATAATGTGAACAGGAATGAACGCTAAATAAATGTGAACAGGAATGAACGCTAAATAAATGTGAACAGGAATGAACGCTAAATAAATGTGAACAGGAATGAACGCTAAATAATGTGAACAGGAATGAACGCTAAATAAATGTGAACAGGAATGAACGCTAAATAATGTGAACAGGAATGAACGCTAAATAAATGTGAACAGGAATGAACGCTAAATAATGTGAACAGGAATGAACGCTAAATAAATGTGAACAGGAATGAACGCTAAATAATGTGAACAGGAATGAACGCTAAATAAATGTGAACAGGAATGAACGCTAAATAATGTGAACAGGAATGAACGCTAAATAAATGTGAACAGGAATGAACGCTAAATAATGTGAACAGGAATGAACGCTAAATAAATGTGAACAGGAATGAACGCTAAATAATGTGAACAGGAATGAACGCTAAATAAATGTGAACAGGAATGAACGCTAAATAATGTGAACAGGAATGAACGCTAAATAAATGTGAACAGGAATGAACGCTAAATAATGTGAACAGGAATGAACGCTAAATAAATGTGAACAGGAATGAACGCTAAATAATGTGAACAGGAATGAACGCTAAATAAATGTGAACAGGAATGAACGCTAAATAAATGTGAACAGGAATGAACGCTAAATAAATGTGAACAGGAATGAACACTAAATAATGTGAACAGGAATGAATGCTAAATAATGTGAACAGGAATGAATGCTAAATAATGTGAACAGGAATGAACGCTAAATAATGTGAACAGGAATGAACGCTAAATAAATGTGAACAGGAATTAACGCTAAATAAATGTGAACAGGAATGAACGCTAAATAAATGTGAACAGGAATGAACGCTAAATAATGTGAACAGGAATGAACGCTAAATAATGTGAACAGGAATGAACGCTAAATAAATGTGAACAGGAATGAACGCTAAATAAATGTGAACAGGAATGAACGCTAAATAAATGTGAACAGGAATGAACGCTAAATAAATGTGAACAGGAATGAACGCTAAATAATGTGAACAGGAATGAACGCTAAATAAATGTGAACAGGAATGAACGCTAAATAATGTGAACAGGAATGAACGCTAAATAAATGTGAACAGGAATGAACGCTAAATAATGTGAACAGGAATGAACGCTAAATAATGTGAACAGGAATGAACGCTAAATAAATGTGAACAGGAATGAACGCTAAATAAATGTGAACAGGAATGAACGCTAAATAAATGTGAACAGGAATGAACACTAAATAATGTGAACAGGAATGAACGCTAAATAAATGTGAACAGGAATGAACGCTAAATAATGTGAACAGGAATGAACGCTAAATAAATGTGAACAGGAATGAACGCTAAATAATGTGAACAGGAATGAACGCTAAATAAATGTGAACAGGAATGAACGCTAAATAATGTGAACAGGAATGAACGCTAAATAATGTGAACAGGAATGAACGCTAAGTAATGTGAACAGGAATGAACGCTAAATAAATGTGAACAGGAATGAACGCTAAATAAATGTGAACAGGAATGAACGCTAAATAATGTGAACAGGAATGAACGCTAAATAATGTGAACAGGAATGAACGCTAAATAAATGTGAACAGGAATGAACGCTAAATAATGTGAACAGGAATGAACGCTAAATAAATGTGAACAGGAATGAACGCTAAATAATGTGAACAGGAATGAACGCTAAATAAATGTGAACAGGAATGAACGCTAAATAATGTGAACAGGAATGAACGCTAAATAAATGTGAACAGGAATGAACGCTAAATAATGTGAACAGGAATGAACGCTAAATAAATGTGAACAGGAATGAACGCTAAATAATGTGAACAGGAATGAACGCTAAATAAATGTGAACAGGAATGAACGCTAAATAATGTGAACAGGAATGAACGCTAAATAAATGTGAACAGGAATGAACGCTAAATAATGTGAACAGGAATGAACGCTAAATAAATGTGAACAGGAATGAACGCTAAATAATGTGAACAGGAATGAACGCTAAATAAATGTGAACAGGAATGAACGCTAAATAATGTGAACAGGAATGAACGCTAAATAAATGTGAACAGGAATGAACGCTAAATAAATGTGAACAGGAATGAACGCTAAATAAATGTGAACAGGAATGAACACTAAATAATGTGAACAGGAATGAACGCTAAATAAATGTGAACAGGAATGAATGCTAAATAATGTGAACAGGAATGAACGCTAATTAAATGTGAACAGGAATGAACGCTAAATAAATGTGAACAGGAATTAACGCTAAATAAATGTGAACAGGAATGAACGCTAAATAAATGTGAACAGGAATGAACGCTAAATAATGTGAACAGGAATGAACGCTAAATAATGTGAACAGGAATGAACTCTAAATAAATGTGAACAGGAATGAACGCTAAATAAATGTGAACAGGAATGAACGCTAAATAAATGTGAACAGGAATGAACGCTAAATAAATGTGAACAGGAATGAACGCTAAATAAATGTGAACAGGAATGAACGCTAAATAAATGTGAACAGGAATAAACGTTAAATAAATGTGAACAGGAATAAACGTTAAATAAATGTGAACAGGAATGAACGCTAAATAAATGTGAACGGGAATGAACGCTAAATAAATGTGAACAGGAATAAACGTTAAATAAATGTGAACAGGAATGAACGCTAAATAAATGTGAACGGGAATAAACGTTAGATAAGTGTGAACGGGAATAAACGTTGGATAAATATGAACAGGAATAAGCATTTGATAAATGTGAACAGCAATAAACATTAAATGTATATGAAGAGGAATAAACGTTAAATAAATGTGAACGGGAATAAACGTTTGTCTCTCAAAAGGAAGATCTTAGAGAGGGTCATGAATGAAAGACTAAATATATGGAAATAGAGTAATTCTTTAATGTATGGGAAAGGGAATAAATGATGAGGATATGGGGGGGGGTCATCACTGAGATATCCAACGGTCAGAGAAACATCTGGATATATATGTATTCAGGAGTTTCGAAAGGGTCAAAAAGATTTTTTTCGGTGTCATCCGAGAACTTTTTTTTCCAATGGAAGGATAAGCGTGTGGCAATCCACAATGCACACGAATGTTTACTAATCCTTAACCGAACACTTACCACAATAAGTGTAATCTGGGGAAACATCCGTTGTCGTATTGGGGCAGTCCACGAAAGTATTCATTTCCACTGATTTAAAGTTTACACTGCCGCATGAGAGTGTAAGCTTTTGGAAGTGCGAATATAATTTGAAAGCTTGATCCTCTAGCTGTCGTTTAATCATTTCGAAGCATGCTTCCTCAGAGTATTTTGTCAAGGGCTGATTAGCCTTGTTCTCCATCAACCCATGAAAGATAATCTGAAAGATAAAGATTCACATAGTTCTTTTACTGGGATAGGAAAATACTTCCTTCCGGTTAAGTTTATTTTGCAAATTAACCCATCCAGTAGCTTATCTGAGAAAGGGAAATCATAATTGATGAGAATAATGGGTCCACACATTAATTATTCCAGATCAAGAATTATTGGGGAACGGTAATTTTGTTGACAGAAATAACCTTGTATTAACTTGAAATTCAGATTGTAAGGGAATATTCGGGTGATTATCAATGTCATATGCTCGGAACGTAAGGTATTCATGCATGCAAATAGATGCATATTAGTCCAAGTCAAAGACTTGTACTGTGCTGGCAGTCTGGGGCGACCCGTAGGTATTTCTTTCGTTATTTCCCTTTCTATTACGGAGGGAGACTCTATTCCGAGTTTTTCCATCCTACTCACACAGCAACTGTACTCAGTTAGCTGCAGGGAAATTTGTCTTATGGCAGAGTTTACTACTTTCATCGTTTATACCGAAAATCGAACCTGGACCCTTCTGCATATGAGGCAAATGTGCTAACCCTTGCGCCATTTTTGGCAAAGCACCATTTTCAAAAGATATCTCAATGAAAAAACTTTATAAAATCATTAAAAAAGAAACAACAACAAATAATCCTAGGTAATCATGGACTAAAAGCTTGAAACCCCAAAAAATTTTCATCCAACATTCGTCAAGTTCTTAATACTTTTTCTTGTATCTGTGGTAAATTTCTTTAATAATACTTTTTTTTACATAAGTCTGTTGTTGATTCTAATGCTAAAACACGACGACTCGAACGTAGTTGAAAAAAAAAAACAAACAACACCGAAACGCACATTACTTGCTACTCAATTGCATATCTAAAACCGTTTTATTTTCTCTTCGCGTATGTACGTAAAGATAAATCACTGGATTTCTAAACGTGCTGAACTTTCCATTTGTACCCGACCCCCCGCTCAATTTCCTCAATCTGCGCCCTGTTGCTTGAAATCCTGGACCTTACTTTGTTTCAGCCACGCCCTATTTATCTGATCAACAACAAACAAAAAAATGTATTGTAAATAAAATAATTACCTCGGATCCCTTTAATGCATAGGTGAATGTTGAATTCAACGGTGTTGGTTGTGGATTGTAATTCAGAAGTTGACAGATATTTGCAGTTCGTGTCCGTAATGTTTTTACCAGTAACTGTTGCAATTCATCCGCACAACTATCAGTTATCTTTCCAGCATTCGTGTAGAGGAATGTCATGTTTCCGTAAAATGTAGCATAATTATCGAGTTCTGTGGGAACAAAAAAGTAAAATATTTCAAGTTATACAATAACGTACATAAAAATCAAATTATTTTATTTAAAAAAACACCGTTTAATTTTTTCTTATTGTAAAAGCTCCGTTTAATTTCACTTTTATTGAGAAGGTAAAAAAAGTTTTTTTTGAAAAAGATCTCTCTCTCTCTCTCTCTCTCTCTATATATATATATATATATATGTATATATATATATATATATATATATATATATATATATATATATATATATATATATATATATACTACAAAGAAAGAACACTTTTGGAGATTACATAAATTGCATTGAAAGATATTGGGGGAATGGGTGACACAAAAAAACTTGAAAAATTTAGTGTTTAGCGTTTAAAGCTTTCTAGACAATATATATATATATATATATATATATATATATATGTATATATATATATATATATATATATATATATATATATATATATATCATTTGCAGGATCAGCAGGAATCGGAAGAAACGGATGACAACATTGGAAAGAATGACACAAACATATCTTCAAATTTTTTTTCTTCATAAATAATTTCATGGTAATTTTTTTTCTAATGACACACCTGCCTGTCCACACGATGTCTCTGAAATTTCTCGAATTCCTATGAAAGGTGGAAAGTGGGAAAAGGAAGAGTTGGTTTGATTCTAATGAGGGTAGAACAAAGAAGACATTTCTGATTGATTCAGTTGTTGTTTTTTCAATATTCATGGATATACTCATGACTGTCCATTGTATATCTCTAAAAGTCCTCAATAAGTTTCAATGACATTCCTCGGAAGGGTTAACAATCGGCCACAAAAAAAAAAATGAATGAATTTTTAGGTCAAATCGATGCAGAGTTATTTCCCCTGCATCAGAGTTATATGTAGATAGGAAAAAAATCACCAGAACACATGATTCTCTGTCTGATATCTCTGGAATTTCTCAATGAACTACAATAAGGATTTGTAAGGAAAAGGAAAAAAAAGCCCCAGAAAAAAGACCGATGTTTGGGATAGATCCATACTCAATTACCTCCCCTATGTCATAGTTATATGTCCACACCACATATCAACTAAATTCCATGTCCATCAGTAAGATATTTCCGTTGATTTTTCAATGATATTTCATGGAAGAGTAGTCAACAGTCTACAAAATAAGTGATTGAATTTCAGGGTGGATCAGTGCAGATTTACTTCACTTACTCATGCTCATATTTCCATACCATATATTATCGGTGAAAGATTATGACAATCAACACGATATCACCGAAAGTTCACATTGAATCTCAATCTTTTGGAACCGTGGGCAGTGAAGTAAAGGAGAAATTATTTAATTTTGAAGCAGGTTTATGCAGTTGACATGAATCTGACATTGGGTTATAAAAACACAAAGGTATATATACTCACACATAAATGAATATTATATATATATATATATATATATATATATATATATATATATATATATATATATATATATATATATAATGTGTACTTTAGAGACTGAGACAGACTCGGGAGTGAAGTTTTTGGTAGTAAGGTTTATTAATCCTTATATGTCAATAGTCCATACATGTTTCGGGATTCTTCCCATCATCAGTGGTGTGTGCTGTGTGAGTGCGTATTAAAATGTACCATGTGGAACCAGAGTCCACTGCCAGGGGCTATGCATTGTGGGTAAGTTTTGTTGTCAGCGCTACTAAAGGCCTCCTGCTGAATGGAAGAATGACCAGCAGGTATCAGGACTTTGGTAAAGCAGCAGCAGTTGGTCTTGGGGGGGACAGAGTGTGTCAAGGTAGGGGGTAGTGATGTGGAGTTGGATTTTTTAGTATGTTTGGGGTAGTGTAGAAGGAGGGGTGGTTAGGTCAAGGGGCTACATAGGTATCAACCTTAAAAGTTACTGAGAATGTTTTGGCTATGATTTGGGCAGGGGTTATAACAGGCTAAGGTGAAGTTTTTCCTATGGGTCTAGGTGACTTTAAAGCTTCCATTATTGAATGTGTATTAGATGTGGGTGTGAGGATATTAATGATAGGAGTATATTAGTGTTCTGTGTTGTGAGGGTTGTTCAGTTTAGTATTTAATCCATTAGGATGTAGGGTTTTAAGTTTGTTGATCCACATGTCTTCGTGTTTTTCTAGAACTTTAGTTATGTCAGTTGGAGTAGTTTTTTCTATTTTTTCTATGATGGTGAAGCTAGCGTCAGTGGCAATATATATATATATATATATATATATATATATATATATATACTCGCACAAACATATAACGATATACATACGCGTATATATACATTCATATATAGAAAAAGATAAACATTCATACATACAAAAGCGTATATACACTTGTTCAAACATACATATATTCATACATATACACACATATACACGTATAAAAATATATGCACATAAATATATGTACGCACATATGTATACGTACATATATTGATAAACACATATACATATACATATATACATATATACGCATGCATACATAAATATATACACACACCTATATATAAATATGTACACATGCGCATACATATATATATGTATACATAAATACCCATATGCATACACACACATATATACAAAAACATATAAACACATATATATATACACAAATATATACATATAAACACATTTACAAGCATATATATACATATGAACACATATACATATATACAAACATATATACGCATATATATACACACGCATGTATACATTCCTACATGCACACATACATACACATATTCACAATCTTATAAACTTATATGCACATATATATGTACACACATGTATAGATGTATACTCATATAGATACATACACACGTGCATATACACACATATATGCACATATGCATTTTGAACGCAAATACATACAAATATTTATTCATGTATGTGTATACATAAACAATTAATTATATATATATACACACGTTTCAATAGACATGTATACATATACACTCATTTTTATGTTTTTTATTTTTATTTCTGATATCCACACATCTATAAATATATCTATCTATCTATCTATCTATATATATATATATATATATATATATATATATATATATATACACACACATATATCTATACATAGATATACACATATCTAATTATATATATTTATACATATATATATATATACATATTTTTACATATATACATATTTATAAACATAAATATATTTTTATATATGTCCATATATTTATACAGACATACATATTAATACAAACATATATACATATTCAAATATGTGTACATATTTAAACATACATTCATATCTAAATATACGCTCATATTTAAACATATATGCATATTCATACATTTTATACTTATATATGCAAATACACACATTTCCATTAATATACATTAATATACATATATTTTTACACATATATACATGGATCCGTATATATACACATGCGCACATTTGTATAAGCATATGTATATATACACTCGTTAGTATACGCATATACACATATGCATATAAGCATGCACATATACACATGCGTATGAATATGTATATATATGTATATACACATCCATATATACACGCATGTGTATATATATGCACACAAACATATACACATGTACATATACACACATATATATATATATATATATGCGCATTCATATATACAAACATATGAATATGTGTATATATATGCACACATACATATACACACACACACACACACATATATATATATATATAATGTGTACTTTATATATATATATATATATATATATATATATATATATATATATATATATATATATATGTATACATGAGAGAGAAAACAAAGAAAAGAGGGAGACAACGAGGGAGATGAAGGGGAAGGAAATATCGAGAGATCGAGAGAGGTTAACGAAATCAAAAATCAACATTATTGGAACTTACTCGAGCAAGAAGTGTAGGGAATGTCCCACGAAGAACTGCATTCTGTCTTCATTTTATTTTTCAATACATTATCAGGGTAGGAATAGTTGTCTCTGCATGTAAATACACTGATGTTTCCCGCAGAAGTCCAGTTTGCATATTGCACTTGAGGTCTCGATGCAGCTGAACATGCTTTGGCTGGCGGGAGAAAAGATGAATAGATCCTTATATCTTGTAACGACAGATATCAGTAAACACAGACAACAGGGAATCATTCCAAATAAGATTTACAATATCTCTGAATTTTTGAGATGAGGTATTATTATTATTTCTATTATTATTCGAAGTATCCTCATCTCAGTTGTTTTTCATACAACGTTTCGGCCGTTGTACTCCACAGCCTTCATCAGGTATCATCTGGTAGGTGTGGGGGAAGTTGTATGGAAAACAACCAAGATGAGGATATACAGATAATAATAATACCTTATCTCAAAAATTCAGAGAAATATCTACTTTTATTGAACATGTTCACCGGATAAAATGTTTTCTATTTCTCTTTTCGAGTATTCTTGCAAATTGAACATTATATATATAGTCATAAATTTTGAGCTTCAGAGATTTTTAGTTTAGAATTTTCATAATTGTTATAAGTCCCCCAAATCTTCCAACCATGTCTTGTCATGCCAGTCAGTTAATTTCTGATCGCTGTTAATTTAACACGTTCAGATATCTTGCCTTATACACAAAATATCAAGTTATATTATTATGCATTATAATATAACATATTATGATATCCAATGTAAGATAGGTTTATCTCATAAATTTCTCGATTCATTCATTATTGAACATTAAGTTAATTTAGAGTAGATCTTCAAATATAATGGAGTAAGGTTTTGCTACGCAAACACGTTTAATGTTTAAAACTGTAAAGCTTTTTAGACTATATATATATATGGTGAAATAATGGATTCATGCACCAACTCATTTATGTTTCTGACTTTTGGGCTTCTTCAGGCGAATGCATCAATTCATTCAGATCATTCTTTATAATACATAGGATAAATCAAATAATTCGCTTGAATGATCCCAAAAGAGCAGAAATATAAACGTAGCAAATCTATTATTTCGGCATATTTGAAGTTCTACGCTGAATGTTTTTATATAGATGAAATAATTATAAGTTCATACATAAACCCATTTCTCATCAAATGTTGAACTGCAGATTCATACTTGGACCTTTTTATACACATACACACACACACACACACACATATATATCTATATATATATATATATATATATATATATATATATATATATATATATATATATATGGGATTGGGATTTGCTACACAAAAACGTTTATGTTTCTCCCATATTCGAGATTCTTCAGGCTTCAGGATTTGGTTTCTTCTAGATTTTTGTTTTGGACATCTGGTGGGGTACTATTATAGGTGCTAGGTATTCTCGGTGGTAGCGTTTTTACCGAAACAAACTTTAAGTATGATAAAGAAGACAAATCCAAAGAGAAAACAATATAACAACAACAAAAATAGAGATAGAAAAATTATCTGGTGTACACCACCATTCAATCTACGAGTAAAAACTATTTGGGTAAAATATCTATCCAATTGATAGAATCGACACACTGAGTGAAATATTCAAGAACAAACTTAAAATTAGCTTTAGCTGTTGGGAAAAAATCAATACATTCATTACAAAACATAATAGAATAATTACAATGAATACTAACAAAAAAGCAGATTGTAATCATTCAAACAAAGATAGATGCCCTCTGCAAAACAGATGACACGGATCAAATATTGTATATGCACGTCACATATCCATGTATACATACACATATATACGTCACATATCTATGTATAATACTATACATACATACACATATATATATATATACATATGCATGCACGTGCATTCACATCCACACATACACTCACATATACATATATATGTTTATACATACATATATACACATTATATATAAGTACATATATACAATTATATACATACATATATACAATTATATACATACATATATATATATATATACATTATACGCAAATACATATATACAATTATACACAAGTACATAACATTATCCATTCATTTACTACATCATTCACTTATTCATTTGTTTTTTTTATACACGATTCAGAAAGTAATTGGTTCATTACATATTGTTTATGAGGTTATTATTATGGTTTTTAGGGTCGGATATTCTTTATATCGAATGAACTACTGAAACACCATTGGTTTAGTTATTCACCTAACGAAATTTCTCCTGACGAAATGTTTCGTTGGGCGGATTGTCCCCTTGTAAGAGAGGTGCCATTGCATTAATATACCCCTTTAACGCCAAATCTATCTTATTCTTGAAAGGGGGAAATCAAAAATTTTTAGAAGCCAAGGCAAACCATAAAGCAAAATAGCTTATGAACTACTACTCCGAATTCTTGTTTCAACGCTCCCAATTCGTTCATGACGATATTTTTCCCTAAAGATCAATGACTGGAACGTTTCATCTCGCAAAAATCCAGACACTTACGAATAATTGAATTTTCAAGACACTTTACCTTTAACAGCCACGTAAAAACTACAGTTCACTTTCTTTTGTCCATGGGACGCCTCAACAACAATCGTTTCTATTTTGTCCATATTGGCTTCAGTAATGATCAATTTTTCAGGCACAAAGGTGATGCTGTGATCTATGCCAGGACCGGCAACGTTGACCATACTTTCGTTAAAAGCAATTGTCCTCGTGTCGGTCGAATCTGCAAGCTCTACGACCATACTTTGAGGGCAAGTGATCTCCAGCGGACGATCTGGAAAACAAAAATTCAGTGTTAGAAAAGAGAGAATAAACAGAACGACCGAAATTGCCGTAAGAACCAGGCGATCGGTCCCTGTAAAACGGCAAATACCAAGAAGCGAATAGAATGTACTTTGAATAGATTTTAAACAAAAGTTCATCGAGAATAATTAAAAAGTCTGCTTAATCACTCAAAACATTGGAAGAAGAGGTGATCAATGAATCTGTTACTTTTCTTGCTTTGTGTTGCGCACTAATCAGTAAAAAGTCTGTATTTAAAAAAACAAAAAACAAGCAGTTGTAAACTAGGCTGCAATTTAGCACAAATTGCCCCCACACATTAAAAACTTATTTAGGGGGAAATTTGAAAAAAAAAATGTTTTATATTGACATAGTAGAGTAAATGTTGAAATTTTCAGCCTTATAACTCCATTGGTGTGGCCTGTACGCGTGATACAGTCATAGCCTGTCGAACTAAAATGAAAACTGAAAGAAACCTTTGTTGACAATTTTTATGACAGTTTTGGTGGGCAGGCTCTGATTTCTTAAGGTATAGAGTTTAGATTATTACTAGTTATAACTGATATGTTTGCTTCACTTTAGTTGCTTCCCTTCGCTTCTCGTAGAGGGAATCAAAGGCGAGTAATTATATATATACTAGAAAGTTCTACAGTTCTAAACACTAAACGCTTACAAAAAACTTTTTCATTTCTTTGTGTCCCTCCATTCATTTATTTCTTAATATCTGTTTATGTAATTTTCTTCAGTTTGTTTTTTTCCTGCTTTGCATATACTTTGTTATTATGGTACTATATGTAAATTATCTCTCGTTGGGATCATCAGTTATTTACCATTTAACCGTTTGGGGGATTTTAAAAACAAAAGATATATTAACATGGTAGCACCTCTCCCTTAACATTTATTGTTCTATATAGGGTATTATAATAACATATTGTATGTGGATGTTATTTTATGCTGCAAATCATTCAATTTTTCTTGAACTGGGCTTACCTACATAGGTTGAAAGAAAATGTATTTAACTATGAGGGATTGGTAAGTATAACAATAGACATGACTCTTGTTCGTGCAACTTCTATTGAGTGTTCACTCATGTGAATGTTGAGCCTGTTGAGTCAGTTTTACTCTCAGACTAGATGCAAACCAACTTATATCATCTTTAAGAATACTGATTACACAAATATTTCTTTGAGTTGACTTTCTACTAACATATTTAATAGAAAAATTTGACACTAACTTTGGAGTTAATTTTCCCACGACGCATACCGTTTCGTTTCTACCGGTTTTTTTTCCTTTGAACTATGAAATAAATCGTCCTTATATACATGGTTGAAACGAAATAAAACCTCTGTACAGCTGGTAGTGATATATATATATATATATATATATATATATATATATGTTTCACGCTCCAAACATTTTCGCTCTGTCTCGGATAGTTCTGTGAGTGCGAAAAGTTTGAGAAACCCTGCTCTAGAACACAGTAGAAAATTTCGTAGAAATTATAATTCAATGTAGACTCCTTTGTGACAGTGTATCCAGGAACATACAATTACCTTCTACAATAATCTCTCTCGAGCAAGAGACATTGTGTCCAGTTTTGTCAGTGGCGGTGTAAACTATCGTCATGTTCCTTGTGACTACAAATCCAGTGATTGCCTCTTCAGGTTTGATCTCGACGATGAATGATCCTGAATTATCCACGAATTCGGGGACCGAGAGGTTGAGTGCACTGTACTTATCAACAGTAACTGAATCACCGCAAGTCCCATTTGTGATGGTTGGTGGTTGTACATCTGTGGATAAAAGAAGTAAATTCTCAAATCATTATGATAAAAAATAATGTTGAACAGGTCTGGTTAGTCACTCAGTTGAAACTGTCGCGTTACCAACGTCTTTTGGCTGAGGGTTATGTTGGGTGTGATCAATTTGAAAAAATGGAAAAAGTGGTGATCAATAAATAAGTTACCTCTCTCGCCTTCCACTGGGTAGTGATCACTAAAAAAGGGTGAAATTTTCGAATACAAAAAAGACAAAAAAAAAACAAAACATATTGCTGCCTGACTCAAACGATTTAGCTCATTTTGCAAATTAGACCTCTCCAAAACCTATTTAGGGAAAAATTTGAAGGGAAAAAACCCCATAAAACGACAAAACCTTTCTACAGATAATAAGGAATAAATCTTTAAATTTCCAGCCCTTGTTCATCTTGGTGACCCTCGGTTAAATTTGACTTCTTCCAGAATAAAAAAAAAGTCCTTACTTACCAACACAGGTCGGCATTTGCTGATCCCAAACGAGAGCAGTTTTACTCTTGTTCTTGACGCACTTCCGCTGACCACTGCCGGAAGGAGCATAACCTTCCCTACTGCAGTTGTAGGAGGCGATGCTACCTTCTGTGAAGCCAGTCACTTCAACTGTGCCCTCCGTTGGAACAGACGGATACTCACAGGTGGCGCCTAAAAAAGAAAATGGCATTAAAAAAAAATCAATATTGTCAGAATTCCAATTGTTTACTAAAAAGACACTGATGCAGTCGGCAAGAGAGCCCCCTACCTACTGAATCCAGATCATGGTGCGGGGGATTAATTTTATCTATCGTTTTTTTTTTTTTGGGTTTTTTGGTTTTTTGTGAGTGTAGATCTAGAGATCATCTGAGAAAATGGTAGTTATTCGACAATGTAAGGGGTAAGAGATTCGAGAACGAGTGTTTTATCTCTTTTTATTGTATTATCATAAAGATGTGTTTGATGCATCCCACTGAACTTGTGTCAGCGTCTCGAAAATCGCTCAGCGATTAATGAAGCTGTAGTAAATTCACACGTCGCAGTGCAGCACAGAAGTGGAGGAAAGAGTGCTTTTGAAAACGCCAACCCGAACTCATCGAAATGCACCTAGCCTATCTTTACGACAAGAAAAACATTTTCAGATTAGATAAACTTGTCCTCAGTTCTTTTTCTTTCACACTGATAAATTATGTGAAACAACGGACAAACGGTGAAGAGATTACTCCCCTGAATTAGGCGAGGATTGTTGTTGTTATGGTAGAAAAAAAAAACAAGTCAACTCCCGTCCCTGACATGGACTGGAGTTTGACTGTAATAAGTCTTGTACTGACCGTCGCATTTCAGATCTCCATAGTTCCATTTACTGTCATTGCCACACCTGATCGTATGACTGCTGTTTCCTTTCAGTCGATAAAGATCAGAACATTTGAATTCATATTGGCTGCCATATGTTGTGTTCGTCACGTTGGGCTGTATTGCTCCAGGAATGGCTTTTGGCTGGCCGCAGTCAATTTCTAAATTCAAAATAAATTGAAAGACTCTGTAACCAACGAGAGAGAGAGAGAGAGAGAGAGATAGAGAGAGAGAGAAAGAGAGAGAGAGAAAGAGAGAGAGAGAGATACACGGAATATATCTCTCAGACCAGGGTGTAAAAAAAAGCATGATTCTTCCGATAGGAGACACGCCTGCTCGTGGGGATGCAGAAATGATCTGAGAACTAGCGATAAGCGAAGGTGGAGATCTAATCAAAGCTATCTTTGATTAAGAGGACATTAGACAACAAACCGAATGCTCTGTTGCGTGAGGGTACAAAACAAAAGAAGAAGAAAAAAAAAAGAACGTGCCGATGAAATATTTACTGCTGCAAATAGACAATTTTTTGTCAGAGCTGACATCCTAATTAAGAGAGCATCATATGCTTACTTCAGGAACCATAAGAAAAAAACATTTATTGTCAACCATTTTTCATTTTTTGCCAGTATTTCCTCCACCTTCATCTTAGTTGCTTTTCTCCACACCTGCTCAGGCTTCCAGTCTATAAAATAGAACTAAAGAATTGGTTTAAAGTTTAGATTTGATCATCTATCATCTGTAAGAGATCAATCAATAGTGCAGTTATCTTTCATGGGGAGGCTTCTAAAAACATTGGGACTTACCTTCACAAAGATAAGAATCTCCAAGAAGCTTGTATGTATCTGTAAAAGGGTCGTAAAGACACTGTCGTGAACGGTATTCTTTTGGTTTGCCTTTTACTTCACATGTAAAATTATAAAAGTCGAGATATGCAATATCAGGGTGGATAAATTTTCCGTTGGGTGGGCACTTGATGGCTGTAATATCAAAGAAAAAACGAGTCAAGGTTAGGTAGAAGATAAGCTTTTGTAAGAGCAGGCTAAACCTTCAAGTATAAGAAAAACCTATTGGCCCTAAAATAAAGTGCGTCCGGATAGTGTAATGATTAGCGCGTCTACCTCACAAGTAGAAAGTCATGGGTACGATTTCCGTTATGAGCAAAGAGTTTGGAAAATTTTAATCGGGGCAAATTTTCCAATGCACCCAGCACCTAACTGAGTACACTCTATGTTGTATGATTAAGATGGGAGTATGCCTCTGATGGACTTGTATCCTGCCAAAAGGGTGGTCATAAAAACTAGAAGTCATAAGCATATACATGTATATAATATTATATTACATAGATATCTATATGTAATATTATATCGTATTATGCATATATATATGTTCATTCACTGTCTATATCTGTTCTATTTGTTTCTCAACGTGGACAATTATATTCCCGATCTGCTTTTTTTATGATATATTCATTATTATTATTAGACCCTTTGTATTACCGATGGCTTTTTAGCTCTATGGTGATAGCAACGCTACGTTAAAGTGGATACCTATCGATCGCAAGTTCTATTCTCGAAGCTGCACCTTTTTCATTAATTGTTTATTCAAGTTACACTGTCTTGGCTAAATGATTCAGTCTACATGTGGTAAGGGATGATCGTTTCAAAGTAATATAACGCATATATATATATATATATATATATATATATATATATATATATATATATATATATATATATATATATTTATATATATATATATATATATAAAATCAAACTGTACAATTTTATTCAAACATTAAAAATGAGCAAAAGCCTTCCATCTATCGCAAAACTCAACCCCTTCAAATGAAATTCCAGGCCTTGTAATGATAGCTTCGAGGGAGCCCGAATATTCATTATCACGTTTGTACCCTTTTTTTCTACCATTTTTCTTAGATATACGTGCAATGTTGATTAGATTTTAGTTAGTTCCTTTGCAAACAATGGACGTGTTTCGATATAGTATGACAGTCTACTATGAATAAAAGCTTCGAGAGATTTTACTCGTTTTCTCATTTTGAAATCGGGATGCATTGTGGGGTGTTAAAAAGGATCCTGGGCGTTTCATCTTGCATATCGGTGATATCCCATCGATGGTCATAATGGATTCACTTGTCATATCATTAAATCGTTTTTGTTTATTGATATAGTTCGTCTATAACGCTTGAAGATTTGATGGAATATATTGACCATATATCAACAAGTAATGGCATTGATTGATTTTAAATCTGTCGTTTAAATTCTTTTGATAATACTGCCAAGGGGACAGAAGATACACTCTGGTTTCCTGCGAATGCACACAAAAAAGATCTTCAATTTTCTCTAAAGTCATCCACAAACGTATGAATATTTCCCCGACGAGTACAATCCTTATTATATTGACATGTATTTCTAATATTTCATTTTGTCGACTCACCTTCACAGGTAGGAAGAGTTGATGACCAGTTGCCGTTTCGCGAACAGACGACATTTTTAGCACCTTTTAAAATGAATCCAATTTTACAAGAAAAATAAAACGAGTCTCCAAAATGACTGAACTCTCTCTGTGGTTGAATATAACCATTCGTCAGGTCTCCCAGACCTGGACACAGGACCGCTGAAATTAAAACGAGAAAGTTTTATTTGAAGATATAGAAACGGATCTGTGTTGGGGATGATCAATTAAAACATTGGAAAAAGGGGTGATCAGTGAATAAGTTGCTTCTTTCATCTTTCGTTGGACAATAATCACTAAAAAGTTTAAATTTTCAAAAACATGCAGGCGCAAACTTGGGACTGATTTAGCATCACTTTATATTACAAAATGACTTCCTCTATAAACATATTTGAAAACTCAACTTGAAATACATAGTTTTATAACAGAAACAAAGGCAGACAAATGCCATCAAAAATTATGTAGAAAACAACGCCGTTTATGAACACAGTTCGTTTTTTTTCCTTGTTAATGCTTGAGAAAATAATCTTTCTTCTGTTGTGCAATCCTATGGTTATGTGAACGTATGACAATCTTGAGTCTCCAGAATCGGGGATCGAGTCCAAGATTATATGGATTCGAAAGCAGTGTAAATCAATATTAAAACAGGTCTGGTTGGTCACTCAATAGAAACTGTCAAGTAACCAATGTCTTTTGACAGCATGCTGAGTTGAAGGGAGTGATCAATTAAAGAAAAACGAAAAAAATAGTGATCAATGAATGCGTTACGTATCTCACTTTTTGTTGGGCAGTGATCATTGAAAAAAGTCTGATCCCCTCCCCAAGAAAAAAAACAACAACAAACAAGCGTGAACGCTGTCAGATACAAAATTAGGGGCCAATTTAAACTAACACTTATATTGAAAACTGGACCCCCCCCCACCAAAAAAAAAAGAAACGACATTTTAAGAAGGGTTCAGGAATAATGAGGGGTAAGTATTTAGATTTTTAACCCTCGAGCACCATGAGTGTGGCCTGAACGCGTAATACATACTAGCCAGTCAGCCAGAGAGACAGACTCTCTTAAAAACTGAAGAAAGCAATGTTGACAGTTGTTGTACGCGGTTTTTGAAACGACAAAATGTTTGATCACTTACGGACGCAGGAATGGTTCAAGTAAAATACATCTCCGCTCGATTTTCCTGGATCCCCAAACGGTAAAGCATAATTCATGGTGTAATTTGCTGTGTACAATGCGTAGCCATTTTTACAACTGCATTCATAACTTCCGGCTGTGTCTTTGCATGTTTGTTCACAGCCGCCATTGTTGGTTTGGCATTCATTGATATCTAGAAAGAAAAGCAAAATTACACTGCCTGAGTTTGATTTTCTTAGTTATCATAAAGTCATAACAATAACCAAATATACTCACTTTATTTCTAACGATTGACGTATGGGAATTATCCTTACTTTTTTGATATTTAAATTATCATCGATAAAAAGAAATGTGTCGCTCATAATTATCTCAACAAGCGCAAAGTATGTTTTTTTTTCTGAGATTGCAAGGGCCATTATGAATTTTGAGTGGTGGGGAATCAACAAATTTACTTGCTCGAAAAATTTGTAACAAAATTTCCATATAGCTATGCGAGTTTACTCTTTCCATCTCCTTGATCAATTTGGAACAAGGTTTTAGAAGATTAGAAACAAAAGCTTGCTTTTTTTTTCATTCAAAATTTCAAATGTACTGAAAAAATATTTTACTTAAATTTAGAATTCAGAACCACAAAACATGACTAAATGCATGCTTTGTGGTGCTGATTGCAAAAACTGTGGTTTTTATGTAATGTTCCTATTTTTAATTCTCAAAACCAAGCAATTAAAAGCTATGTGCTCAAAGATTTATAACAAGTACTGTATATCCCAAAATTACTTTAAATGTCAAGCAACATATGTCCTGTTGCACTCTATTAGAAATTAATGAGGCATTTTTATTCAAGCATTAGGCATAAAAACAGGTAAATCTTGAACAGTTTAAACAACCGAAATGAAGATGGAAACACGTGTTTGATCAAACCCGTTGTTGTAGCCCTTACTTTCGCATGTAACATTGTCTGATGCCATTTTGAATCCATCTCGACATTCGCAGTAAAAGGAACCAGGTGTATTAACACAGATTTGATCACATCGATTCAATTTACTTGATGCATGGCACTCATCAATATCTGCGGAAAGAAAATTCAATAAATAATTCGGGCATACGAAAAAAAATGGAAGAATTTTATTCAATGGAAAATATGATTTATTTTGTTACAAAATAAACTCGCGCACTTTTCGTAATTTTACTTTCAAACGTCCAGCATTTCTGTGACGTATTCTTCATCGTTATGTCACAACAGCCCATCTCATTTTATTACGCCCCTTTAATTGTTTTATTAGCTATGTTTATGAATTTCACATGGACTGATCCATAATAAGTTTTAGGTTATAACAGGAACAGGACAGGTCATACAACCGATCAATTATAAAAGTAAACATTCTGATTTGCATGTAAGATTTTTATATGGATAGATTATATCTATACACCATTTATACAGTTATAAAGAGTTAAGGTTCTTGGAAAAAGTAGGTACTACTTGTATCTGCCAAAGATGAATTGTCTTGCGATGTAATTACCTCGTGGCGAATCAACCGGACCGGGAAAAAGTATACCACGAAACGCTTGATTGGTTAAAATCAATATTTTTACTAGTTTTTCTTTCATTTTATCTCGGCTACTTTTTTAACGCAATTCTTAGGTTATTATTCTGCGACCGTTGATGATCAGAGAGAATTGGGGGGGGGCAAAGAATGAGGAATTATTAGTCAAAAAAAAAAAAAAAACATTCTTAGTGTGAGAAATTCGAAAACCATTTAATCATCCTAACTGTATGACATCGACAACTAAAATGTAGCGTGAAGTGAACTTCCAAAACGTGTTGGGTAGGTGTAGTACACTTGAAATAATACTGTCGACTTTTGAGAAAATCTCTGGGGTCTTCTTCTCGAACATGAACGGAATAAAATTGAAGAGTTTTTAGTTCTAGTTTAAAAGCTTATAACTGCCAAAAATAACGAACTTAGTTATGCATGGATCAACTCTAAGGAGACTAAAGCAATTCTATTAAGTAATTCATTTTTAATGATTCGACTTTCGTAGTTTTAAGATTTGAAAAAAATCTAAACTCAACCCAAGCTGCTTTAATATGTTATCAGACAATCTTTAGCGTTTCTGTAACATATTATTCATTGTTATGTCATAAAGCCTATCTCATTTTATAACAACCCTTTAGTTTTTCTTTAGCTGTGTTAATCTATTTCACATGGACCCATCTATTGTAACTTTAAGGCTATAACAGGAATAGGATAAAACAAACAACCAATTTTATGATCAAGCATACTAATTTGCATGTATGGCTTTTATAGGAATAGATTCCCTCAATAACCTGAGCAAAACCTGAACGTTTTAAAATCTCCAAAGTGTTTAAAGCAATTCAGAATCGGTGTTTTTTACTTACCTTCACAGGTGGGGAGAGTGCTAAAGCTCTGATCATCCAAACAAACAATTGAACTGTTGCCTTTCAATAGATAACCAGCGTCACAAGTCACATTTTTACTTTCCTTTACGTTAACATCGCCCGAAGGTTGAATACTGGAATTCGGAATTTTTTCTTCAAGACCAAATGCCGAACAACTTAGAACTGGGAGGAGAATATTGATACATATCTATTTTATTGATAAGAGACAAAAATCAAAGTGGATCAAAAAAAACATTATTTGAAATATCACTTTTACCATATATTCAAAAAATACTAACCAACACCAATAAAATACTAGTCTCTTTGCAAATGGTATTCCTAGAAACAGAAATGTCCTGACAACATTGGATTAAAATTAGAAAAAGATTATAACATTTTTCTCTCCATAATGCATTTGTTTGAAGTGACCAGACTACTGCACTAAAAGTCCCAAGAAAACCTAGTTGAAAATCCAAGATTGCGACCATTGTTGATAATGGCCTCAAATTTGACTTCCCTTCGAAAGATAATTGGTCAACTTTCAAACGATGTATCTTTCTAATTTGTAACTGTTGCTCAAAAGAAGCCTCAGACAAAAAATTGATGATACGTATTCCTACACATACTGATGAAAATATATTTCAATTTTGTCCATTTTCGTCCTCAAATTGGGGTACTTTGCGTGGACTATAAAGGTTACCTCAAGTGACCATACCTGGCACTTGATCAAATCTCTCGCACACAGACGCTCGTAAGCTAGTTCAATTCCATCTCATCTTACTTTCTCACCTTTCTTGTTTTCTAGACAGCCGAGTTCAGCTGTTTTCCACCAATGCTTTTGCATACCGCTACCCTTTCCCTCTCCCCTTACTTTTGGTGGTCTTTGTAGATGATATAGAGCTTGATGCATTTCACCGAAATTTCATCAGTGTTCAATGCAACATCCTGACATGTGACGAACTTCATTTTGCTACTGTTTTTCAGTATTGCTTAAGTGCTCCTTGAAGACGACAATGAAAATGCAGTGAAATGCATCAAGCCTTTACTTTTGGTAACAAACATTTTTGGGGGGGGGATGTAATTACTTCCACCATTCTGTCGGATTACCTTACATCCACACAACAAGCATTGATAGCGGTATGAACAGCTACGGGAATGTACCAGGCTCAGTTTCTGCTTTGTGGCACTGAGTGAAGGATGTTCTCATTTTATTGTACTGTGTGTGGTCTTATCCAAAATAACCGTAAGTGAACGTGTTAACTTCAACACTTTTTTCCGTGTTTCATGAATTGCGTCTTAGGTGGGAGGGATTCGATTATTTATTGAGAAACACGAATATTTTTGTTGCAGATGAATAAAAATTTCATTTCCTTAAATCTTATCTCTTGGTCTGTCTATTCGCATCTATAAGCACTAATCCCCGGCTGTTTCCCCACAACTGCCGATATCTGACAGTCTCTTCACACGAGAGTTGTCTCGACTGAAGTTGACAGACAGTTTCAGCAACTGAAGATCTTTCCTCTCCTCCTTCAACCCCAACCCCCAACCCCAAGATTAACCATATCTTATTTACTGTCCCCCTCTTTCTGTAGTAAGCCCCATGACTGAATGAGCCAATATTTGATTGGAAAATGTGGTTGCAGTTACATAAGAAGGTAGTGCCCAGCCCTTATTTTCTGCGATATAGCTTTTCTGTCCGTTCTGATCGGAGATGGTTTTCATCTAGGGAAACTCCTGCCTTTGCCGTGTTTCTCAAAGTGACTCGGTCTGACGCAAGTTGTTCCCAGGATTTATGGTTGATCTCAAAATATCGCATGGTGTCCTTGCACTCATCTCTATACCTGAGTTTTCATTATATAATACAAGATGAAAAATAACGAAAAGATCTTTAAATCAGGATCTGAAAGAACTTCACGGCATTCACTCATCTAACAGCTGAAGAAGAATAGATCAACTAAGAAACTTTGTGATAGATTGAAAAAACATGAAACCAATGAAAAAACTATAGAGAAATGTATTAGAAAAATCTAAAAAGTTTTATCTCTGAGTATTAAAACAACCAAAAATATTTCAATATTTTAACAGAAAATAAATTGGAGACACAATAAAAAAAGAAATTGTTACTTTTGCAGCTGGGGGGCTTTGTCGACCATTTTGCAGATTTCATACATTGGGAAATAGGCACGCCTACAATTTGGTAGCCTGGATCACATGTGTAGAGCACAATTGACCCGACAGCATTCCCGGTACCTTCCGTAATATTCATTTGACCGTTGGTTATATTCGTCGGACTGGTGCACCCAGTGGCTGGAATAGGCACAGGAAAATAGAAAGAATTGATTGAATAGCACAAAGTAATTCAAACTAACAGACATATTCGGTTATTCAACAGAAATTTCATCAGCGTTCAGTGCAACATCCTGACATGCGACGAACTTCATTTTGCTACTGTTTTTCAGTATTGCTTAAATGCTCATTGAAGACGACCATGAAAGTGCAGCGAAATGCATCAATCTGAGTTTGAGATTTGTTTTTGTTTTTTATTTGATTTTTTTACAATTTTACAGAGAATAAACAATTTTGGCTGATATTTTATCTGTGAATATTCTAGCAAATACTCGTAAAACGACAGGGTTATTTATGTCTAGATAAGCACTATGGGGTACATGTTATTTTATTAGGTAATTTAATGTCAATCATTATGTTTGATATGGTAAGATATTTTCCTCGTCTTTTTGACGTATTCTAACTTGTTTTCTTACATTTTCAATGAAGGGAACATATACTCAACTTCTTATGGAGAGACCACAAAATATCACAATATATCAGGGGAAATACAAGAGTCAGAGACATCATAGAATCCATTAGAAAACTCAAATGACAGTGGGCTGGTCTTCTTACAATAATGTCAGACAACAATGACTCACAACATGGATCCCAAGAGATCACTTGTGTAACTGAAGTTGGCAGAATGCAATATGGAGAGACCAACTAGACAAGTCCAGAGAGTATTGGCTCCGTGACGCCCATGATGGAGATCTGGCAAATTCTTTGGATCGATGATGATGATGATGATGTGAATACACACACCTGTCATGTAAAGTTTCCATTTTTTACCGCCAAAAAAAAATGCGCTTATCAATACAATCTTAATCCGATCGCCATTATTTCATTGTGTTTTCCCCATGAGTATTCTTTAATTAAATTGAGGATCATGGTCAATTGAATTTATTTTTTAGAGGCTCATCAGCTGTTTTACTATTTTAAAAAACACTACAGGTTTGTTTCCATGGCACTCCGATCTATATTGACAAATCTTTATATGAATATCAATACCCTATTGATGTCTAATTCTGTTGTATTCTGTGTGTGCATTATTCCTTTTATGAGATGCGTAAATAGAATTCTAATTCATTGTGAATATATGTTTATATATATGTGTGTGTGTATGTGAATTATAAATTGTATGAATGTTATAGAAGCTAATTTAAAATGATCTCCCGTCGTAACACAGTTAGTATATCATTCAGTTTAGAAAACGTAAATAGAATAAATAATTAATGAAAATATGGCCGCTGCTGGAAACGAACCTGAAATCAATAGGGTAGCTGCTTCAATGTAACGATGCACTTACCATTGTGCTAAACAACCCACTGGTATATCAAAGGCCGAATACCTGCTTTCAACCAAAATTCTCATTTCGTTTGTTCTCGGTCTTTTTCATCTCTTTCAACGCAACAGTATGTATTTGAGAAATGGACATTTTGGTCCGACGGAATGAAATATAAATCGCATTATATCTATGATATATAGAAGCTTATTTGAAATGATCTCCCGTCGTTACATGATCTACTGTCGTTACACAGTTAATATATCATTTGATTTAGACAACGTAAATAGAATAAACAATTAGAGCAAAATGGGGCTGCAGCAGGAATCGAACCTGCCATTGATAGGGTAGCTGCTTCAACGTAGCGATGCACTTAACACTGTGCTAAATAGTCCGTCGGCCATGCAAAGGCCAAAGAACTGCTTTCAAATGTATACATACATATCCATACATAAACATTTCTACATTTATGTTTATACAGATACTTATACAGATACACGCATACATCTTTAGACAAATAAGTACATATACATAGATATATACATATACATTCATATACGTATAAGTACATAGAAATGGGCATATATGCATATGGTTATGTACCTCTGTGTGTTTGCATATTTACACAGGCTCTGATTATATAATGTGTGTGTGTGTGTGTATGTTACATGAAAAGTCTGACGCAACTAATCTTCTCTCTTACCTGTGCAGTCAGGGACATTTTCCCATTTTCCGCTTTCTTGACATTGTACAGTATCTTTTCCAACTATTGTGTATCCGTCGGCGCAAGAATAGTGGGCCACGTCCCCAAATTGGACCCCTGTTGCATTCAAGATGCGACCATTGTTGATAGGATTAACTGCACCACAATATTTTTCTATCAAAGGGAAAGAAGAGAAAAGGTCGTTAGCAAGGTATTTCATCTCAGCAGAATAAAACATTCAAGACCTTTTCAATTTTTGTCATTGTTACCTGCCCCGTTGTCAAAATGGCCACCATTCCAGCTGATGGAATATGTGTTTGTTGGAGTTAACGTTTTTAGGATTTGTATTTTTTTTCGTTTTTTGTTTTCGGGCTAGTATTTTAAGGGTTAGGATCATCAGTGTCTAACCAGAAAAATATTATCCCTATAAAAAAACACTTTATGCTACAGCAGGAATTATGGCCATTTTAAGGCGGGGAAGGCAGCTATTGCTCAAATGTTTGGGTTTTTTTTTTTTTTTTTCTTCGGGTCATCTTGGTTTCAATCTATTAATTGCAAATGATAGAATTGCAGTTCTTTGAGAAACTCAATAAAGTTTCTGTTTTATTGTGATTGTTCTGTCTGTGAGTGAGGGCTTTAATCTTGCAATGGATTATCTTGCAAAAGTCAAGGGCTTTTATCTTGCAGTGAATAACTATCACAATTCAGCACCTCCGACAGTTCATAGATTAAGGAAAAACTTGAAGACGTTCAATTTGTTTTTGTCTATGACGAAGCATGTAGTTAGAAACATACACAAGTGTAGTTCATTATTTGTGATCACTTCTGTTTATTCACACGTAACGTTAACACGTAGGTAACGCATAAAAGCCGCATCAAACATAATCGCTCCTCGGGGCAAGGGCTGTGGCTTGACCGTATTTTGACGGACTTTTTCGTCCAGAAATTCAAATTTAATCGCAAAAGATGAACCTCAAAAAGGAAAAAAAACTTATCATTATTTTTTTTTCAATTTCACACCGGAGTTTTCCAATTTTTTTTCCCTGTGACCCTGAAGGCATTATTGATCGGGCTCGGCGTTCCCAAGTGCAGAAACACTGTATCTATGTTTCTTCATTCAGTTTTATTCCATAACTCTTAGCTAAATTTTACTTTAATCAATAACAATTACTCTACACAGACAGACTGGAACACGTCAGAAGGTTTATATGTTTGTAGGTGCTTTGATATTCACAATTATTTTCCCGTGCTAGAAACTCAATGATACTTTATATCAAAAAATTTTGGTGTAAATATATTTGCACTAATTCCTATTTTTTAATATTTTTAATATCTTTATTCAGATTTTTTTAATGTTCTTTTTTTTTCAAAACTATCCTGCAACCATCAGGGGAACTACAGCTTTACGGGTTATGAAAACCTACTTTTCTTACTTATTATGTTATACGTGTCTTACTTACTCACGCACTTGGGGATCGTTTTTACATCCCATTGGCCGCCTCTAAGACAAGTCATCAGCACTGAAGACTCGCTAACAAATGATACATTGGTGCTGCCATTAGCTGCAAATTCCTCGGAGTAGAAGCTGTAGCCAGGATGGCAAGAGACGGTAAGGGAGGACCCCTGGTGAAATGTCTTCGTGGCTGGGTTTGTTTTTGTGTTAGCGTTGAAGTTTGGATCAGGACAATCTGGAAAATGAAAATGAAAGTATCAGTCCTCACTTATAGTAATTTGCTGATATCTTCTGCCAGGCTAACGAACACAGCTGACATTGGAAATAGAATCGCACTCATGCAACTGAATAATGAAAAATAGAATAGCATCTATGTTTAAATGAAGTGATAAAAACGCTGAATTTAAAGAAACATAAAAACTGGAAAACTGAAGAATCCTATTCCGATAGTTTTGGTCAACGATTTCTAACGGAAAAAAAGCAATAAAATATTTGAAAATCCGATTTTAAAATGCTCCAAGCTCACTACAATGCAAATCACAAGTATCCATGTACATAATATGCGATGTGTATATTCATATATTTTATACATACTTCTATTCATTTTTGTAGACGCAGGTAAACTTGAGATTAATATCTACCAAACTAACAATACCTGGCGTCATAAACTGTCCTCAATTTTCCCGATTGAGATTCAATTAACAGATAAAGGTAACCTTTGTTGCCCAGCCCAGCCCAACATTCTACTGTGTAGGCATTTGAGATTTTTTTTCTTTGGGGGGAGTTTTTCAATGATCAAAAAGTATTAAATGATTGGTTAATAATCTATCGACTAACTAATTATTAGATACATTTGATGTATCAGCATCTTGGCTGAACAGAATATTGTTCGGTGTGAGTCTTTTTGGTGGTATTATAAGTCCTCGTACAGATTGAAATCTATTTGTAAAGTTAATTTTAAGTCGCAGAGCTTGTTTTCTTTTAAACCGGAAGAGAAATACGTTTCGTTTTTTTTTTTTTTTTTAAATATTCCCTTCTGAAATAAAAAGAGCCTTACTTACAATCAAATACGGTATAATGTTAAAGCCAACGGACTAATATTGGCTCATTAAGTAATAACAAAACTCACTATCAATGACCTTCTAGTCTAACTCGTTAACAGTTGCTGATAATCCAAATTCATATTTGGGAGGTCATTTCAGGCCAGAAGAACGTAAATGCGATGCTCTTGACCAGAGGGGTCAGACTTCGCCGAGTGAACAAGTCAAGTACTCTTATGTCTTCGCAACAATAAAGAGAAATTTTGAGGGAGTCTTGGCTCACACGTGAATGTGTGAGATTCCTCACATTAAATCGACCTTGTGTCATATCATTTTCTCGCTGGGGTTCGGGTAAAATAGGAGCTTGCTGAGAATAGCTCGGAGGCTGGGGCGGAGACAGCTTATAAGATATTTGCCAGTCTCATCTTGATCTGGCACAAAAACCAAGAGCAGAGCACCAAGCAGGTATAATCAATGGTCTACGAGATTATCTTGCTCAAGTCGATGGTGAGTGTCCTGTGAGATATTTTCAAAGTTCAGAATAATCATTTTACTAGCAAGCACATTTTTCTAGTTCTCATTCTTGTTTTTCGGGTTTTCTCAAAGAATTGATGAAAATAGAGAGGCTTTATTGCACATTTAAAACTTCCATCAAAATCAACAAAAAAAAATCAAATAATTCTAGTGTATACATAAATGGGTTAAAATAAAACTTTTTAGTAGTTAAAACGAACAGGTAAGTTTAGCCACTCAATAGAAACTGCTCCATCACCGATGTCTTTTGACAGCACGCTGTGTTGGAGGTGATCAATTAAAAAAAGAAATTGGAAAAAGGGGTGGTCAATGGATAAATCACTTCTCTCACCTTTTGTTGGATAGTTGTCACTTGAAAAAGTCTAAATTATCAAAAGACAAAACAATTGTGAATGCTTTTGAACACAATCTAAAGGGTCAGTTTAGCATCAGATTACATTTTATGTACTTAATGAGTTAATGTTGAAATATTCAGCCCTCAAGCTTCATTGGTGCGGTCAGGGCTCGTGATACATACATGGCCAACCAGCCAGCCAGCTAGCTGGACCAATGTGAAAACTGGAGAAACCTATGTTGACAGTTCTAATGACAGTTCTTAATAGCATTATAGCTTAAATCAGATGCATACATAATTGCGTTAAAAACATTGAAGTATTTTAAACGTGTATAAAATATCCCAAAACATGGATTTACACATAGTACCTTTTTACATTCAATACATCCATATCTACTCAGTCATCATTTTGTATCTTGTAAAACATACTCAATATTCTCTAGTAGGGGTTTTGCTATCTTGCTAAAGAATAACACTCAATCGTAAGATGAGTTATATCGTCCGTTGCATTAGAATGGCGACTTGATAAAACGGGTTATCTTGTCCGTTGTACGAGACTGACGACTTGCTAAGACGGATTATCTAGTCTGTGGCACTAAAATGCTGACTTGCTAAGACGACCTATCTGGTGAATTGGGAATAGTTTTTTTATATACCAGTGTAATGAGTGTTACTTTTTAATTGTTTATGAGTGAAAAGTATTGAAAAAAGAATATCTTGCGCAGTGTTAACACTGGAGCATTCGGATTTTTTTCTCTCAAAGAAATGGGTACACGTTTTTGAAACAAGAATGAAAAGGACTTACCAATTGAAAAAATGGCTTTGAACCCTTTTTTGTTCACGATAGATTTGGTTTTCAAAACGATCTGGACCGCACCAGTATCGATGTTCAGTTTTGTGGGAGCGGAATTGGCTGTCGTACTGTTGTATAGGATGATGCTTTTTGAATTGACGATGTTGAAAATCTGTTCCATTGCAGAAAATAAAATAAAGTATCCGTTATATTATTTCACCATGATCGATTTTCTGTCGGATCACTTCCTTCTTCTTTGATTTTTGACTTACCCAGAGCCTAAAACGGTTCAAGTTGGCCCCAAATAGGATGTACATACTTGGTTTGCAAAAACAATTGTGGGGTTTGCATTTGCTCTCAACCCGATAAAAATGATCTGATTTCCATGTATTGGCGAACTCCTAAAGATGATTTCATCATCGTGAATTCGTCAGATCTATGCATAAGAAAGGGAGAGGGGGAGAAAAGGAGAGGGGAATCAGGACTAGAGAGGACGAAAGGAAGGGAGAGGAAATCAGGAAGGGAGAGGGAGAAAAGAAGGGATCCAGGAGGAAAGAAAGGGAGAGGTAAAAAGGGAGATTGATGCCATGACCTCATGTCGTGTCAATTTGCGTTAGCAAGTTCTTTTTTTCTCCGTAAAGATATATGTTTTCAGGGGATATCTTGATTTTCACCTCGGGATCATTTGAGTACCTATGTTAAGGTCCTTTATGACCATGGTGAATCATATTGTTCTTAATTTACTTAGACAGGTTGAATTAGACAATGTTGATTAGGTGGTTCTTTGAGATGACCATGTGAGTAAACTGTCTACATTACTTTTAGTGTACTAATGTATGGGTTATTGGGTTATATGAGGAAAAATTTGAGCGTTGTCGGCATTTTAATGCTTTTTTCATTTTTCCTGTTTAATAAATCTGCTTAAGGTATTTTTTTAGCTAAACTGAATATTCCGAATTTCTTATTTGGACAGAGGTAACATGGATTTTTCCATATTATGGCATGTATAGGTTTGCCTGAGAATTTTCCATTTTACCGATGGTTTGTAATTCATATCACACAATTTCCAGTAGTATGTAAATAATGATGCATCATTTTTATATTTTTCGTTCATGAAGGATGATGCATGCTTTGCTTGTCTAAATTTAAATGACGTTTTAGTTATTCCGATATAATATTTTACTTCTAGGGTTTTTTCTAAGGTTAATGTTTCTGCTTGGTATCCTAAGATCCCATTAATCCTAAAGAGAAGGGTGTATAACCAATGCATCCCCCCAATAGTCACTTATGGAGCTGAAACATGGACCTTAACCAAGAGACAGACCCGTAAGCTGAGAACTATGCAACGTGCACATGAAAGAATAATGCTGGGCCTCACATGGAGAGACCACAAAACAGCACAGTACATCCGGGAAAAGACAAGAGTTAGAGACATCATAGAATCCATAAAAAATCTCAAATGGCGGTGGGCTGGCCATGTTGCAAGAATGGCAGACAGTCGATGGACATCACGACTCACAACATTTCTTCCCCGAGACCACATGTGCAACCGAGGCCGGCAAAATGTTAGATGGAGAGACGAGCTAGACAAGTTCAGGAAGTACTGGCTCCGTGGCGCCCATGATAGAGAAGTGTGGCAAATCCTGGGGAAGGTCTATGTCCAACGACGGACGCTAAAAGACTGATGATGATGATGAAGCAACTATTCTTTTTGGTACAATTGTAGTCTTGTTTCTTTATGTCTATGTTGTCCTTATTTTCATTCCTTCTGATAGATTTATTCTTATGTTTCGTGATAAGTGTATTGAAATTTTTGGTACAACTAAAGCTGATTTTCTGTTTGTTTTGTTGAACATTTTTCTTAGTGGGTGGTTTGGGGGAGTGCCTCTCTATTTATTGAATGAAAATATTGAACGAATACTTTACTTGAATTAGTTTTCACTTGAACACTTGTACTAAAACATATATAATCATTCGCCTGAACAGGTCCAAACGGGGCAGAAACAAATGTGTTTATGTTGCGAATCTTCTTTCTATCATATATATATATATATATATATATATATATATATATATATATTATATAAAGCAAATTATAATATATATATATATGTATATATAAATATATATATATATATATATATATATATATATATATATATATATATATATATGTATATATATATATGTATATATATAATTTGCTTTATATACTGACTCTCATTTTGTATGCTTTTCGTATATTCAATTATTACTTTAAATTTTTTGATTAATTTTCGTTATTTTTCCCCATGAATGGTACTCTTCTGGAAATAAGATAAAATAGCCTTTCTTTGTCAATGGGAGAACGAGACTTTTCCATATGACAATAATTAGCCTCGATAACCCTAAACTTTATGGAACAACAACACTCGATGATGGCTGAAATTTTGTGAACAAATGAACATATAGACAAGGAAAATAGTCCAGCCATATCATGCATAATGAATAATACACTTCATCTAACAAAATTCAGACAAGAATAGATAAAGAATATATCTAAAAAATATTATGAAAGCTGAATTGGCTACGTTTAAGGGGTTATCTATAAAAAAAAATTCATCTGATAATTGGGACAGTTTTTACCGATCAGTGCTGAACAATGTAACATTTTCCAATTTTGTATTTAACCTATTTGCTTGAGGAAATTATGATCTCGTATGGAATTCAAGATTATAACTTATTTATTACAACATTTATTTACAATATTATTAGACTATGTGATCCATAACAATATGAAATGTAAGATTATAATCTGAACAATTATGATTTATTTTCTGAATATCCCACACAGAAATAGGGGTACGTCTAACTACCTATGCGCTCTATATACCCTCCAATATGATAATTAAGAATCCAAACCTTCTTACTTTCCACATAGACTATATTTTATTAAACGATGTGTTTGTCCGTCGCCTAGACTAGTTGCTAACCAAGGTTGAAGAGCTTAGTCTGCCTTTCTATTTACCCATAGCTGCAAGGAGAGGAGATTGATTTATGTCTTTTACGAATGGCAATACTGAGAAGCAAATACAAACTGCCCCAGCCGGAGATTGAACTCTGTTCACCGGTTTCGTTTTCCGTGCCGTCAGTTGTTAGGTCACCCGCACCTCAGAGGAGACGGGTAGCTTTAATCACAAACCAGGAAAGTCCAGTCTCTCACCAGGCATCGTGAGAGATGTAGGCTGCAGACAGATTGAAAATTGCGTTTCCGAAAATGAACTGATGACGGGGCTCTGGTGAAGCTTCGACGGATCTAGCAAACTGAATGTAGATTATGATAAATTGTTAAAGTAAATTTCATTAGTCACTCAATAGAAACCGTCACGAAACCAACGTCTTTTGGCTGCAATTGAAGCATTGGGGAAAAAAACGGAGTGATCAGTGCATAAGTTACTTTTCTCGCTTTTTATTCGGCAGTCTTTACCGATAAATTAGTCCCAATTGAAAAAAAAATACGCGTGAACTGAGACAAATTTAGCATATACGTACATTGCAAATTGAACCCCAGACTAAAAACTTATGCGTGTGTGAAAGGGTTGAAAAAATAACCCGTTTTTCCTGACATAATAATGTTCAACTCTCTATCTCCTTAGTGATTCCTGTGCGCGCGATAAATGCATACACAGCCAGCTAGACCAATTCGAAAACTGAAGAAACATATGTTGAAGTATTTCATGGCAATTTTTGTTGATGATTTCTAATGGAACAGACGACCAAAAAAAGTGCTTCACCTCCCTACACCTCCCGTACAATTTAAATTTTTTTTTTTTCAAAAAGATATGAGTTGTAGAATGAATCAACCAGGCAGTAATTGAACAGTCAAAATAATACATACGTAAAAGATATCATTTGGGGTTTCAATGTCGTAATTTGGATCGAATAGTATTGAGTAACTGTGATTGGAAGGGATATCGATGTACCATTTGCAATCCATGGAATTGGGGTAGTTTTCGCCCAAATCATAGCCGGGTGACATGATCTCACCATACAGTTGGTTGTTCATCTCGATTTGGCAACCTGGAAATAATTTTTTTTTAAAAACGCACTCAGAATTGATAACACAAATAAACAGGGCTAGTTAGTCAGTCAATAGAAACAGTCAGGCGATTAATTTCTTTTGGCAGCATACCATATTGGGATGATCAATCAATGAACTGGGGTTTAAAAAATAGTAATAGATGAATAAGTTACTCATCACACTCTCTTTTTTTGATCACTGATAATTTCAGTTTTCAAAAGACAAGCGCATACACATCTGAAGAGAGGACCAATTTAGCATAAAATTGCATTGCAAATTGAACCCTAGGACACAGACTGGAAACACGTTTAGTGGGGAATTTCGACAAAACAAAACGTTTCCTTTTTCTTGGCACGATGAGGAGTGACTGTTTCACGTTTCTGTTTTTCTATCTCCATCGATGCACTTTGTTTACATGACACAAACATAATCAGCCAGGACACCCTCCCGACCGCCTATCGAACTAACGTAAAAAGTGAAGGAATTTAAATTGATATTTTTGGTGACGGTTACTAATATATATTATTATTATTATCATATCCTATAATATATAATACTAATTGATATTATAATTAACACTCCCTTATTCAGGGTTGAGCGCTCGTCCATTATAAGCGACCATAGCAATGCTCTTCCAACTCAGGAATGGAGCACTCTGGTGGATGGGTAATCGTGCGTAAGTAAATATATCGCTTAAATTCGGTCCTACTGATCCTGTTGTGCCTAGGGCAGGGATAAAAAATGCCAATCTCTGGGTCTAAAGCGAAGGTTTCGATCCTTGTGGATGTGATACTAGATTGTCTATAGCCACACTAAAGAGTTGTAATACAACGAAACTACTGTCTGTGGATGACTTATATATATATATATATATATATATATATATATATATATATATATATATCAACAGTTGAACTAATTGGCATTCTTTATTTACCTCCCTCAAACTCTCTCTCTCTCTCTCTCTCTCTCTCATGTATATATACGCGCACTAGTACACATAGACATGCACTGATATACGAGAGTAAATCAATACGTTCGCACGTAGTTATTAGCTTAATTTTGATCTGGTAGTTTTCATTTTATACTATTTGATAACCGATCGATATGAATAGTATTCACCCCTGAATTATGTGTATCGACAGGGAAGGAAATTACGTTGAAAAAATGAGTCGGGCACAAGCACTTGAAACTCATTAAAATTTAATATTGTAAATTTGATATTTTTTCCATAATGTATAGTTGTTGATGATAATGAATTTAAATATATAACACTAAATTTATGAATTTATAACGATGAAAGTAAGTAGATTGTTCTTATTTTGCTAATCCAGTTACTGTCTTTAAAAAGACCCAGTCCGAGAGTGATCACAATAAGCGGCTTCCTTTGTATATTTTTCAGTAATTGAAGAAAAAATAGAAGGAAATAAACATAAAATAGATGAATCAACAGTCGTAATAAAAGGGTCTACTAATTGAAATCAATCTGATCTTATCCACCTTTATCAAGAAATATGTATTTAGTCGCGTCTTTCCGCCTGTCCACAAAATATCCCCAGAAATTCCAGATGGATTTCAATATGGTTTTATGGAAGAACTGACAATGGGAAACAAGGAAAGTATGGTTAAATTTGGAAATGGATCTTTTCTTAATTGAAGAATATCATTTTCCATATTTCCCATTCATCTAAGTATACTAAGTATAGTCTTTCCGCTCGAAGGTTCTCTTCTCTGACATTTTGTGGAGGGATTAACATTACACTACATTAAAACTGGTTGTATTTGGGGGCAGATCTATGCAATGCACCTCCCTTACGTCGTAATTATATGTCTTCTTGCTAATAGGTCATATCTGTCCAAATGACATCTCCAGAACTTCTCAATGAATTTCAATGAGATTTTGTGGAAGGGTGAACATTACAATTTGGGGGCGGATCCAAGTAAAAATATTCTAATATGTATGCGCTTTCTGAGTGTGTTATAATTACACCAGATCTACCAAAAATAAAGTCTTAGGAATGAAAACAATTTGCATTCAATTTTTCCTTCACCTTCTTGATATGAAAAGCTGAATTTGCCATTGGAGAAAGGTCCTCGACTCTTGAAAAGGATCATCAATGCTTTACCAGTCGATTGTACAAACTGTGGCCCCATTGATTGTTCATCTGTGCCTTTGTAGGTCGTCAGGATCGGCGAAGTTAGAGAGTCTCCATCATATACAACCACTTCGTCTTGACCCTGAAGATCCATTTGCATTCTCTGTTTGAATAAATGAAAATTACATTTTTAAAATGGTCTCCTATCACCAGACGGCAAAGCAAAACAGAAGAAGAAAAAACCAGGTAAACATCGTTGAATCCAGAAATTTATTTGTAAGTGAGATTCGTATATAGATTTGGGAGTGTATTAGACGCGTTCACGTATAACACGATTATGAGAATCTAAGAAAGGGACGTTGTCTTGTAATTAATTTGTCTTATAGATCCACAGGGAATACAACACAGGAACATCCCGATAAAACACTATGTTGGGGGTCCAAGAAATGGCACTGGGTTATAAGCGTGGTGTCACATAGAAATGGAGACCCTTAGGAAGTACAATTGTGACAAATCCAAATAAAATACAATCAAAATCTGAGAAGGGGATTTCCTTACAAAAAACATACTAAGAATACAATACAGCCACTCAGTTTCAATCGTCTCCTTTGAAGTAGTCTCCTGCCTGCTATTTGCTCACACTCAAAGGGTACTGCTCATAAAAGTTACATCCACAGTGTGTGCTTTTAAAAATACACAAACTTTTGAATAATACATTCTTCTTATGGATACAAATTCAATTAAAGATGTTACGTAAACGTTCTGGTAATTTGACAGATCAAAATCTAGTTGATCAAAATCGTCTAAAATCACTCCACCATCAAAAAGCTTTTTTCTTTTGAGATTGCTATTTCGTGCCTCAAGTTCTTCGAACTCGTAGATGGGCCCTGGCACACACACACACACACACACACACACACACACACAAACAAAATCTTGAAGTACGAATCGGCGTTTCCTAAGAGAAGAAAATGTTCTGATGTTTGAGTAATTTGACAGATGGACTGATGATTAATCTGGTCAGATTTCTAGAACATCTTTAAACATCATTTTCCACTGACAGGTTAGTCATACAAATTTCATTTCCAAAGCTTAACGAAATCTACAAGACACTTCAAGAATCATCATTCTTAGAAAAAAATCCAACTGATACTACAAACACCAATGCAACTCCCATCCCTGCGATGAAAACACCAGTATCCCTCAAGTTTCAACATCAGTTCGAAACACTCAACTTGATTAATATAAAATACCGAAAATAATGAAAACAATTTCAAACTTGAAGCTACTAATATCAAATACACCATAATTCAACACACTAAAACAGAGAAAACTTTATTACTGGCAATATGTCATTAAAAAAAAAAACATGGCTGAAACATTTGAGTCTTTCGAAAATCTGGTCCTAACCATGATCCTTTGCAAATTCTAAATGAAGACCAGAAATGAAAAACCAGACGACCAGGAATAGAAACGAGAAAAACAAGCGATGTAAAAGTTCACAGCAGATATTGACTCTATGAAATTGAAATCGGGAAACCATCTTTCGATGGCTTCAAAGGCGGGTGAGGAAATGAAAACTAAGATTTCAGCTAAGTGTACAGGGATTGCATGAGAGTCAAGAATATTTCCTATAACCTATGGAATAGAAAGAATAAACCATTCTAGAAAGGGTTAGTTCCCAAAATATGGTAAAAAAGGCTGAATTTCAACTTGAGAAATTTCAGCGATTCACTTACATCTAAACATTCTCCTCTACAACAAGCAAGAACAGGTAGCAAGAAAGCCTTCTACCATATCAGCAGAGCTTTCTCCGATCACATTACCGCTAAAATCCCACCCTGGCATCATCACAACAACCCCTGACAACAACGCAACAATGATAAAACTCGCAGATATAACATCATCAACAAACACCAACCATCTTACCCCAAACATCAATTTCCGGAATGTATCGATAATAAACCCAACTCCGATACTCCTACCACCGAGATCCATGAATGGTTATTACAACAAAAGACTCGAAAAATTAAAACAATACCTATCCATTCTCCCTGATTAGAGCTGAAATTGAAAAACCCACAAAATTAGATGAATGACAATTGCTTGCAGTAAACATTAAATTCAATAAAGCAGCAATCATTCCAGTTTTCAACGGCCACAACCCTTAAGTTTAAAAAAAATACAAGACATCCTCATCCACAAGAGACTCCTATATGAACTAAATCCTCGTAAATTCCGCAATGATTGAAAGTAAACGCCGACCTTCAAATTTGAAAAAGCTATTGACAGAAGCCACGTACTGAAAAAAACCCAGAACCATAGAAAAAAAATGACCAAATTGCAGCTTATGTATACATTTAATAGAAGGAGATAAATATACTTTCAAATGTAGTACTCTTTTCAAAATCGACTCAAATATCTCTTGTGACGTTAAAAACATCGTCTGTGTCATTATTTATCGAGGTTGCAACGAGGAATACACAAAGGAAACCTCTCTCCTTGGTAATAAAATGACAGAGCAGAGACAAGAGGTCCCTCGAAAAGGATACTCCAAGTCAGTTTGCACATTTATCAATGTTCTCCACAAGAACCAAAATTTTCAGGTTCTCCGTTCCTATAAAACTCAACACCGACAGCGTTGCACAAAGAAGAGAGGAAACAAGCTTCATCAATACTTTAAAACCTGCATCAAATTCCAGCAAATTTCTTGATTTGGAGTTGAAGCCCTACCTCTGATTTTCTTGGAAAATATAGCTCCATTTCCTTTTTTTTTTTTTTTGAAATCCTAAAGTTGATCCCTCCACCCACCAAAAAATCGAAACAATGGACCCCCCCCCCCACTAAGAAACCTCTGCTCCTCACCATATCATTCAACATTCCCTGCCTCTCATACACATTCAGATTATCACTTAGTTCACAAATCTGCAATCATACCCCCCCCCCAAAGATAAAACCATCCTACAAACACACACATATTGGTACGACACCCCATTCACCTCTCTCCTTAAGGAGAGTTCCAGTATCAATCCTTTCCTTATCAAAAAAAACCTCACCAACAACTGGAATTTTATGACACCCCTTGATTTTGAATCTAAATAAAGATTAATGTACAAATGCCCATAATTTACCCCCTCCTCTAAACAGTGGAAAGTAATTACCAGAAATAAAATCATATCAGCCTTCTAAAAACAAGTATGGGACCGGTTATCTATGAATGGATGCTTAATTGTTTTCTAAGGGATGCTTTTATCTTGACCTTGATATTTGGTATTAGATTTAATGCCTATCCATTCATAGATAACTCCTATACCTAGCTCATACCTTTGGATATGTAACTTACAACCACCAACAAAAACATTCACACAACTGAAAACAGTAAAACGAAATGAATGATTCCTCCAACTCATAGAGACACCCACAAGACTCTCACGAAATTCCCCAAACTTGAATCTAAAAACACAGACAATCATTCGCACGATGAGGCCCAAAGATGGTGGAAACATAAACTTGTTTGTGTAAAGAATCCAAATCCTATTATATATTTTCATCTCTACTCTAAAAGAACTTGACTTTTGAAGTATAGAATCGATTGTATCGAGCACTCTATGAAATAAATCGATCACATATCAGACAATGCTTTATATCATTCTATATTGCTAATCTGATCTGTACCATATATATATATATATATATATATATATATATATACATATATATATACATATATATATATATATATATATATATATATATATATATATATATATATATACATATATATATACATATATATATATATATATATATACATATATATATATATATATACATATATATATATATATATATATATATATATATATATATATATATATATACTGTTTTTAGAGTAAAGAAAAGTTGGGTTTTCTTTCAAAGTGATCAGAAATAGAACGTAAATAGATAGATATTGCAACTAATTATTTTTGTGCTCGATTGTGATTTTCAGTTGTTTGATGATCACAATGGTGGTTGAAACTAATTAGTTGCTACATTCACTTACCTCTAAGGTGATTATTTTTCGTTGTTTAGTCGTTCGTATGGTCCACGTGTTCTGCTCGTTGTTCATGGAATCATGAACTGTCAGGTTACCTCTGGGATATGCATTCAATTCCACGGGCTTTAAACTGGTAGATACTGCAAAAGAGGAAGAAATCAAAGTTCTGTATCCGAAGTTTCCAAATATGTCTGTATGCAGTGATCGATTCCCCAGTGGAAGTAGCAAAACAGAATACTGGTCCAACAACGCACATGCAGGAATTTTGCTGTAGAAATTCTCCTTTCAATGTTTTTCTACTTCTGTCCAATTTGAACTTTTGCAAATATTTGTGCGGCTTTTGTTTCCATCTCTTTTGGGGGGGGGGCTGTTCTTGTTATTCTTACAAACTTTAATTTACACTAACTTCGGACATGCACGTGGGCATCGATGCAAATAGCTCTCCCATGAAATTTTCAGTCACATGAGTTACTTTCATGAAAATTGCTTCATAAATATAGAGAGGTAGCCTAAATTTGAAAAATATAATTTTAAAAAATTAAGTATATATATATATATATATATATATATATATATATATATATATATATATATATATATATATATTGATCAGTGATTAACAAAATAAAGAAAATAAAACTTTAATTCAAGGAACTGTTTTTCAAACCACCTTGTTAATCATGTAATGGCGTATTAATTAACCTTCTTTTCTTGAATATAGCTAATTTCATCAATTTAAAATGGTCGTTCAAACAATCCAAGAAACTGCTTCATTCGAAGGGTTGCCCAAAGACTTACCTGTTGTCCATTTGGCCCTGAAACCTTTGTACTGAGTGGAATTGTCGGACATGAATTTCACCATCATCATGTTATTGTAACTCGTGTAAGTTTTCTTGGCAATATTGCTGCCAGAAAGACGGTACTTGAGGAAAGCCTCAGACTCGGAAAGGGAACCAACGAATATTTCCACAACGTCCGTATATTCCTCGGTGAGAAAATCTGAAAACTAACAGAGAATCCGAAGGGTTAACTTAACTCATCTACTTTTTACAAAGACGAAGATTAAACAAGCTCAGTTATTCATTCAATATGTGTCTGTGTGTTTTCTTGTTTTTTTTTTTTTAGCTTTTTTTTTTAATTTGTAGCGTGTTGTGTTGGAGAAAATCAATAAAGGCAATGGAAAAAGTGATCAATGAATAGAATTACTTCTCTCTCTCTCTCTCTCTCTCTCTTTCTCTCCTTATAAAAAGTCTGATTTTTCAAAAGACAAGCGTGAAGGCTGCTTGACACAAACTAAAGGTCGAATTCAGCACTAACTTCCATTGTAAATTGAACCTAACGCCTAAAACTCTATTTTGTGGGAAAGTATTACAAAAGCGTTTTTTCTTGACATGATAAGGATTAATGTCATCTAAGTAAATTGGTGCAGCCCGTGCGCGTACACATACATACATACACACATACATACATACATACATACATAGCCTGCCAGCGAGAACCAATTATAAGTTGCAGAAATCGATAAATATTACTGCTCTAAACAAAACATTTCTTTCTACAAAAAAACACTGCTCTGTCAAATATCCAATTGTCTAAAACTCAATGTTATAGAAAATACACATGCAACACACTAGGTCTAGCATATTCTGTTGACCTCTTGACCTAACTTGGAAATCAATGCACCAATCATGTTATAAATATCCACGATGGGTCAATAGATTAATATTCAATATTGAGCCATCCCCGAATATGGAATGAGAAATATTGATACGTACGCAATATTTTACTATCAACATAATAATTGAATTGGATGACATCCACACGTAACAAAACCACAAAGTCAATGTCATTTCATTACTGCACAGAATAGGATGATTGCTACATAAATCAGGATAATCCCTGTACATTTAGGGAACACAGCACATTCATTTTGAACCCTGACAAACGCCTCCGGATGTTTCGTTTATTTCAACATGTTACCTTCCTTTTATGTGCTCTAGATACATCAGTGTGAATACTCACCGTTAATGTAATAGAGGTTCCAATATCAGACTGGATTTTCCACTGACAAAATGAATTACTTGGATAATTCTGAGGATAGTTAACAGAGCTTAGTGATCCCATGGAGCCGGTTTCATAATATCGACACAGTTTAGCTGCAAGAAAATCGAAAATACATCATTTTTAATAAAATTCGGTTGGTTCTAGCTGAATTACTTTCAACCGATCAAAAGTAAATTTGTAAAAGTTTGCTCAGGGCTAGAAATAAATGCTTAATGGATGCTGACGGTTTAACAATCAGGATGTTAAAATGGCCTAAACATCCTTAAGTTGTTCATCAAATGCATATCATGACATAATTCTTAAAGTTAAATTTTATCACATAGAATATAAAGTTGATATATCAATGTGCTGATTTTCGATATATATATATGTATATATATATATATATATATAATGTTTTTTATGCAATAAATAGATATTAATTTATCAGAAACTTTATAAGTAATTAGATCAAAACAAAATAAAAATCTACAACTCAAGAAACAGCTGTCCGTGGATGACACAATAATGTACATATATATACGATTAATTAAATATTTGTGTTTATTTGTGTTTAATTGACAACTGGCCATTATACTATTTCTATTGATATTCGGACCATCCTCATCTTGGTTCTTTTTCATACAACGTTTCGTTCGGTCAGGTATCATCTGGTAGTTGTGGGGAAGTAACGAACCGAACCCTTTATTTATCCAACGGGTGGATATTGACCGTACTACTCTTAGCATTAGTAGTATTGTTATACTGTCTGGCACTAGGATCGAACCTAGAACCATCAGATTACTTTACAGTAATTTGTCTGATGCTATAACCACTGCGCTACATGCCCATGTAGGTGCTAATTTTTAGGAGCCTTAAACCTCAGGTGACAGTTTTTTTCTGTCTTTTATTATTAGAGGTTCCCATATGGTATCCATTTCAATGCTAGGATTACAGAGGCAGTTTTGTTTGCCCAGCATATGGGCCGACTCTTTCAATTTTCGAATTTTCCAGTGTTCTTCCTGATCAATTACAATGTTACCATTGTACCATGTTGCCATTCGCCGTATATTTTGGTATACGCAGGAAGATGAAATATCTTACTCCAAAAGATATTACAGTGTTGAGTTTGATATTTTTTTTATCGGATATTCTCGAGAAATATAATGAATTGAGTTAAAAAAAATAAAGATTATAGATTTTTTATCAAAATGTATAAATATAAATTTAGATGTTTTATATCTAAATCAGCAATAGATCTATACCGAGAAATAAAATATCTTATTTGGCAACACTGAAAAAAATAACAAAAAATATTTCTAAGCCGTAGTTTCGTACGGCCCCCTCTAAACACACTTTATGAACGACCCCTTCCCTAGCATATATAACGTATAAAACATCCACTGTCTTCGGTTTTCAGTGTGTATACTTCATATCGTGAACGTTAGCATCGGTTCACTCTGGCATATGGTTTGAACGTTAACCACCCCCAGCAACAACCACACCCCAACTTCAGTCTGGGACCCACGCAGCTTTTTTCCATTGTTTAACCAACTCATTCATTCTATCTCTCATGAATTGTAAATCAATGTTAATACATAGAACCCGATTGAAATTATGTATATTGTTGTAGACAGAGTTTGTTGTTGGAAACTAAGGAGAGAATTGATTTCATCTCTCTGTCGGGATCGATGCAAATTAACTTGCAATCGTACAATAGAAAAGGAAGACACTGTCTTGCACATTATGACTCGCCCCAGTCGCGAGGGAGCAGTTAGCCTCGGAGTAGTGCTCTCCCATCACACTTGGCAGAATGGGTCCGGCTTGTCCCGACGCTTTGGCAACTTTGGTCGCGGGGACTGGAGCAATTTGGGGAGGGAAATCCTCTCCTTGTTCTCACGATAAACACGACCTTGTGTCACACTTAGTCCTTGTGGGAAGACAAGTAAATATGGCAGTAACTGCATGCAGCGTCCTCCAATCCCACAGAGTCTGCAACGTCTTGGTGCGACCGATTGAATACTTACAACAATTCTCTTCATCTGACCCGTCTCTGCAGTCGTCTTTACCATCACAGATTTGCTTCTGTCCGATGCATCGGCTGTTGCCACACATGAATGTATCTGAGAACGAAAAATAAGGATCAGTTAGAAGATTTATTTGTGCATAAAGGACTGACATGTGAGAAGTAGTATAGTTGTCAATTGAGCTAATGATTTAATTCTTGGGAATTAATTCAATCGAATCGATGCTGATCACAATCCCGAAAAGACACCATCTTTAATGATGAAATCCCAAAAGATCAGAATGCCTAAAGGCTGATATCCAGAAAACTATAATCTTGAAAGATCGAAATCCCAACAAATCCAAAAAACCGAAATCCCCCCCAAACTAAATTCATATTGGAAAGAAATATTTTAGGCTATCTTTCACTTCCTCCGTGCATTTGCCTTTAATCAGACCCTTTTATACACTTTTACATAATACACAACTGCCCATTATCGATCCCTATAATACACTTTGTCATACTACACACTTGCCCATAATCGATCCCTATAATTCACTTTTACATAATACATACTTGCCCATAATCGATCCCTATAATACACTTTTACATAATACACAATTGCCCATAATCGGTCCCTATAATGCACTTTTACATAATACACACTTGCCCATAATCGATCCCTATAATACACTTTTACATAATACACACTTGCCCATAATCGATCCCTATAATACACTTTTACATAATACACACTTGCCCATAATCGATCCCTATAATACACTCTTTCTTATATCAGGGGTTTCTTTTCGAGTCTTTTTTCTCTTCAGTGAAAGGTGCTTTTAAATGTGCCTCAAATAATTCTCCCTCCTTTTTTTTACTGTAAATAAAGGTCTTAAGAACTTTTAAAATTATTTTCCTGAAATATGAATTTGGGATTTTGATTTTTCAGGATCATGGTTAACTGGATTTCAATATTTGGGGCCGTGCCGTAAACTCACTCAAGTGTAATCCAGTGTTCGACAGATATCAAAAGAGTTAATAAAGGCAAAAGGGGCTTTTATGAACCTGAGACAAGAACAGGTAACAGAATGGGTTTAGTTACTTTTGAAAGAATTTTACTTGAAAAAGTTTCAAAGTGTGAAGATTAACAACACAGGTAACTTTGGTCACTCAATAGAAACCGGCACGTGATCAACGTCTTTTGGCAGCATGCCGTGTTTGGGGTGATCAATAAATGAGTTGATTTTTATTGGGAATATATCGCTAAAAAAAGGTCTGAATTTTCAAAAAACAAAAACAAAAAACAAACGTGTGTGAATGCTAACGAAAAACGAAATATGAGATCAATTTAGCATTAACTCACATTGTAAATTGAAATCTACCACTAAAAGCCTATGGGGGATGTTCAAAACCACCAGAATGTTTTTGTAGACTTAATAAAGAGTAAATGTTTAAAATTTCAGCCCCCTGATTGATAAAAACGGAAAGAAACATGTTGACAATAAAATTGATCGATTCCTTTAAAACAGATTAACATGGCTAAAAAATAATGAAAGGGTTTTAAAATGAGATAATCTCCATTGCTGTGTCACTACAGCCGACGTCGCAGAAAAGCTAGTCGTTTAAAACTAAAAAGGAAAAAAGTGTGTAAAAGCTTTTAAAAAAATGCTAGATTTGTAAGATATAGGCATAATTTTTTTTCTCATTTTTGTAAATAAAATAAACTTTTTTTTGTTATGAAATAAGTTATGTATTAAGAGAACAAGTTTTTTTTCCAATGACTTTATTTCATACCGTACGATATCAGCAGTGTTTGATCTTTCATGATATTTTGCCTCAAGATTTCACGCCTTATTGTTCTTTAAAGCAGTTGGAGTTTTAGTTGAGACTTGAAAATTGAATTATCGAAGATGAATTACCGAATAAAATAGCTTTATGTTCCTTAATGTCGATCCGTATATAAATAATCCCGTCATATTTTGTGGTTATATGCTAGTGAATAAATAAAATCAATACAATGCGTCATAAAGCACATCTCGTGAGATATACAGTTTATTATATAAGGTGCAGTTCAAGTCAGCTCGAAAATAATCATTATTAAAGACAATTATAGCATTGCACGCTAGATAAGTATAGTCATGGGCTGATCTCTCTTTCCAGGTACTTTACTTCTTATTGAGACAATGAAAGATCAACAAGAACTGGTTCTGCGACCCCCACGATAGTGAAATGTGGCTAATCCTACGGAAGGTCTATGTCCAACGACGGACGTTGTGATGATGATGATGATGATGATGATGATGATGATGATGATGATGATGATGATGATGATGATGATGATGATGATGATGGTGGTGGTGATGATGATGATGATGATGATAGATCAACCAGAAACAGTGCCAGTGGCGAGGAATTCTTTAAGGCGGGTCCCAACTTGCCAGGGAGTTACCCACACACCATGATATCAGAAACATTCTCTGCAGCAATTGTGTTACGGGGAAAGTATGGTAAAATACTGAGACTGCAACTGACTGCCGCTGATTCGCGTGTGGTCTTTAGTCGCAACTGTGTGTCTGTCATCGTCCCCTTCTAGCCCCCACCCCCCAGCCCCAACCTTGGGAATCAGCGGCGACAGTTCATCCCTCCTATGCATCCTTTGTTGCTAGGCTCATGTTATAACCCCCCCCACGGAAGGGAGGGGGCGAGATAAGTATAGTCGTGTGGGCAATATGATATTCCTGATTTGATGCACTGGAAAATCATTTGTACTTTTCCACCCGAACTTGAATCCATAATCTTAATCCATGAATTAGAATAGATTTCATGGTAACGAATGCTCAACGTATTCACTTTGTGAGGTATGAAAGCGATGGGGTAATTGCAGCATCGTTACTAAATTTCACTCAAAGAAATTATTAAAAAATCAGTAAGAGCCTTAAAGTTCACATATTATTTTTTTTTCCACAGTTGGAAAAAAACTGCTTGAAATTAGCAATCCCTACGAGTGTCTGTCGTCGTCGTATCTTTTTTTTCAATTGGATAATTGAAATTTGTCTAGGATTAACAAAGTTAAGTTCTCTATGTACGCTTGTAGAGAGATTCTACCAAAGGGACTGGAGTTATGGCCGATCTGGTTGTTTGTTTACATTTTAAAAGCAAAAACATTGATTTTGTTTACAAGTGGGAAAATTTCTCTAATCGTGAGCGTTTTTGTTGAAATTTGTTCAATAATGTTGGCAAAGAACCAGGAATTTAAAAAATGGTGAGTTATGGTCGATCCGATTGTTTGTTTACATTTTATCTGTAACCATTTGTCAACATGCAAAAGATATCACACTTACATTTTTCTTACATATAATAGATAAAAATATTACTTGTTTCATTGAAATCAACAAAATAGCAATTTCTGACATCTGGACTCAACCAAAAGATTTAGATTCAGACAAAAACATCTAACACTCCAGGAGTCAAAAGTTAGAATTAAAAAGAAAAACCTTTGTCTATCGACTTTAATTATATATATATATATATATATATATATATATATATATATATATGTGTGTGTGTGTGTGTGTGTGTGTGTGTGTGTGTGTCTTCATACGTTGGAATAGAGCACTTAGGTGAATGGGAAATTATGCATAGGTAAATATCGCTTAAATTCAACCTTACTGACCGTCCAATTCTGTGTCTGGGTCTGAAGCGACGGTTTCGATCCTACCTCGTGGTACTGGATAGGATAATGGATAGTCTATAGCCACACTGAAGAGTTGTAATACAACGAAACAGCTGTCTGTGGATGATACAACTATATATATATGTGTGTGTGTGTGTGTGTGTGTGTTTATTTTCAAATGGGAGAGAAGAATGTTTGTCTTTTGTCTTTTATTATGATAAAAAACGAGAGACAAAATTTCTTCCGTTTAATCTTAATTTTTTGATTGGAAAGTGTTAGAAATAAGAATGATGGAGAAGTTAGTCCCAGATATGCAAGGAATCGGGAAAACATTTCATTTCAGAACCCCAGAAACAAATACATACAACTAGTTCTAACATAGTGTCTTCAGATTTCTTCTACTAACATTTAGTAAGTAAAACCAATGCCTTCTTACATCAAGGCGAACAAATTATCACATACCGACTGTGCAGGCTGTTTTTTCACAGACAAATGGTTTTTTCTCGTCACACTTGCCAAGCACCCATTTTGGACCTTCGTTTGTCTGTATTTCAAAGGAACATTCTCCGTTTTCCATATCTGGGTTGTAGTCAGCCCAGTAGCCATTTTTCATGGAGGTGCTCTCTCCATTGCTCCAATGAGCTTTTTCTGTTGATTTGGGCGTAGGTTGCTGGATAAAGCCTGGAATAGAATCGGAAAAAAAATAATGAAAACATTTCCTAACTATAAAACCCTTGATATAACACCTTGTTAGATGTCAAAGGAAACGCGTAGTGCAATAAATAATATCATGTTGTATCGGAACCCTACCTTTAATGGTTTCAAAAAAAAATAATGGGGCGGTATTGTAATATTTTACAATAAACTGCATTGGTTGTATCCTTTTTAGGACTAGTGGGATTTTCTTGATCTTGAAAGTTGATCTTGCCCTGCCAAAGGCTTACCATCCTAGGGTGATTCTTCGCTTGATTTCCTCTTCTTTTGGGGAAATGATGTAGATCCGTTGTCCCAGGTAGATGTAGTGGTCTACTCTCTTCAGCTCTGCGTTTTCGATTTTGAACATCCTTGTGTCCAACTCCTCAACATGTTTGTTGTACATAACATTCCTCTTGCTGAGGTTCATGTGAAGACCGACTTTCTTGCTTTGAAATGACACTAGTCCTGAAATACCAATGCATCCTATCGACAGTCGCATACAGGACCGAAGCATGGAACCTAACCAAAAGATTGACCCTCAAACTCAGAACCATGCAACGGACACAGGAGAGAATCATGATCGACCTCACATGGAGAGATCACTGGACAACACAAATGGCAATGGACTAGTCATGTTGCAATAATGTCATACAATCACTGAACATGACTCCCAACATGGATCCCCAAAGATTTTATGCGAAATTGTGGTCGACAGAAAGTGAAATGGTATGACGATCTAGGCAAATTCTGAAACACCCACGGTCTTGGGGAACGTTTATGTCAAACGACGGACACTAAAAGATGCTGCTGCTGATGATGATGGTGATGATACACTGCACGTCGTCTACAAGTCAAGTGCTACCATTTTTATCATCTGAACAAGTCTTAAACTCAGATCATAGATGCACTATTTCTTTGGTTGGGAGAAGATTCCGTAAGTACAGGTATTACCAACTTCATTTCTAAGTTTACGTCTGAAATTGAGCCCTAAAACATTTTGAATTACCCCAAAGCATTTGCATACTCTAGACATATATCTAAAATCTAGGAATGTTATAATATATTATTGATGAATTAAACGTGACTTTAATTGCCCAAATTTATTTTATTGAAATATAACTTGATCTATTTAAGACAACATTTAAAGTAATACTATACTGTTTTATCAAAATCATCAAAATAGCAATTTTTGACACCTAGATGAAGCTAAAAAAACATTTAGATTTTGACAAAAAGCATGTAAATTGGCAACACTGGGCAAGGCACGTAACTCAGATTCCAATATGCCAGTCAATGACGGCGATTGCTGCTAAAGATACGAAAGCATCCAAAAACAGTGATAAGTTATCACATTAACCAAGACAAAAGCTCTTGTCGCTTTTGGTTGGACCAGACAGTATTGCGTCTTAAGCGGTGACATTTTTTTATGGAGTGGAGTATCTAGTGTGAAATATAAAGTCTAGAGGTGGTTAGAAGTTACCTTCAGGAAAGACTCCATGTTAATGCGTATGGACGAGAACAAGACAGGAGAAAAATGCTGCGAACCAAGAAAGTAACCCTTCCTCATATCACAATTAGAATAGTAATACGGATACACCGTAGAGAAAAAAAATTCGTTCATTCAATATCAAGTGAGATAATCCTTATTTAGAGACGCAAAACAATACACGGACGAAAAGCGTCCTATGTAGGGAGGGGAAAATCGACCAATCTTCTTGTATGTATGTGCTACCATACTAAGCTCCATGCTGGACAAGAATGTTTTAAACAACTGATCTTTATTTTTCAACATAATCTCCTTCCCAGTCAGCGCACTTGATTCAGTAGCTTTCCAGGTGAATGGATTCCGATTAATTTCTGAGTTGACGTATCTCCGTTCCCGTCCGTTAGTATTCACTCTCTACCTTCGAGATATGTATATATAGATATACATATGTGTATGGTTCCTATATCTACCTTCTTGTCAGTATTGATAACTTTCACCCTGATAAAATGCCACGACTAGAAGGACAGTCTCAAGTCTTATCTAGAAACATTCCAGCCATCAGTCATCCACTCTTATTTAACTAGGGTGTAACCTATACAAATGATATAGATATAAAATCTTAGGCAACATTGAACTGTCTAAATTGCATCAATATCAACGTAAATCCCAATCCCTTGTTTCAAGCTTCGAACTTACCGATCCAGTATTCCGAGAGCCCGTGCTTTGCTGCCTCTGCTCCAATGTCCTTGTTGGACCAATAATCTGGGATTTTGACCAGCTCAGATTGCATGCTGCAGAAAAATCAAACCAAGATGGAATCATAATCAAGGAAGAAAGAAAGATTTGCTATTGTAAATATCAATATTATGTGATAGAAATTGGCCGTGACCAGGACAAATTTAGTAAAGATCAGTAATATCGGCTTTAAATCAGACTAAGCTTTGTGCTGGACTAGAACATTTTAAACAACTGATCTTTATTTTTCAACATAATCTTCCTTGTCAGTGCACTCAATTTAGTCGTGAATATCAATTACATAGATCGAACAATATACAATGAAAGTTCCTGATCGAAATTCTGCAAGTTACATGTGACACAATAGACTTATTGATGAGCCCTTATATATATATATATATATATATATATATATATATATATATATATCATTATTATCAATTATCATTAAAGCTCCCCCATTCTAGGGTTGAGCTCTCTTGAGTAGGGCACCCGTCTGCAAAAAGCAAAATATGCAACGCTCTTCCAAGCACTCTGGTGGATGGCGAATTATGATCAAAAAAGATATAGGATAGGGGCAGAACACTGGAATCTGGGTCCAGAGCAAAGTTTTCAATCCCATCTGGCGGTACTGGGTGGATATCGAGTCTCTAGTTACACTGAAGAGTCTTAATACGACGAAACAGCCGTCGATGGATGACTATACACACACACACACATATATATATATATATATATATATATATATAGTCATCTACACACAGTGGTGTCATATATATATTACCATAATATCAAATTCTGGGTAAATGTTTTTTAAAACACTGAATAAAATTACATAAGTTCCACTAACAGATACTGGAAAATAATTGACTGAAACGACAAATTTTTAGAAAAAATATTTTTTAGTGTTCAAAGCTGTAATTCTCTTTTTCTCTCTCTCTCTCTCTCTCTCTCTTTCTCTCTCCATATATATATATATATATATTGGATCAAAAGTTGCAAAAGTATTTGAAACATTAATTTTCTAGTTTTTATCCCTTTTCAAAGTTAACTTTTTTTCTAATTGTTTTCAACAAAAGAAATATCTGAACAACGGGGATTTAATTAACCAATGCACAGAAAATTATTTCTTTCGAATACCAACTATTTTTAACTTCACGAATTCTGACTCTTCCGATAATATTCTGCATAACATTTCTGAACATGTATACCTATATATATTTTCAGCATTTTGCACTGGTAGTGGTCCCCCAGTTAAGGGAGTCCAATTCTTGAAAATACGCAAATAAACCGACGAACTATAGAATCAGATAGCGGTATCCTCGTGTTCAAACATCAATATGCTCCTTGGGTTAACGTTATAGGTATTCAAAGTAAAATTATATCATTTTAGTCCGTTGCTCAGTTGTATACTTGATTAATTGTTAAGGTTTCCTTCATATATCTGAGAAGAATGAAAACGAAGAATATTGAAATAGGAAGAGTTATGATGGTTTTAAATTCTTTCATGATTTTTGCTCAACCATATATATATATATATGTACATTGTTGAGTTAAAGATTAACTTAATATGATGAAATAAGGATGTACCATATAAACACGTTTATATAAACGTGTTTGTGTAGCAAATCTTTACTTCATTATATATATATATATATATATATATATATATATATATATATATATATATATATGTGTGTGTGTGTGTGTGTGTGTGTGTTTGGCAATTGACTGTACCTTTTACAGGACTGGCTGGCAATGTCCCACGGAACTGGTACGTTGACGGCTTTGTAGCACATATAGTTGATATTTGACCATCCTAAAAAGGAAAAGATAAAATAGAAGAATGTACAGATATACAAATTTCCTCACGTTATCGGGAAATACATTTTGCAATTATTACCTTTCCTGTTTTAAAATACCAGAGGGTTAGTGTTTTATTTTGAGTGTGTGGTGATCTTTCCTACAGTTATTTCGTCATCAGCATTTGTGGATCTGGATCAGCTACCATTTTAAAACTGGAAAGGTAACAGTTGCCAAAGCTTTATATATTTTGCCATTATTTCCTTTCCTGTTTTAAAATATCAGAGGGTTAGTGTTTAATTTTAAGTGTGTGGTGATCTTTCCTATGGTCATTTTGTTATCAGCATTTGTGATTACGCTGCTGGATCAGCGACCATTTTAAAACTGGAAAGGTAACAGTTGCCAAAGCTTTTTTTCACCAAGTTCTGATCACTGCGTCATGGAGCAATGATTAGAAAGCTAATCTCACAAACCATTGATATTGTTATAAACTAAATGCTAAGAGGACCCCCTGAACATGTAGCCTCTTGTAGGTAAAATTAATAGTAAACACATTCAAGGCCTGTCTCATTGTAACGATTATTGGTTATTTTCCACCGACACATTGATCGAGCACATGTCAAAGCCAGGATTTTGTATGGTGGTAGGCTAGGCCAACTCAGAAAATTGGTGCAACACAATCTTCCCAATCCTATTCGGTTTTTCTACAAATGAAAATTACCTCCAACAAAGATAGTAATATAGTGGCAATTATAATTCACGTAAAAATCGGTATGAAAAATATTAGATCAATATCTACTAAGCGTAATTTAATACTTACCGGTCGAACTGTGAGAAAATGGGTATTGCACCAATTTCTTTCAAGAGAGGAGAGCCTGCATGTCTTGAAAATAAGGCATTCAATATCCTTGGAATTCGGTATTTCGTTAATCAACACTTTTCAGTTCGACTATATTATGGGGGCTAAAAATTAAATCTATGCAAACCAGTTGACTCCACCTCTTTGATATAAACGGAATTGTAACTATATAATGAAGTGTTTGGTTAATTTAGTTAATTGTGTTGAGAATAAAACCTGATTTCCGTTTAAGGTTATGACTCACTCACTGATTACGCGAGCTGCAATAACGCCACAACAAGGTGGATTCTAAGAGATCATAATAGAAACTGTGGCCGGTAGAAAATAAGGTGGCGTGATGAATTAGACTTTAGAAAGTACTGGCTCCGTGATGCCCACGATTGAGAGGTACGGAGAATCTTGGGGAAGGTCTATGTCAAACGACAGACGCTAAAAGGATAATGATTAGTAAGTGGTTTTAGCTGAATAACCGTGGGTGATCATAATAAACTTTATGGTGACAAAGTTTATCGTAAGCTTACAAAAAACACATTTGGTAATTGATAACTGAAGTATTAGCAATGATGAAGATTTTGAAAATAACGCTGCTTACCTGTCGGGCACTGGAATCTAATTTGATCCTATATCGGGAAAAAAAGAAGGAAAATATTAGATATATAATATATCCACAATGTAAGAATTGATATCAGAAAATGTGAATAATTACTGAACTTGGAGCACGTTGTTGCTGGTTAATGGTTATCAATCTGAGCTCGCAGATCATTACGACTGAGTAATGGGTTCGATCTTCAGTGTGTCCTATTTTTGTAGCCTTGTGTGATACAAAGCTGGCCTTGGTAACAACATGTTCAAAATCTGGGCGCACTTAGTTATGATCGAGCTCACTACACTAAAATACTATGTGATATTAGCTTGCAAACCACTGCTCACTACGGCTGGCGTATTCATGGACACTAAAAGGCTTATAGTCTTGCACAAGGTCGCAAGTAGCGAGTAACTTAGTTGGAATCGAACTCGCTCGAGTAGAAATATTTGTTAATCATTGCTCTACAACAGGCGCCCGAAGAGATATTTACTAAGCTTGGCTTTGACACAGGACTACGATTGTTCGACAATCGAGTAAAGAGCAAACTCACTGACAATGGCTTACGAGAGAAACCTGCAAACCGACCAAACTTTTACAAGGTCTGGTTAGTTACTTAATAGAAATTTTCACGTGACTGACGTGCTGTGTCGGGGGTAAATCAATAAAAACATTGGAAGAAGGGGTGATCAATGAACGAGTTACTTCCCTTGCCTTTGATTGGCCGTTACCATTAAAAAAAACAGTTTGATTTTTTAAAAAAACATACAACAAAAAAGACAAGCAGACACGAACTAGTGACCTATTTAGCAACTGAACCCGTCTCTGAAAAAGAATTTGCATTTTATGAATTGAACAACTCACCCACTAAAAAATTATTTGATTGGGAGTTGAAAAACTTTTTTTTCTGACTCACTAAGGACTAAATGTTCGAATTTTCTATCCTCTAGATCCGTGCATAGCCAGCCAGCCACACTGATTTGAAAACTGAGAGAAACTACATTGACAGTTTTTGTTTAGGGCTTCTGGGGATAATAGTATTGCATATTATCATTATAACTGTCACCTTCTAGTACTTCATATCCCACAGTGTGCTAAGTGTATAAACAGAAAAGTATAGTCGACTCGTCGGGGAGCCTCGAATTCCAAATCTCGCCTCGAATTCCAAGTCTTGTCTCGAGCTCTGTCTTGTATTTAGAGAAGTCACATTCTTTGCGGAACGTTCTGAAAGCAGAGTTTGTATAGGAGTGACTGTGAAGTTGTTCATAAGCGATGCATAGTGAAACGGAGTTACGGTTCAAGTAACCATAAGTTCATTGTTACTTTGTGTAACCAGAGAAAAACAAAGATGCGAATATAAACAACGATCGACCAACCAGGATCTCGCTGCTGTAATATAGGCGACAAATAAAACAGCAGATATAACAAATAATATCTCAGAAATTCATATATGTGCACCTATAATATTGTTACAGTTCAACTTTTAGCGCCGAGCGTATGATTCTGTTCTCTTTATCAGATAGCACATTAGATGCCCACCACGAAACCAAACGCAAAAGATGATTTTAAAATTCGCCTGGTGTTTCTTATAGCTTACGTGAGGGTCCCGTCTTTACATATCAACATACATACATACATACAATATTTTCAACTGCGAAATAAGTTGGTTAATCTTAGAATGGCAAACATTTTTGTCAAGACCAGATTCAGATAGGTTGACAGCGTTTGTAAGAAAATCAGTTGACCTGAATAGAGTGTATTTTAATAGAGGGTGATTTTAGAGAGATAGCGCTCTATTTCTAATCGGTTGATAACGTTGGTAAAGATAGAAAGATGCGATATACAGAGTGGGCGAAGAAAGAGGATTTCTTTTTTTTTTACGTCACACTACGTCATATCATTCCTTTATTTTTATATTAAAAATAGAAAGTACGAGGAAGAAATTGTAAATCCATCTGTGATCTTCAGTGGGATTTTAGTCGTACATTCTTGCCTTACCGACAAGGTTTAATGGGTAGGTATGGGTCAACGAAGCAAAGTAAATAGTTTTCCTTTCAAGCTATATTCATACTTGAGCCCAGTCAATATTACAGAACGCTACCTAATCCAGAAGAAAGTTGAATATCCAAGTCATTAAGTTTTGGTAAATACCTGATTCCAAAGAGCGGGCTTAGGATCCAAATTATATGCTTGGTAATTCATTTGTATAACCTCTATAGTAATATGATTTTAAAATCTGGTCATTGAAATAAGGCAATACAATATTTCCTCAGTCGTATTATTAATCGTTTGACGTGAATAAAATCATAAATGGATTATTCATCAACACTGATACTTTTCAAAATATATCTATATCTGTGTCTAGAAAGCTTCACAGTTTTAAACACTGAATATTGAAAAAAAAACTTATACATACATCACACAGTACAAATAAGGAATGCAATATGATATAATATCCGATGTATGATGGGTCTATTTCATAAAGTGCTCGATACATTCAACTTAATATTTAAAGTTGGTTTGAAGAAGAGCTTGAAATATAATTGAATGAGGATACTCTACACAAACACGTTTATGCTTCTGCTCTGTTTGGAATTCTTCAGGTTAATGATTCGGTTTATTTTGGATTCCTGTTAGGGACATTCTTTGGGGGGGTCTACAATTCGAGATAGTAGGGTCTTTCTTACATTTCATTTGCTTTAGTTTAATGGTTGGTTATTGCTTGCTAATGTTTCTTTTATTCAGTAGGGATGCATGTCTGTTGGTGGTTATGAATTACAAACTAGGGTTATGGTGTAAGTGTTTACATTATCAGTAAGTGGTACTTCTATCAGTTTTGTTTTTGGTATGTTTTCTCTCTGAGAGTGTTTTATTCTCGCTCAAATTTATTTCCCTATATATATATATATATATATATATATATATATATATATATATATATATATATATAACTAATTTTATGTTCATATCGTTACACTAAAAATGGAAAGCGGCCCTGGATCGAGTGAAAGAACACAGAGGGGCTGGAAGTGACAAAATCAAGGGAAGTCATTGGCACTGGAATGGCTCCTGATAATTGAAAGACAAGAGAAATACCAAGCATGTTTGCTCCAGGGTTAAAATCTACTATTGCTTCCATTCCAACTGGAGATTATTACAGCAATTTTTGTATCACACATATTCCAAATATTACGTGTTCATAAACTGTTAAAGCTCTTCGATTGTCAATACCACACAAGGGGCCGTTAATAAATCATATCATTCTGTTAATGGGGGAGGGGACAAGCTAAAAAAAGTGACTTTAAATGATATGGTGAGTCCAAATAGATCCAACATTGGATGACATAATTTATGAATATTCAATAATTGAGTTGAGTGATGAGAAAAATGAACTACACTGTATTTTCATATAAAATTTTATCAAAGATTTTAAGGAAAGCGACTCTTCATTGATTACATTGCCAATATTGTAATACTTGAATATCAATCAGTGAAGAGTTGTCTCCCTTATGTCAGGTGAGGATTGTTGTTGTTGTAGAGAAGACAATGTCAAGTCTAGCCTCCAACTCAGACTGGAGTTTGACTAAAGTTCTTGGAGAGACAAGCGAACATTGATTGGGACTTAAGGAAGCAGAGCTGGTGGCAATAATTATAGTTCTCAGAGACGCGATTTCGAGCATAACATTGGTAAATATTTGTTTCGATATCTCAGATGCTGTAATGTTTTGCACGTCTGTCTCACACCCAGAATGGTCCATGTTCTTTAAGATGAATTTCCAGGTTAAATCAGCTGCTCACTGAGCACACCGTAAGCTGTAGGATTGAGATGAAAAAATTGGGAATGGAGTCGTTCCTTCCCGTATTCAAAAGGATTGTAGCGAACGAGAGAAGAGCTTCCGGGTCGCCCTCGACTGCCAGCACAGGACAAGTCCTTGACTTGGACTAATATGCATCGACTTGCATGCATGCATGCATACGATCTGACCTGGTTGACCCCCCCCCTCTCACCGATACTTGGAAAAGGTTCGTTTCCATCTTCCTGACGGACTGGTTCTTCCACCAAAGTTGAACTGTTAACCTCTTCATCGTGAGTGCAACATTCGTGTCTGTTTTTTTGCTAATCCATTTTTTAAAAAAAGGGTGCGTTCCCATACTCCTGTGCTGGATGCAACTTTCCTTGCCGTCTTCCCAAAGAATTAGAACCCATCAACCAAAACAAAGGTTTCTTCCGTTTCCAAGTTAGTCCGGTTGGCGGGCTATGTATGTATTACACGGACAGGCTGCACCAATGGTGCTACAGGGCTGGGAATTTAAACATTTACATTCTATTACATCTAGACAAACTTTTCTTTTTTTTTTTTTCGCACATACATTGCAGAATAAGTTTTTAGAAGATAGTTTAATTCGCAATGTAGGTTAATACATAAATTGGCCCCTCGGTTTGAGTACGAGAAAATTCAGACTTGTCTTGCTTTTTATTTTGCTTTGTTTTAGTTTTTTTGTTTTTGTTTTTGTTTTGTTAGCTTTTTTAGAAAATTCAGGTGTTTTCAGTGATGACTGCCCAAGAAAAGACGAGATTGGTAATTCATTCATTCATCACCAGTTTCCATTTTTTTTTTCAATGATCACCTGCAACATGGGATGCTACTGAAAGACATCAGTCATGCAACTGCTTCTCTTGAGTGACTAACCGGACCTGTCTTGCACAAGTTCTGTTTATTTTCGTTCGGTGTTCTTATACACCCCCCCACACACATATACATGTGTGTGAGTGTGTAATGTATGTGTATATATATATATATATATATATATATATATGTGTGTGTGTTTATATATATATATGTGTGTGTGTATATATGTGTATATGTATATATATGTATATAAATACGCATGTGTGTACACATATATACATGTATGTATGTATATATACATATATATATATATATATATATATATATATATATATGCGTGAGTATATATATGTGTGTGTACATACATATATATATATATGTGTGTGTGTACACACATATATATATATATATATATGAGTGTGTATATATATATATATATATAGATAGATAGATAGATAGATAGATAGATAGATAGATAGATTCTAAAAATATAGGACTATACCGAGACGATGGCCTACTAATTGTAGAAAATAACAACGTGAAAAATGTGAAAATATTGAAAAAATGTATCATAAAAGAAATGAAAAAATAGTTTCAAGTTGAAATCAAGGCCAATGTTAAAAGTTTACGTTTTTTAGGTCACACTTTTAATTTAAACAACACTCACGAATCATGTAGAAAAAAGATCAAATATATTGATACAAGTTTTAACTACTCAAGCAATATCATTAAAAAGATACCCAAATCAATAAAAATTGGATTAATACATAATCCCTTGAATTAGATATTATTCAACAAGTTTAGAAATGAATATTCAACCAAAAAGAACTTCGAATATGTTTTTTTTTTGAAAACGGGAAAAACATTCATCCAATTGATAGAAAATCACCCCTGTGCAACCCACTGAGTAAAATATCAAACAAAATCAAACAAAAAATTAGCTTTTGTTTTACGAAGAAGCAATTAGTATTAATCTATGGAGAAGTTTTTTTTTTCAAGCATTGTTTGAAATGGAAGGGATAGTCTGTTTGGCGGGAGTCGTTAGAATTTAGGGCGGTAGGAAGTATAAAAGACGGGGGAATGTATGGGGAGAGAGGAAGAGGGTGTGCGTTGCCTCTGTAACAGATCGCTGAACGATATTTCCGCTTTTCAGCATTCACAAAAACGATAAGGCCAACTTCTGGAAAGCGAGGAATACCTCTATTAATGTATGATTATGCTACCATGACTCTCATTTTCAGTTTTAAAAGGGAGGTAACTTGTCTACTTCTACGGCTTACTTTTCAACTACGACGTGAATCGATGACTGTAAGGACGGCAGAAATGTTGTGTTAACACCAGATTCTGTTAAGTTAACAGTGTTTGTAACGAATTAAATGACCTGAGAAGATAGTCGTTGAGGAGGTAGCGTCTTTAACAAATCTTAATAAGGGAGGGGGTATTGAGAGAGAGAGAGAGAGGGAGAGAGTTGGTAGAGATAGATCGATACGATGTATCGAGTGGGTGGAAAAAGTGGAATATATTTACTTTTTCTTTCGTCGCGTTATGTCGCATAATTCCTGTTTGAAAATCAATTCTCGAGATAAAAGATAGTAAGAGAAATTAAGGCACAAACGAACCAAAAGAAAGAAGGCAAACGACAGTGTTTTTAACTTATGTACACACTTTGGATGCTCCAACGGTGGATTAGCTTGAAAAATCATTTGGAATCAAATAGCTTTATTACAGAAATAAACGTAGACAAATATTGCCATATGCCGCCAAAAACTGTACATTCAAAATTGGAGGTTTTGAACAATCTGTTCTTTTTCTTTTTCAGTTAGGTCTCGCATTTCAGCGATCTGAATAAGGTAACTTCGCCTCAATTTGCAATCTATCTAGAAAGCCCTTCTGACAAAGGAAGAGCTGGGAATTTCCCTTTAGTTGAAGAAGAAAATAATCTGAGAAAACTTTGAGAGGACAAATGCTCTGAACAAATATGTCGGCTGGCTTTCATCATGGCGAAGTAAACTCACCATAAGCCCTCCTGCACCTAATCGGCTTTTGTTGAATGGATCAGTCATTCACTAAGAATTTATTCAAACACGCGTCAAATATTCACTTTGTTTTGTTTCGTTTTTTTTTCCTTGACTCCTCCGCTACCCGCAGTCTTACTCTCGGCAATCCTCTGATATTGACTAAGAGATATAGTCCATGAGACAAGAGGCAAAAATCGAAGATCGGGTACGAAATCGCCAAGCAAACATATTGTACATCAAAAGAAAGGAAAGTTTACATCAGATCAGAAGAGGAATGTCGACAAGGCTGTTCCGGTCATATAATGGTGGTATCAGAGATAATCTAGCAGGTAAATATTTCCATCCGTCTCTCCGTCTACCCACACGATGTATCCGAAAGTACTGAATGAATTTCAATGAAATTCTTGTGGACTGGAGGTAATTAAGCTACAGAAGACAACATAATATTTTTTTAGCAGATCCATACTCGATTGAATCCTCTACGCCCTATCTAACTGTTAGCAACCACAAAATATCTCAATAAGTTTTGTCTGTCCACCCGATGTCTCCAGAAGTTCTCAATTTCAATTAAATTTCGTGAAAGGATGAACACTAGGCAACGAAAGGAGTCTTTAAATCTTTGTGTGGATCCATGCATGATTATCTTCCCTCACATCCTCGCTAACTGTCTGTACAGGCGTTTCATTTTAAGGATTTGTGACTTTGATTGAGAATAGCTCGGAATGACTTACTTATGGCGTATGGTTCTCTGATGAACTTCACCCACCGTGGAATTTCCTTTACGATATGCCCATATTTGATGATTTTTTTCTTCAGACTTAAGGTATCACAACGAAAATCCGCCATTATGGAATTCATGTAATTTAGGACCGAAATATCCTTAACATTCATTTTCTTGTTTTCCATATTATTAGCTTCCATTGATGTATTTTTGATTGGGTATTTATATTATAGACAATTGGCCATGCGAGCGTTTTAGTGTAAAGCTGAGTGGTCGAACAGAGGAAATAGACAATCAGATCCTTGGTTTTTAATCCGATGCTTGTTCGATGAAACTCATTGCCAACCAAGGAAGGACAAATCTCTTTCTTTTTTTTTCAAGTTTTAAGATTATTTTTCAACTAGTTGCTGTTATTCACGAGGAGGTGGTTCGATGGCTTCTAATCTACACATATAAGTCTATTTTGATATCTATCAGCCTAAACTTAGTTCAGCCCTCATCTAAACGAGTGCAAACGCGTGATAGGAAGATCGTGTAGCTCCATTCTTCCGATTGGGGATGACCTGCTCGCTAGCCTTGAAAATATGAATTCGAAATGTTTATTCCAATTTTGGATCGAACACTAATAACAAGCGTCAACAGGAAACGCACAACTACTCCAGCTACCACAGCAGATGAATTCATTCTGAGGCGACAGAAATTTTGGGCCTGAGAACGCTCAAAATATTTTCCTATGTAAATTATTGGTAACCACTTCTTCACTTTACGCAATTTCGGCTTGTGGAAGGTTTCAAAGGATTCGTTGTATTCGACTACAATCTGTCGGTCATTATAACGTAAAGTAATCAATATCTATTACACCAGTTAAATGTGTATGCAAAATCGTCAGAGAGCTGCACCCGTATGGATGTACAGTTTTGATAAATTTATACGACGTTAGTTGGGCAAGTACGATGGTCGGATCAGTAGACATTTCATTCGAGCGAAGTGGCGTGACGTGAACTTTTAGAAAACGGGAGATATTACTTAAAGTTCGTTTTCAGGTCATAGACTGCTCAAAACTTTTCCAATGTGAATTTATGATAATGATTTCGGCTGACGAAAAGTCTTTTTATAGCAACGCTCTGCTTTCGTGTAGCGTGGGAAAAATGTATCTGTATTTATACAGTGATTTTATTTCGAGTTATGACTCACTTTTACACTTCAGTGAACTTGTTTTTTTCACTGGGTCAATTTTGTACTTCAAGCCAATAATGCAAAAAGGCTCGTAAGCGGTACGACCCTTGATTCCTGGTTTACTAATAGGTTTTAATAAGAGCATTGGATCGTAAAATATCAACATCTCTGAGTTCAGGTATGAGTAATTCAGTATTGATAATTAGCCGTATCACTTCTTTGTAAAACTTTGTAAGTGAATGAATCGGGTAAGAAAAAATTCCTTCGAGGTGGTGTCCTTCTGGTAGATACGCCATGTAAGTGAATCATACCAACCGTAGCAAAACATTCATTAGTAAAATGGAATAGATATATGATAGTGCGTCGTTCATGACAAAAACAAGCTTTTCAGTCGATTTAGTTATTTTATCCTACTTTCAATGCTCTGGGTGTGCAGAACAGACAATTGATCATTGTTGTTAAGCTCAACGTTTACCAAACTATCTGATTTCGCAGACCGACAAGATTTTTTCCAGTATGTCAGGAAGCGGCAGAATATCTGTGGCTAATCATTATTCGTATGTGATCAGTGGAATATCAACTGAACATTCGTATCAACGTTGATATTTATCGCAGAGATTTGATTTATTTATAGTCTTTACGCTGGGTAGAACAAAGCTGTCTGTTTTGGCGTCAGATATTTATCTAGCATTGTTCTCCGCACCTCTCTGTCCTTGACTGGTCGTCAGGGCCGCTCACGGCTGATTTCTAATCTTTTTGTGCATGTCTGGACTTTCAGTGCTGGGTTGAAGTTGGCAAGTTTATCCCGGTGACTTTTGAATGATACTGGCAGAGTTATTCTTGGATTATAGCCAGTCAGCCAGACCAACTTGAAAACTGAAGAAACCTATCCAGACAGTTTGGGTTGACGGTTTCTAATATAGGTATGTTCCCTCTTAGTAGCTAATGTACATCAGTATGCAACATAAATTTTTCTCTTGACTCTCCTACCTATATCATTGCATGATAGTCAATATCGTTTCTCTGTTGTGAAATAATGCCCAATCGCAGTCAAGAACATTGTATAGAAATATAGATTTTAGACGACATTAACACAGCACTGAACAAAGTAAACCACTATATCTACCTGGAGCAACAAATCTCCATGAAATCCTCAAAAGAAGAAGAAACCCAAGCGAAGAATCATACTAGGTTGGCAAGTTTTCGGTAGAGCAACCCCAACCTTCAAGGACAGGGAAATCCCATTAGTCCTAAAAAGAAGGGTATACATCAAAGCATACTCACGATAGTCACCCACAGAGCTAAAAGATGGAACTACGCCAAAAGATTGACCCTCAAACCGAGAACCATGCAACGTGCACAGAAAGAAGATAGAGTCATGCTCAACGTTATATGGCGAGATCACAAGACAGCGCAGTATATTAGAGAAAAACGAGAGTCGGAGATATCATAGAATGCATTAGAAAACTCGAATGGCAATGGGCTGGTCATATTGCAAGAATGATAGACAACCGACTCACATCTCTAAATTTTTTACCCTACTACTAATGCTAAGAGGGGAGTACAGTCGATATACCCCCGTCGGATAAATAAAGGGTTCGGTTCGTTATTTCCCCACATCTACCAGATGATACCTGATGAAGGCCGTAGAGTGCAACAGCCAAAACGTTGTATGAAAAACAACCAAGATGAGGATGGTCCGAATATCAATAGAAATAATAACCGACTCACGGTGTGGATCTCCAGAAAACACATACCAAACTATGACTGACAGAGATCAAGATGGCTTGAAGAAGTTCAGAATGCATTGGCATAGCTTTAGAGATGAGCACTTCGTAGAGAAAGAGAAAAAACAGATGCAAAATCAATGAAACTAAAACGGAACGGGTTAGCCAGCACAAGTATCAAACTCTCTTGCTTTATTAAAATCTAAAAGGTAAACAAAACAGAGATAATTTCCCCATAGAATATAATTCCAAAACTACGCGTCCTATTTCAGCTCCTTTATTAATAATTCTTGTGAATGGGATTTGAAAACTTTAGCAAAACGAAGTTGACCTGGGTGGAGAGTGAATTCGTCACCAGTTTCTGCGTACATAACGTCACTAGTTTTTGTTTAGGTCATCGTCATTGTTGTGACTTACGGAAATGAAGTCAAAACTCAGATAGTAAGAGTCTGACAATGTCAAAAACTAATCTCAAATAAAAACCATAAATATTATCTTAATTTCTAAGCAATTTACTTAATTAGACAAATTTCAAAGCCTAATCTTTCGACTTTTCTCCTCTACGTTGGTTTCTCGGCTGCTCTGTACTTGAGGTTTTGGATAGATAGATTAGCAGACTGTTGAGGAGAGAAATATATGAAGACGTTATCATGACGTCACAATCGAAAACGATAGCTGCCACCAGAGTATAAAGAGAATCCGAAAGAAAGAACCAGCTTAGACGAGAAAAGCTGAAAGATTAATCTTAGAAACCTGTCTGATTAAATGAATACTCGGATGTTTGTGAAATTCCCACCGAGTTAATTTCATATTGTCGTTACTCAATCTCCCCCCTCATCTGACCTTGTACCATACTATGCTGAGTACCTAACTCAGTAAATACAGGTTTCCGTCGCTATTCAAAAGAAGTTTATTCCAATTAAAAACCTATGTAAGTCGGAATGGCGTAAAGCAGATACCATCGATTCATATTGGAATTTTTTAGCGTTTCTAGACCCGTAAATTATCTCGCGTGAGATTTTCCGCTACGCGTGCAGCAATGATTGCAGGAAATTATGGCTTTGATTTTTTTTTTAATTTCACGTAGGTTTAGGGCAGTTCTACTGGAGGTTTTCGAGTGCCCACAAAGAACTCTACAACTGAACGATGCTTGGGGGGATGTTTATTCGCTTCTCCCAACACAGCAAAATGTGACACAAGGTCGAGCTTAACGTGGGAAGAATAGGAACCATCTATCCATCTAAAAATGGCTCCAGCCGAGGCGACATTGGTTGCCAAGCGACGAACGACGCTGGGAACTAAACAGTCAAGCAAACGGTCGTATTTCAAACCTCTCACATCAACCATAGCACCCAACGGACTTCTACCTTCAACATCCAAGCAGGCAGACATAGAAGAATGTTATGGGGTATGATAAAAAAACAAAAAAAAAACATGTCCTACACAAATTAATGGCAACTGTCTCTTTGCTTCACGCTATTCCGGATAACGGGGATGGGGTAATCTGTACTAATGTGTATATTTTGTAAAGGCGAAATGGCGTAGAACGAACTTCGAAGGGATACCTGTGTATAACAACCAAGGTATCGGTGGTGCTAAAGCCATCTGATTCAAGTCGATACATGTCGAGATGTTTCACTTGACATTCAAACCCTGGGGGAAAAAGAAGAACAATCTCACTCAAACATAACTTTTTAAAAAAACGTACAATGAAATGTAACGATCACGTTTTTCTATCCAATACTTGTTGTCTGACTCGGGTAGTTCTTAGAAATCGGCTCACATGTACAACATTGTATCATCGACCAAAAGATCAAAGTTTTCATTGTGATGCTTGTCAGGTTAAATCAGTTAAAATCCGCTTGTTTAAAATACAGGAATGTCTTGAAGATTTTGGCTGTATCGAATGATTAATTTCCATGAAAACGACCTTCAACTGTCATAAATGATACTCGTTATATAATCTCTCTGCGTATACAGGTACAATTCCTGTAATCCAACGTTCTTTTAATACGTGAAATTGGTGTGCACTTCTGTAAAAAAAAGTATGAATGTTTGTTCTGGGGGACTTTTTGAGGTGTTGATTTTAAAAAATCGTGGAAAGCACAATGTCACTTGAACTGTTCTTGTTCAAAGTTTAAAATCCAAGATGGCTGCCCCTGAGGTTGTAATTGGTGATTATTTACTTATTAATGATAAAATAACCATTCTATATGTCTATACTGCTTATTCTGGGATCAAACATACTTTGGATGACCTCAGCTATTAAAAAACATCTAAAGAGAGAAAATGTCAAGTCTTTGTTATAAATAAGATGGCATTTGCTTAAAATTGCTGCGATTATTATTCGACTATTAACAACCCGATTACCTTCAACTTGCTTTCATTCATAATGTTGTTTGGTCTCAAATGAATTAAATACTATCTTATAATAATAGTAATAATAATAATAATAATAATAATAATAATAATAATAATAGTAATAATAATAATAGTAATAATAATAATAATAATAATAATAATAATAATAATATGGCCTAACAGAGGAAGGAAAATGGAAGCGAAGATGTGAACCACAGCACTGGCGTGATAGGCAAGGGAGAGAAGAGATGTTGGCTGAAGGCCTGAGGAGACTTATTGTCACTCAGTCTTCAGCAGTGACCACCAGGCAACTGGTGTGAAACTGTAAACCACAGTATGTGGAGAGGAGGGCTGGAGACCTGAGGAGACTTGCTGTCACTCAACCTCCAGCGGTAACCACCAGGCAACTGGTGCATGATTGCAAATAATAATAATAATAATGATAATAATAATAATAATAATAAAAGAAGAACAGAAAAGCCTGAATTGTTGTTTCAAATTCAAGATGGTCGCCACCAAAAAAGCCTCGGTGGTTACATTACTGCCACCGTGCTGAATTCAGATAGAATCATACAACATAAGGTTCCTCTGGAAAATGGTGATGGTTGTATGTTAGGCTGAGTCGTTTGAGTTTGAGGTGGTGGGAGGTACAGAAAGCTCAGGTTTAAGGGAGAGACGAGGGAAAGGGTGCGATTTGTCTCAATAACAACTCGGTACAAATCAAACGCTGAAAGTTATTTCCGCTTTTCGTAAGAATAAAAGAGTCGCGTAAAGCAGATAATATATATATATATATATATATATATATATATATATATATATTGTATAGAAACTCGTTTGAAATGATGTAGAGGTATACAACGTGGTAAAGTAAACAATTAAAGAAAATGGGGTTGCTGCAGGAATCGAACCCGCGACCGATAGGGTAGCGGCTTCAACGTAGCGTTGCTCTTACCATCGAGTTGAACAGCTGCCAGTAATGCAAAGGTCCTAATAACAGCTTTAATTCAAAAATGTTCATATCGTCTATTTTCGGTCTATTGGTTTCTTTACAATACGATAGTTCTATGTCGAAAAATGGACTGTTCGAGTGATACATTCGCCGTATAATGATGGCAGATCATTTCAAATGAGAGTTTCTATTTAATATAACGCAATTTATAATCATTCTATCGGATCATATATATCCATTTCTTTATACATATATATATATATGTGTGTGTGTGTGTGTGTGAATTCTATATCCGACGATATTATAAAGCGAGCAATACAGATAATAGTATTATTTAAATCAAGTTTATTGTACTTATGTATTTCGCCTTTCGGTTTTGTCAAAGTGGTAATTTTAAATGAAACAATATTGAAAAATCGTTTTTGTCTGAATTAAAAAATGTCTCGTAATATCATACCGCGTGAGCACAAATGCAAAGTATTTTAAATTTCGAAGAAACCACGAACGCAAAAAAATGGATCCATGGAAAAATACGAGGATGTATGAAGGAAGATCTTTGAGCATTTTCAGGGTTTTTGTTTTTGTTCGAAAGCTAATTCTTCATTTCCAATCTATGCTGCTACATTCATGGAATTCAAAATCGACCTCAGTGTCACGATGAATAGGGGAAAAAATAAGATGAATGAAAAACTAGTCAAGAATTAATAATGGCATCTGTCTTGTATTCAGGTGTAACCGTAACCAATATCACAATCGCATACGAAATTCAATCAAATATTGTTTGTCCCAAACAAATTAACATTTATCCAAATTACCCATCGGGTGGGACATTCTTTCATTTACTTCTGCTACCCTAAACGTTCCAACTCAAATTTTTAATAAGTCCCAAGTCCGGGGGTTTGCAATCAAGCCATTCCTTTGAACTAATTTTCAACTTGACCCACACCTTATTGTTTACAGTCAACAGGGGAAGGATGAAAATGAAAAATTTCCGACGTAGTTCATTGACACCAACCGTGTGTGGCGTCAAGTTAATTAGCGCCAAACTGCGGGTCGCAGAGTTTAATGTTCAAATATGCTTCGTCATAGGACGTTCGAGAAAGTTTATTATGACAAACGCAGATTCAGTTTGAGGGCGGGGAATCGGGTCTGGTTCTCTCTGCTGGGGCTAAATGCAATGAAACATTTTTCTTAAGAACTGTCCTTTACATAAATGAATCACGGTAGCCTGTGTGTACCATGAGATAAGAAAAAAAAAAATTAAAAACGTTTTAGATGGTGCTTATTGGTGTACAAAGACAAATTCCGAAAGCTGTATCTCCCAGAAATGTGACCAGGAGCGCCCGGAGACACAAGAATACATAGATGAGTAAAGAGAGAAGACTCTGTGGCCCTGTTGGCTTGTTAGTCGGGTGTACCATTTGTTGAGCTACGGTGATTCGATATCTAGATGAAGAAATTTTGTCAAACTTCAGTAGTAATTTTTGAGTTGACTTTGTTTTCCTACCACAAGAACATTCCTCACCAAATTGATAGTATACAAAATCCTCACACACCCCTACCGTGATTTAAACTCACGACTAATACGCTGCCAGGAGTCTGTCTTACAGTCTGAGCTAAACTAACAAATCTTAAATATTAACAAAAATTTATCAAATGTTTATTTTTTCCAAGGTGAATTTGTTGAAATTTGTCTTTTGCTAAAATTCATGAGTCTTTTTTGTCAGTACCCACCAAAAGCTAAGACCCACAAGTTTAAAGTACGCCCAAATTAAATTGCATTTTTCTCGCATCCATGTTTGTCTATTCAATTTCTCCGAAAGTTCTCAATGAATATTGAAAGATGGGTCACGGGCTAAGGCAGAATTGATTAAACTTTGTGACTGATCCAGGATTTTTACAATTACTTCCCCAGTATCGAAGCTATATATGGACTGATTTTCATCCTGTTTTTAGTAATAGTGCACTCTATAATTGCTTTCTAGTGATGAGAATGTTCATGTCCAAATCTACACGTTGAGCAAAACACGAATCTGTTCTTTCTGGACAATGAGAGTAACTCCCCGGGACATGCTTAGAAGTGAATAATACTCAATGAAAAATCGCGGGTAATTTTCTTGAATATTTCGATGTTTATTCTCATCATCCTCAGAAAATGAAGAGCAGTAGTGACAATGTTTGATTATCTATACGAGTACATATACACGTATAATTTTCGATCAACACGATTTCTGAAGGAGTGCTGGGTTAAGTGCATTGACAAGGGAGAAGATTATGTTAAATACTAAATATTTATTGCCTGGAATAAATGCCGTCTTTTTTAGATATGTCTACAAATATCTATTGGTTGATCAGTAGGTTCTGATTACGTTAAACAATGGAAATAGGAAGGAGGAGAATGTGTGACGTCATTAAAAGAGCAACCTTTCTGATAAATAGATGCTTGTTTGTTTTTTTTTCTACAGCGTTGCCAAGTATCGTTAAAACTATCTTAAAACGGCTAAACTTCTCTACTTCCGGCTAAATTAATAGCTGAAAATATTATATGTACTCATTTAAAGACTACTTATAAAAAAAAATGAACATTCACAGAGACTCCAGAAAGAAATTATTGATAAAAATTGTATTCTTACAATTAGCGAGTTTTTTAATAAGCCGATTTGGGGTTGAACCATCCACCTTCCGCCTGCTACTACAACCACAACTAGTAATGCTACTACTGTTTCGTTTATACCCCATTCAGAATCAGAAATTTCTGTTATGGACGTAAGGATGGTGGACACATCGTTTAACATATAGTTCTTGTTTCATCATCGGGCTGCAAACTAATTGACGAAATTGAAACTTTCACAGAAAACTTATTCTTCATTCTATATCAGTGCTGCTTACCTGAAAGGGTCGTGAAATAACGACCTGGAAGTTGCGATAAAAAGCGGCAGGAATAAAACAAAAGTGACGAGACAAAACTTATTAATAGTCACAGAGAAGGTTCTATGTAATTATTTGGACGAGGCTCGAAAAGAAAGGGGAGGTAACGATTAAAATTACGGATCACATGAAAGAAGAAAAGATATAATTCTTAATGGTCAAGTTATCAAATTTAGCTACAAAGGATATAATTTTGCGTTTGTGTCAGGGTTAGTATTCATGGTTTTTGTTACGGTTACGAGTTACGATTATCAATTTTTTTTCATCTTTGTAGCATAAAAATGAATATATAGTTTAAATAATATCATAAAATGATTCAATAAATTTTCTTTGCCCACTTTTAACAGTTTTTCTCCGTACAAACTCATGTAAATAAGAAGTTGAACAATTGTCTCAGTAATTTACGCTCAACGCTTTTTATCATGTATCACGTCTATTGTTGCTACTTGCCCTTTTTTTGCGAACCTCAGCCAAACAATTACCGGGTTCTTCTCTTATATCGCAAGGAGAAAATATTCTGACACAAGTATCAATAATAAACATGTCATTATCTATTTGAGAAAAAAATCAATCCTCTCTAGAAATCCCTGGCCTACGAAATCTAATATACACCAAAGCTTAGCAACCGAATGGGGTCAGTTCAATAAGAGACTCCTGGTTCTATATCAGGAACCGTCAACTGATACTGTCAATATAGATTTATTCAGTTTTCCAGGTGGTGCAGCTGGCTGTGTATGTCTTTAACACGCGTATAAGCTGCGCCAACGGGACTGGGATATATATATATATATATATATATATATATATATATATATATATATATATATATATATATATATATATGTGAACATTATTATGCCTTCAAAAGTTTTTTCTTTGTTTTTTCAAAATTCTCTCTCTAGATACTTTTAAAGGGCGGGGGGTCAGTTTGCAATGTCTAGTTTTATGTTAAATTGATCTCCTAGGTTGTATCTGCTTGTTTTGTTTGTTGTTTTTGTTTTTTGTTTTGGTTTTATTTTGTTTTTTTGTTTTTTTCAAATTCAGGCTTTTTAATTATCACTGTCTTCCAAAAAGGTGAGAGAAGTAGTTTATTCATTGATCAGCCCTCTTTTTCCAATTGATCACCCCCAACAAAGCATGCTGCCAAACGATGATGGTCACATGACGGTTTCCGTAGAGTGACTACCCAGACCGATTTCATCGGATGGGTCATAGGAAAGACGATAATGACGACGACTCACCCCCCTCCACATAAGCATATAAACAAATAGCAACAGCAGCTGAAAGGGTAATTATTCACGCATGAACTCATTGTACCCTGTGGGAATTACGGATTTTATAATGGATTTTCATGTAGATTCGGAGGTGCAGTGTTCTGGAAGAAGAAGAAGTAGAAGTAGAAGTAGAAGAAGAAGAAGAAGAAGAAGAAGAAGAAGAAGAAGAAGAAGAAGAAGAAGGAGGAGAAGGAGAAGGAGAAGGAGAAGGAGAAGAAGAAGAAGAAGAAGAAGAAGAAGAAGAAGAAGAAGAAGAAGAAGAAGAAGAAGAAGAAGAAGGAGGAGGAGGAGAAGGAGAAGGAGAAGGAGAAGGAGAAGGAGAAGGAGAAGGAAAAGGAAAAGGAAAAGGAGAAGAAGAAGAAGAAGAAGAAGAAGAAGAAGAAGAAGAAAGAGATGTGAAAGAGAGAGAGAGAGAGAGAAGGAGGAAAAGAGGGGAAAGGAGACGAGGGAGAATACGACAAGACAGACCAGAAGGAGAAGAAAAGGAAAGAAAAATAGTTTCATTATTATCATTGCTCTTTTATTGTTCCCGTAGAGTGACGGTGTTGGTGCTGGTCATGTTAGGAGGTGCGTGTTACAAAGGAAAGGTGTGTGAACAATTAGAGGGTGCAGGACATTGAAATTTCGTAGTTTTTGAAATTCCACCCAAGTGAAGAGGTGCGTTAAAGGTCAAGATATTCAGGTACACAATAACGGTGTTCACGTCGGGTATTGGAAGGTGACGTGTTCCTGGGGTGGATTTGAGGAAAACCTTTGAAAGATTTATCCAGGTGTGCCATAGAGAAATCAAGTTCGAATTTTTGAAGAACGGAATAATTGATAGCATCAGACTAGTTTGTTTTTGTTTTTTATGAATTTCGGATTATCCATTTAATCCTGGGGTTAATAAGAGTTCAGATTGTCCTAATCACACATTGAGCTGAACTGTTCTGCAACCACTCTGAAACAAGAACCCTAAGTTCAACGATGCGTTCATCATCCTTACGTCCATATCTGTGATTTCCGATTTCAAAGGGGTTCTTAACTAAGTAATGACAGCATTACAAATTGCAGTAGTAGTTGTAGCAACAGAGGGAGGAGGAAGAGGAAAATAGAGATGGTTCCCCCGAAAATGTGGCTAACAAAAAAAAACAAAAAAAACAATAAGTTTAAATGGAAGTAAGTGTACAATTTTTATCGATAGTTTGTTCTGTGGTATTGGTGTATGACTATTTTGTTTGATAAGTTGGCTTTAAATAGGTATAACATTTCTGCTATAAAGCTAGCTTGAAATAGCAAAGTTTAGCCGATTTTAATAATCTTTAAGACAATTTTAGCTATCAAAAACAAACGACACTTGGCAACAATGAAAAAAAATCGCTTGACACATCCTCTACTGATCAGGAGAGATTTTTTTAATGACGTCACACCATTTCCTCCTTCCTGTTTCGGTTTTTTAGCTTAAGTGGAACCGACCGACCGAAAAGCGTTCAGTAGAGATGCATGGACAGAAAAGAGTCGAAAAAGACGTGGAGGGAAGAATGTAGCCCTTTCTTTCAAATTAAGTGCTCTTCAAAGCAGCGGGGATTAATGATGTGAAGGTGCAAAGATAATGAGAACATTATGAACTCTAAGATTACTTGGAAGCAAAAGGAGTGGTCTTGCAGGGAATATGCCATTGACGGTAAACTTTGCGCTTACAAATTTAATGGTCGGTATCGAATCTCTTCAAAACCCTCAGAAAAAGAAATCAAACCAAGAATCACTCTAGGATGCCAAGCTTTCGGTAGAGCGAGCTCAGCCTTTAAGAACAAGATAATCCCGTTAGTTTTCAAATGTAAGAGTCTACAACCGATGCGTCCCCCGATAGTCACCTACGGAGCTGGACATGGAACCTTATCAAAAGATCGACCCTCAAACTGAGAACCATACAACGTGCACAAGAGAGAATCAAACTCAAGAAATTACAAAACAGCAGAATATATTAGAAATAAAAGTAGGGGTCAGAGATAACATAGAATCCATTAGAAAACTCAGATGGCAATGAGTTGGTCATGTTGCAAGAATGTCAGATAACGTGGATCCCCAGAGATCATATACAAAATGATGGTGCAACGAAATACACAAATTCAGGAAGAATTGCTCGGCGACGCCCATGATAGAGAAGTCTGGCGAATGCTGGAGAAGGTCCACGTCAAACGATGGACGCTGAATGGCTGACATTGACGATGAACAGACAAGCTAAAAAAAAAAAAAAAACATAAAGATAAAGAAAAAATGTAATGGAGCCGAGCTATAGCGGACGCCCTTTATGACTTGGTAGGTTCTGTAAGTGCTGACCAACGAAATCCCAACTGTAACGAGATTTAACGAGATTCTCAGTCAATGTAGAATCTCTTGAGCTCCGCACAGAATGGAAATATTTTTGTTATCATTAAACTATGTTCTATTCGATATTCTAAGAAGCTCATCGAATATTACCGATACCTGTCGGAGAGTACACCGGCCGAAACGTATTGATAAAGACAACAGAGACAATGAAACTCGTCAGAAAGAATCAACATAAAACATCTCGCCTCAGACAGAAACTAAAAAGTTTCATCCCCAATTATGTACGGGTACAATTTGAGAATTGCAGTTCCCCAGAGGAAGATAGAAATATAGCTTTATTTTCGCATCTCATACTCTTTTATCTCTGTAGAGGAGATCCCACTTGGTTTTAGGAACTGCTAACTCGTACCAGGGTTTATCGGGAAGGTGCACTTGGTACTCTACTCATATTATGAGTGAGTCGAGTTTTTGCACAAATAGACGACTTTGATTTGATAATAACTTTTGTAAAACTCAATAAACTGAAATAACATTCATGTCATGTAGTAGAGACCTTTACTGAGAAAAGTTTTCTTTATTACACCGAGTCACAATACAACTTTTCAGGCATTTTGTTTTACTTCAAAATTGATATAAAGCTATACACGTGAATTTCACCAAACTTTCCATCCATACACACTCAATTTGGCCCTGTGATATTTTTTCCTTTTCTAAAAAGGATTATCTCCGAAGAAGTTTGTATTGGGAATATTTCGAAAGTCGACACTAATGATTCATATTTATTGCAGAAGTTTTTTCTAGCAAACGTGGTGCATTTGATTAGTGTGCTCACGTTGTATTCGAGAGGTGGATGGTTCGAATCCATCGGGGAGCTACTTTTTTTTCCAAAACAATAGTAGTTTAGTTGAGGGACGTTGCGTTTACATGTTAATATTGAAGAAAACAGGACTAGTAAGAAAAATGTGTGCTTTCACAAGACAGTGTTGATATCATTGTCAAAACTTAAATTCTGAATATTTTATCCTGGAATAGACAAAAAATATCAATTAAGTGTCAAAATTGAACGACTGATCAGATGATATTGGTCTAATTCAAGAAAGTTTAGTAACTTGTGGGTACATGTCGCTATAAATAACTATTTTGAACCACTCAAGAAAATATTTTTCTGCTTGTTTCATGTTAAAAGGTTCTTGTTTGGTGATCTTTCAAGTTCATACAATAATATGAGCACATTGCACAGGTATGTGTTTTTTTCCTCACACGTACTTACACGATGATTGTCGAAAACCAGATCCTTGCAAGAGGAGAGGTAACAATGAACACAGCCATGAGTGTTGGCATTGAAAAAAATGAAGCGTCTATTTCACGAAGAAAAACAAAATAAAATAAACAGGTTTCTTCAGTATCCCGAATGTATTTGGGGAGAACGATTGCACCTGTATGTCACGAATAGTCACAAAACGAGAGACACATTGGACAAAGAAATGATTTGTTGGTTACAGCCGTGATCACTGATCTTAATTCCCAGCCCCAAAATTAGGATTTTTTTTCACTCAAGTGCCAAAACCTGGGGTCGTGAGAAACGTACGACGATAAAAGAAATGCAGAAAGGTTTTTCGTTAACCAAACACTCAAAAGGAAAAAAAAAACATTTATAGTTGGTGTATAGACTAACACTTACATATAAACATTATATATATATATATATATATATATATATATATATATATATATATGTATGTATGTATATACATAATATATATATAAATACATAAATATATATAAATACATGAATATACATATACATAAACATATATATATACATAAATATATATACATAAATTTATATGTACACATATACACAAATATGTATGTATTCATGAATATATATAAATGCATATATATATATATACATATATATAAATATATATATATACATATATATACACACATATGTATATGCATAAATACATGTATATATACATGAATATATATATACGTACATAATTACATATATATATATATATATATATATATATATATATATATATATATATATACCTACATATATAAATAAATAAATACATACGTACATATATATGTGTGTGTGTGTGTGTGTGTGTGTGTGTGTGTGTGTGTGTGTGTGTGTGTTTTATATTATCTGCCTTCTATGTAGATTCCCAATAACAGATATCTATAGCGTGTATAATATGTGCATATATTTGTTTCCAGAGCCGGCCTTAAGAGAAGCAGGGTCAAATTGGAAACACGTTTTGCGTGACCCAAGCCAAGGTCTATGAAATTTTAGAAGTATAATCTTTACACCTCTAAGTTGAAACAGAGAGCAATCAAAATGCACTTAAACATTTCAAAGGAATGAATTTTGACGCTGTTTTATAACACATAATCAAACTTTCAGAGTTGACTATATTATCGCAATTAATCAGACCTGGAATTTAAGATGTCTGAATTTAAGACATGAATGAGAATGTGATTCCATGACGCCATGTCGTGTCAACTAGCGTTTCAGAGTTCTGGTATTTTGCTTTTGTAAACATAGTATTTCTGTTAAGAAAAATAACATTTTTATATACAAACAAAAATGAATGTTTTATTCATTTTTCTTTTCAGTGAGAATTACCTTGCTACCAAGGATGACAGTAAAACAGTTTATGTAATGGTAGAAGAATAAAAAACATGAGAATTTTTTTAAAAGGCTGTAGATATTCGTCCGTGATTGTGATGTATTTATTTGTACGAAAGTCTTATTCAAAGTTACAAACAAATTCGAATTTAGACTTATGTATCCTTGGCCCAATGGTCTACTGTGTTCTGCATGTCACCAATACATTTAGGGATCGATTCCAGCTGATAGCGAAACATTATTTTTTTTTTTTTTTTCTTTGCTTTCGATGTCAGTGGCGGATTAACCATTAGGATGAGTATGCTTTTTTTCTTTCTTTTGTCAAAGTCTTACGAAATGAAGGCAAATCACAATAGTATGAAGCAATGACGGGTGATAATGATCAGAAGGAAAATGAGTGACGCCATGTACGAATAACAGTGACGTACGCAAAAAATGATGACGAATTCACTTCCACTTCTAAAGCCCCTACTCAGGTTGACTTGTTCTGTTAAAGTTAACTAATCCCATTTACAGGGACTATTAATAAAGAAGTTGAAACGGAATATGCAGATTTGGAATGATATTGTATGGAGAAATGAATTCTGTTTGGTTTGCCTTTTGGATTTTAATGAAGCAAGGGAGTTTGACCTTAGCGCAGCCGAGCTTGTTATTCAATTCAAATACCGTTGAGAAAGATTCAAAATATAAGCAGTAAAAATAAACGCTGTTGACCATTTGAGATTTAAAATGAAAATCGTTTCCGTTCTCTGTGAAGATCTGCCAAGGGGTAATAGGTGTATGTTAAAATGTGTTTTTGTGTGTGTTTCACGTGACTGGAGTAGATTACCCTAATGAGGGGCCAAATTGAGAGCAATTGGTTCAATCGGCTTAACGCCTGTCCTGTTTGTGCTTGTAGCTCACCTTCTTCGATAATAGTGTTTGCTAGTGCTTTTATTTTGTTTGTTTTTTGTTTTGATTTAGTTTTTTAAAAATTCAATTTGTTATTTTTGTTAGTTGCGTGATAATCATATTCATTGTTAAAAGCTTTTCATTTTTTTTTAAAATTCCGGATCTCGATCCATTATTTGTTCCGACCGTCAACAAATCTGAAAAAAATCCCTCCCTTGTGTTTTTCCTGAAATGTATTATATATATGTATATATATATATATATATATATATATATATATATATATATATATATATATATATATATATATATATACATAAACATGTATATATACACATATATATACATGTATATATACAAATATATACCTAATTATATACATATATATATATACTTATATATATACCTATATATATATATATATACCTATATTTATATATACATACATATATATACATATATATATGTATATATATATACAAATATATATACATATATATACATATACATACATATATATGTATATATATATACAAATATATATACATATATATACATATACATACATATATATATACATATATATATATATATACATATACATACATATATATATACATATATATATATATACATATACATACATATATATATACATATATATATATATACATATACATACATATATATACATATATATATAAATATATATATATATATATAAATATATATATATATATGTATAAATATATATATATATTTATATATATATATATAAATATATATATATAAATATATATATATATTTATATATATATATAAATATATATATATATATAAATATATATATATATATATATAAATATATATATATATATATATATAAATATATATATATAGATATATATAAATATATAAATATATAAATATATATATATATATATATATATATATATATATATATATATATATATATATATATATATATATATATATATCACGTCACCTTACATCTTCTTTTCTTCTAATGTTGTTAGCTTAAATTTTTCAGGTCTTTCTTTGTAGAGGAGGTTTCTTAGTTCTGGAACATGTTCTGTTGCTCTTCTCTTGATATTTTCAAATTCTTAATATTTCCTTTTTGCACAGTTTAAACCTATAGCGACTCGATGTCATCCATAGAAGCCAAGTAAAGCAGAGTGAATTCTCCTACAGTTCAGAATGGCTGCAATCTGTCGTTTTGTTTACAAATATCCCTTGGTCCGCGAAGATTTTGTCTTATACCTCTTTTTCTCTTCCGACAAAAAAAGTGACAAGCGAAATTGTCCGGTGTTTTTTGTTTTTTTTTGCAATGAGCCTTTATAGAAGCAAGGCACACCCTTTTCCTCTTTCTCTCACATCAAAATATCAATATATATCTCCCAATACCCCCAAAAACTCAGCCTAAGATACCATCATCAGTATTTGGAGGCAACGCTCAGAAAAAGGTTCTCTGATATAGATTATTGATGGTCACTTTTTACATTACGTCATTCCGGCTTATGGAAGGTTTTACTGGAACGCCCCACTTTTGGATTGCAGGGGGTGTACAAAGTATCTCTCCTCTTTTACGGAAGCGTGAGTCGACAGTTCTTAGAATGGCAGAAATTCTTTTTCATGCCTAGATTCAAATACGTAAAGTAATTAAGTGACCCGAAAAGTGTGTGGTTGGAGAGAAATGGGCAGCTTTCTTCCTTTGTTTGGAACACTGTTCTTTTTCTTTCCTTCATACCTTTCCGTCATTGTTTTTATTTGACATTTTCTTACGTCTTTCTTTGACTTTTCGTTCTCTGCTCTTTTCTCCCTTTTGAATCACTGCAACCCCACAAATGGTCTGCCCAACCAACCAGCCAAATGGTCTACATATTCTCATCTTTGCTCTTCTGTGTGTGCTTGGGGGCTACAACCTTGAAAATTTGTTTGAGTTCGCCACTAGGGTCCATCTAAATTCACTTAGTTTAAAAAAAAAAAAACAACTCCTGCTAAAAAAATGATTTTTCAATTTTTTGAAAAAAAAACGAGGTGGACTTTCTTGACCTTTTGGGAACTTATTCTGACGGATTCATTGATAGTGCCAAGATTCTCCAGAATCGAGATATTTCAAGGTGTTCTTTTTACTTTCATTTTAGATATTTTCTCGCGGAAAACGCCAATGATGTCATAAATAGAATTCATTCTGATCACATCTATTCTTCGATGGGATCATTTTTACATCACCTCAAATATTGACGCCACGGTTGTTCAATTATTGACTCTGGTAGTGGTTTCTTTTTAATTTTGTAATTTAAAAGAAGTAAGTTATTATTCGTTATTACTCGGAACCTCTACACTAAACCTAAAACCCTATACCATATCCTTTACGATTAAATTTAATAAAATGTAGTTTTAAATGTTTACTTTTTCTTTTTTCATTTGTTAGTGGCTGCATTACCTAATGTACTTCCTTTTCGTAGATCTGAACATTGTTCCCGTGGGAAACACAGAATACAAACTATGAAAAAATACCTATAACGATCACAACTGTTCAATACAATTCAACGTGATATTCAATACTTACCATCTAGAATTACAGTCTGAGAAATGGAATTCAAAAAAATATTACGAATGATTGATTACTGTTGTCATTTCTGTTGTGTTTGGGGATAAGTTTCTATAGAAACTAGGTTATGGTCGTTCTAAAGGGTCACGCTTGGAAGGGGTCGGACTTTATAGCGTGGGGAACAGTCTACGGTAATCGTCATGTGAAACAATTTTCCGTCCGTTGTAAGAAAGCGGTTGAATAAGTAAAGAATAGGAGAATTATTTACCTTCTTTACAGGTAAAAAAGAATTGTTGGGATGTTTAGACTTGAAATCATGAAACGCTGTTTGTTCATGATGTCGTTAATAGCAACAATTTTGATATCAACAAGCGTTTTTTGTTTCAAATGCCCTTACGTCATTCTCACAACAATTTAATTCAATCTCGTTTTGCAGAAAAAGAACCATATTATCTCTTTAACTCTCTCTCCATGCCTATCAAATATTCAAATCTAATCCACCCAAATGCTGATGATTCAGTATATCTGGGCAAAAAATATATCTATTTCAAGATTATAATCCATTGTAAACTGAGAACCGTAAATCAAAACAACTTTAAACTTGACACTGCAAGGTGCGGTTCACGAACCAACATATTTGGTGAATGTCAACTTCGAGCGATGGCGAATTGTTGAGATATACATGTATTTGGGATTTTACTGTGGGGTAGGGATGTTTCAAATTAAAATGCAAGTTTATGCTAAATAGATCATTCAGTTTGTATCCGGGAGCATTCACGCTCGTTTTTTGTTTGGTTTTGTTTTTTGTTTTTTTTTCTTTTAATTCAGACTTTTTACAGTGATCACTGCCCAACAAAAGGTTTACTTAAGGCTAACTTATTCATTGAACACCCCTTCTCCTAATTTTTAATTGATCATCCCCAACACGACATACTATCAAGAGACGGTTGTCACACGACAGTTTATGTTGCATGACTAACCAGACCTGTTCAGGCAAGGTTCAATATGGTGCAATGCCAAATATTGGGAAACATAAGTAGGAAGATTGAGTTGCGCTAATTCATCCAGCGCCTGTTTACTTCCCTGAAAAATCAGCATTCCAGAACATGACTTTTACCTTAGCTTGCACATCAACCACTGGCAATAAAAAGAAGTTTAACTAATTTAACCGCACTCAAGTTGAAGTATGGGTTGACCTGCTATCAGTAGGTAGAGAGTTCCAATTAACAACTTTCGTAAGCAATTAATTTAGACCAGAAAATTTTTGAGTGTTCCCAGATCCCAAAAAAGAAAGGATGTTATATTATCCCAAACGCTTTTTTCGCTTTCTGCACTTGGAGCCAGATGTTAGAGTAAGTACTTTTTTCATGGTCAAATTCCCTAAAACTTCTGGAAAGCACCCTATATGTATATCAGATTGTGAAAGAGAGAGAGACAGACAGACAGATAGAACGTGAAAGAAAATCATATCGATTTTGACAATAATTCTTTCCTTTTTTCATACCTATAACTTTAGCAACCTTCTTGATTCTAGTTGCTTTTAATCACAACCTAATTCGGACGAGATACTCCTCAGCAGTGAGCAAATAAATTAACCTCGCGGATTGGAATGAGGAATAAGTCCAAGGTGAGAATCGAACTCATGACCCTCTATATCGGAAGGTGGCTCGCTTCTAACCGCTAAAGAATTGAAACTGTGGTAAGCGTCAGTCGAAATCGAGAGTTCAATTCTCAACTGAAACTTATTCTACATTGCAATCAGCGCAGTTAAGTTGCTTATTCGCTGTTGAAAGGAACCCAGTATGAGTTTAGTTGCGATAAAAGGCAACAACAATTAAGATGAACGTAAATAGTAACTCTCTGAATTTTTTAGATGAGGTATTATTATTAATACTATGACTATTCGGACCATCCTCATCTTGGTTGTTTTTCATACATCGTTTCGGCAGTTGTACTCTACGGCCTTCATCAGGTATCATCTGGTAGGTGTGGTGGTCGGTTCGTTACTTCCCCACACCTACCAGATGATACCTGATGAAGGCCGTAGAGCACAACTGCCGAAACGATGTATGAAAAACAACCAAGATGAGGATGGTCCGAATAATGATAGAGGTAGTAAATAGTAACAATATTTAATAATTTTCATTTTCAAAAAATTCAAGCCCGATTAAATTCCTTACTTGCATTTGGCAATTATCATTTGAAGAATTACATTTGATGAAATGATTGTAAAATATGAGACTTTCAAATATAATTTTTGAAATGCTATAAAAGAAAAAAACATTTTCAACTGTTTATTTGATATCTATAAAGAACTCTCAGATCCTGAGACTCCAACTATTGACCTTAAAGTCGCTACTCCAGTTACTCCTCAACAAATATATTTTGGGTGTTCGGAAAGTAATGATGTATTTTTATTTCACAATCGCCTTTTTTTTTAACCTTTTAAACCACATCAGACATTTACAGGCCTTCACTGCATCAAAATACATTTCATAACTGTTTCTCGTTGCCTGTGTAGTAGTTCTACTATTTCGAAATTCATACAGTAAGCAATGGCGAATATTTTGCCTTTTAAAGGCTCTATACGTCATGAGGTTAAACTTTTCTATAAACGACGCACTGCTGGATAGAAGAGATGATGAACTGAACCTAGACGTCGTTTCATCCCAGTTAACCTTGGTATTGCTTTGGTTGGTTTATGATTTATAGCAGTGAAATACGTACCATTGATTTCCAAAAAGCCAAATATGTTCCATTAGACTGGTACAAGTCTTCCCAAACACAGATTGTTTTACAAGGGCGGCCAACTATCTACTTTCGTCAGGATTAGATTCGGTCACTCGAACGGCTTCAAAGAATAACTTGTTGATACACGATTTTAGGAGAATACATAAAATAAAAAAACAAGTAGTTATCACCAGATTATGAACATAATCGAAATAGTTGGCATGACCCTACTTGTCATCTAATGAATTGTCAATACATTGAAAGTATCGAAAACGAGTTTAAGATTCATTCACGCTTTCTGTGTGAACCCCTGCCGATTCAATTCGATTGTGTATTGATAAAGCCGTTGTTGCATTATACGACTCAAACAATTGATCTATGTTGGAGTCTCTACGCCCTACAGCTCAGTATTGATCTCAATGTGTAATGGAAACAAGAACTACTCCATTCCGGGGACAAAACATTCAAGAGACACGGCTTCAAAACAGAGCGAATAGTGTTGTGATTAAATACTGCACTACCATTTGTCATCAAAAAATGACGGCGACGATCAAGTAATTTGGCACTTGCATTGCACTTGAAAAATATCTAATACATTATGTTACACAGCAGTTTCTAGTTTAGGTTCGATATTTCCAGAATATCAAACTAATCTGGAAAGTAAAATTTGGTAAAGAAACCCGTACCTCACATAAATGAATCACCATAGCCAGCATTTGAATACTAGCACAAGATTTGGGTATTGTTGACCCAAAGTGACCATAGACACCAAAAAAGTACTTCCAAACAAAAATGGATCTTTTATATAAAAATTATCTTAAAAAAGTAATATTAGGACAAGATTTGGGTATTGTTGACCCAAAGTGACCATAGACACCAAAAAAGTACTTCCAAACAAAAATGGATCTTTTATATAAAAATTATCTTAAAAAAGTAATATTAGGACAAGATTTGGGTATTGTTGACCCAAAGTGACCATAGACACCAAAAAAGTACTTCCAAACAAAAATGGATCTTTTATATAAAAATTATCTTAAAAAAAGTAATATTAGGACAAGATTTGTGTATTGTTGACCCAAACTGACCATAGACACCCAAAATCACGTGCTAAGATTGACTGAATGTAAGATAGTTTAAACCAAATTTTACTCAAATTGAAGCACCCAACATATAACAGGCAATTTAGTCAACACATGATGTCATGGGTAGGATTTATTAAACCATCACGAGTAGACTTTCACTCACAAACGATTGCACTTATGCTGACAGCAAATTCTAGTGAAAGGGAACAATAGAACAGGTCTGGTTTGTCATTCAGCAGAAACCATACTGACTAAAGTCTCTTGGCCGCATACCATGCTTGGGTGAAAAAATTAGAAAAGAGGCCCTCTGTGGATTTAGCTAGTTAAGTAATATTTCAATAAAATAAATATAGATTAAAGTCATATCTAATTTATCATTATTATGATATATTTCCAAATTTTAGATATATATCTAGAGAAGTAAAAGTTTCTTGGTGTTTTAAGATGTTTTTGATTTGACTTTAGACGTAAACTAGAAAATGAAATTGGCTTCACTGTCCTTGCTGGATATTCATTCAAGGAAAGAACTAGCGTATCTTCAGTCTGATTTTCAGGCTTGTCTCATAGAGAGCAACCCTCATGCGATTCCGACGCAACTGGGTTTTAAACTGAAAATGTACATCTCTATCGTTCAGGATACCCACCCGTCCTCCTCTTAAGCCACTGGGCTAAGCTGATTGTGCTATTAAACCTTCGTCGATGGAGGTGCAGAGTGGCCAAACGGTTCAATTTGCAACCGAGACTGTTTGTAATCGCTTTGCACCAATGCCCTTTGGAAAAGGCATGAAACCATCACTTTTCCACCTTGGTAAAGTAGTAAGGCAGATCGAGTCCTCTAAACTATTTTTTTTTTTTTGCAACCAGCCTAGGAGTTTGACTTTTGAAATTATCTTTGGTGCCCAAACGACCGTGCAATGGGCTAGGGCATAGGTGAGGTACGGTAAAGGTAAGATAAACCTTCGGTCAGGTCTTATTTGCTCAGTTCAGCTTGCTATTTCTTACGAGAAGATCTTATACATGGTTTCCAATAAAAAAAATTATCGTTTTTGTTCTACCATGAAAAATATAAAAATCGTGATCGTTCATCGAAGTGAGTCAAAATGTAAATACTGTAAGTAGGTGTTGTCAGAATTCGAACAGCTGTTGAAGGTGACGCCTCTGCTAAACAAAACATTTCCTTAAAGTTTCAGCGTCTCAAAGTAAAGAAAACTTCTTTGTTGAGACAGCGATCGCGTGTCCTTATCAATTTTTTTTTATCCATAGACAACAGGTCTGGCTCTTCGTAATCGATGCAACTCCTGTCAGAGCATTTACGAAGGGTGCCTCTGAGGAGACTGAAAACCAGAAAGCTTGAGGTTTTACTCCAGGCTGATTCACTTGATATTGACTTTATTTTAAACCACAAACAAAGGTCTTATCTACTAAGAACTTTTTTTTATTCGTTACGAAATCCTACGATAGGACGTGAAAAATAGTGGTCCTCTTATTCGCGTTTTCGGTTACTTGCCGGTCAACCAAATGGATATATGTGATCCGACAGAATTGTTATAAATTGCATTATATCATATATAAACTTATTTGAAATGATCCTACATCATTACACAGTAAATGAATCACTTGGCCTAGACAACGTCGATAGCTGAACAATTAAAGAAAGCCGTCCCATTTTCTTTATAACGTAATTCATATACATATACATATATACACACACAAATTACAAAAAAATATTTCGTATACATGCATCCATATATATGTGTGTGTGTATACACACACACACACACACACACAAACACACACACACACACATATATATATATATATATATATATATATATATATATATATATATATATATATATACATGCACATGCACACATTATATATACACATATACGGTAATTTTTCGGAATAGGTAAGATAAAACATCATACTGATATTTAGCAGGGAAGGTAATCGAGATAGATGCTATGGCCATTTTGAATGACTGATAGTGGGCAGATTTTTACTGATGATCAAATTACGTTATTCCCGATCTAAAAATATCGTTAGCTTCAGAGCCAATGCGGAATGAGGGTTAGTAGGTAGGTTTGATGTTACAGTTGATAGGTAGGTTTAAAAATTAATCGTATGCTACTAACTGGAACTGTAACACTAACCCTGAATCATATCCTTTTTAGTTGAATTTAAGCCATTCAAAGTGTCCTAAATTCAAAACGGGGGTATCTGATGAATTGGAATAATGTTTAATCTTACCTTATCCAAACAATAACAAATTTCATATATATGAATATATATATATATATATATATATATATATATATAGAGAGAGAGAGAGAGAGAGAGAGATAAAGGTAACTTTTTTGCTCCTATCTATTCGAAACAATGAACACTCGCACTTAAACAAGTTTGTTTTCTTTAAAAAAAAAACCATCCCATTGAAATTTAATCCGTGAATTTATTGTTTTTGTTTTGTTTTTTTCTTGTTTGTTTGTTATCTTGTTCGTTTCTTTACTGGGATTAACTAGTATGATATAATATGCTCATAAACCGACAACGCATAATTATCTGTGTCAAAATTTTCTATTCATCCAGTAAAAATGTGATTAATACATTCAGATCTATGTTCAGCTAAATTCAGGGTTTTAAAGATATAATTTGTTTTTAAAAATGCAACACTGCATAAGTTCTTTCTTGTTTGCCTCGAGAACGCAACTTCCGCAGAATGTATCCGCGTGTATGGTTTTTTTTATTTTATTTTAATTACTATTGTTCATTGCAAAATGTCTTAGTTATTATAGCCACTGGGTGCAGTCATACACCTTTCCTCTGTAAATAAAAAAAAGATCCCAGGATTACGTGTTTTCAATGCCAAGTAGAATTTATGTTAGAGGGTTGGAAGATGCCCTGTAGGAAAAAATCGGTTCAATAGTACATTATCATTGTCAAAGTATTTAACGTTGAAAATGTTATGCTAAGGAGCATTTGGCTTAGCCAAGTCCGACATTAGATCATTTTCCTCGTAACATACAGTGACGCTTGATGTTAGGATAAGATTCACGTCTGTGCCCTTTAGCAAACGTGGCACATGGGCGGCGCATGGGCCCCGCCGACGGTGCAACAGCGGAGAACTGGAGCTGAGCGGTCACAATATATCTGAGGAAGCCCGAAAAATCTTCTTTTTTTTTTTCATTTTAATAAATTCTAAATCTGGCCTTTGGTTAGATTTGAATTCTGACAGCAAGCTATTGTTTGGAATAAGTTCACCAAGACATAAAGCTGCTGCTGTTAAACTTTAATGGAACGTATGAAAACAGGAAACTAACATTTGAAACTGTATTTTATGAAATCTATCTACAAAGGGTTAGTGTTAGTGATAGCATTGTTAGTTAGTATTTAGGGTTCGTGTTTGATTTGTTTTTTTTTCTTCTGAATAGAAATAGTGGGCAACAATAACAAGAATTGTGGTTAAAAGAAAGATTTGATTAAATCAGACGACAATTTCTACCAGTTGAAAAATCGAATGATTAAATAAAAACGTTTATCTCCATTTTATCACGTAAAGCGTCTATCCAGGTTATCTCCCTTTCAAGATATCGACACAATGTTTTGCAGTACCTATTCCAAACCATTACCCGAGCATCATACGTAGAATGGCTTTGAAATGAAACGTTGATGTTTGCTAATTTCCGTCTGGTACAAGGCAATAGTAATGGGCCCTAGTAAATTCATGTTTTCTGTAGATAATGCGTACACAAACAGAATATTTGAACTAATTTTAAATTGATTATGGATTTGTATTAAGTGGACATGTTCCACCAAAATTAGTGCCATTCTCATAACCTCTGTTTACTTCAACCGTAACTCCTGTTTACAAGAACAACTGTTGCTGCTCCCAGAACGAGACTCTATCATAAGGCGACTTTGAGCTCGAAGCGAAACTCGACCATCCACCGAATAAGAAGCGGGAGGGGGGAGTGACGATATAGTGACAGAAATAGCAACCAACAACAACAACAACAACAATAATAATAGTGATAATAATGTAGATGATGATGATGATGATGATGATGATGATGATGATTCTTCTTCTTCTTCTTCTTCTTCTTCTTCTTCTTCTTCAGACCATGTCGTCGAACGGCGTCAATGAGTAGATATTACGGGCTGGAACTAACGAATGAGTTTCCTGGACTGTTGACTTGATGCGCCTCTACCGCAGTTTGTTTCTTGTTCGCAAATTAAAATATCCAAGGGGGTAACAAATAACGCAACTGCTGCTACTATCGTTTTAAGGAACAAATGAAAGCAGAAAACCTGACTATTCAAAACTGTATTCCTTTGAATTTAATTTACAAAGGATATAATTCAATTTTCGGGTCGTTTTAAGGGCTTGGCTTAGTGTTAAGGTTGTCCAATGAATTTTCATCATTAGTTTACTAGTGTATAATCTTTTTTAGATTTATAATTATGAAAAGAAATGGTTGATCATTTTTTTTTTTTTTTTTGGTTACTAGCAACACCAGCCCTAAAACTAACCTCAACTGGTAGCAGTGAATAAATTGTACGGAATGGAAATAAACGATTGAATTCTCAGTAAGATTTCAACTTGCATCTCCTTTTATCCAGGGAATCCTTATAAATGCCCAACTGAATTTACCTCCTGAGCTACGAGAACTCTACAGCATATCGGAAGATTGAATATAATCCGTATTTATATTCTTCCCGGCGTCACGTTTTTTCTTGTTTCTATCTTGGTAGCTATCAGTAAAGCAATTGTCTGTACTTGTAGTATCAGTAAAACTAACATTAGAAACCATCAACCAAAGCTGACAAGATAAGTTTCTTCAGTTTTCGAGTTGATCTGGCTGACTAGTTATGTATGTATCACACGTACATACAGCACAGAAGACTGAGCATTAGAAAAAAACTTTTTCCCTTTTTTTTTAAATACCTTCAATTTGCAATTCAAGTTCCTGTCAAATTGGTCCCTAGATTGTGCCTGACTGCGTTCACTTGCTTTGTTTAGCAGGGGAGGGGGTTCTTCTGTTTTGTTTTTTTGTTTGTTTTCTTTTTTCAAATTCGGCTTCAGTGATCCAACAAAAGGCATGAGAAATGACATATTCATTGATCATCCCCCTTTTTCCAAATTTTTTAATCGATCATCGCCAACTTGACATGCTGCCAAAAAGACGTTGATCACATGATGTTTTCAATTGGGTGACTAACCAGACCGATCTTTTATTTTTATTTATCTTTGATGAAATACTCTTACCACTTATTAACCCTCCATACGGCCGAGTTTGTTTTGTTTTTTGTTGTTGTTTTTTTGTTTCTTTGATCCAACGTAGGGATGAAATTTATTTTCTTAATCTTACCTTGATTCTGTAAGACTGACTAAAATGCACCATTTTCACGACTCAGAAGCCATGTCCATAAGTGGAAACAAACCTGTTGTATAATTTGATTGGATAAACACATATAAATATGATCATTATAATCCTTGGTGGGGCCAATACACTTCTTGCTGTGATTCATGACCTCCGATAAATTATGCTATTTCATATCCTCTCCGGCAACATCGTCTGGAAGTTGGCCTGCTTAGAGGTTATGTTGTTCCTCTTGGTCAAATAAATGATCAGTGATATGCAGTCGAACTTCCCTTTGAGTCTCCTGATAAGGGATATGCTTTTTTGGAGGCTCAGATCGAGCTTCCCTTTGAGTCTCCTGATCAGGGATATGCTGTTCTGGAGGCTCAGAACGAACTTCCCTTTGAGTCTCCTGATAATGTGATATGCTGTTCTGGAGGCTCAGATCGAGGTTCCCTTTGAGTCTCCTGATCAGGGATATACTTTTCTTGGGGCTCAGATCGAGGTTCCCCTTTGAGTCTTCTGATAAGGGATATGCTGTTCTGGAGGCTCAGATCGAGCTTCCCTTTGAGTCTCCTGATAAGGGATATGCTTTTCCGGAGGCTCAGATCGAGCTTCCCTTTGAGTCTCCTGATAAGGGATATGCTGTTCTGGAGTCTCAGATCGAGCTTCCCTTTGAGTCTCCTGATAAGGGATATGCTTTTCTGGAGGCTCAGATCGAGCTTCCCTTTGAGTCTCCTGATAAGGGATATGCTGTTCTGGAGGCTCAGATCGAACTTCCCTTTGAGTCTCCTGATAAAGGATATGCTGTTCTGGAGGCTCAGATCGAGCTTCCCTTTGAGTCTCCTGATCAGGGATATACTTTTCTTGGGGCTCAGATCGAGGTTCCCCTTTGAGTCTCCTGATCAGGGATATACTTTTCTTGGGGCTCAGATCGAGGTTCCCTTTGAGTCTCCTGATAAGGGATATGCTGTTCTGGAGGCTCAGATCGAGCTTCCCTTTGAGTCTCCTGATAAGGGATATGCTTTTCTGGAGGCTCAGATCGAACTTCCCTTTGAGTCTCCTGATAAGGGATATGCTGTTCTGGAGGCTCAGATCTAGCTTCCCCTTTGAGTCTCCTGATCAGGGATATGCTGTTCTGGAGGCTCAGATTGAGCTTCCCTTTGAGTCTCCTGATAAGGGATATGCTTTTCTTGGGGCTCAGATCGAGGTTCCCTTTGAGTCTCCTGATAAGGGATATGCTTTTCTTGGGGCTCAGATCGAGGTCCCCCTTTGAGTCTCCTGATCAGGGATATGCTGTTCTGGAGGCTCAGATCGAACTTCCCTTTGAGTCTCCTGATAAGGGATATGCTTTTCTGGAGGCTCAGATCGAACTTCCCTTTGGGTCTCCTGATAAGGGATATGCTGTTCTGGAGGCTCAGATCGAGGTTCCCCTTTGAGTCTCCTGATCAGGGATATGCTGTTCTGGAGGCTCAGATCGAGCTTCCCTTTGAGTCTCCTGATAAGGGATATGCTTTTCTTGGGGCTCAGATCGAGGTTCCCTTTGAGTCTCCTGATAAGGGATATGCTGTTCTGGAGGCTCAGATCGAGGTTCCCCTTTGAGTCTCCAGATCAGGGATATGCTGTTCTGGAGGCTCAGATCGAACTTCCCTTTGAGTCTCCTGATCAGGGATATGCTTTTCTGGAGGCTCAGATCGAACTTCCTTTTGAGTCTCCTGATAAGGGATATGCTGTTCTGGAGGCTCAGATCGAGGTTCCCCTTTGAGTCTCCTGATCAGGGATATGCTGTTCTGGAGGCTCAGATCGAGCTTCCCTTTGAGTCTCCTGATAAGGGATATGCTTTTCTGGAGGCTCAGATCGAGCTTCCCTTTGAGTCTTCTGATAAGGGATATGCTGTTCTGGAGGCTCAGATTGAGGTTCCCTTTGAGTCTCCTGATCAGGGATATACTTTTCTTGGGGCTCAGATCGAGGTTCCCTTTGAGTCTCCTGATAAGGGATATGCTGTTCTGGAGGCTCAGATCAAGGATCCCCTTTGAGTCTCCTGATCAGGGATATGCTGTTCTGGAGGCTCAGATCGAGGTTCCCCTTTGAGTCTCCTGATCAGGGATATGCTGTTCTGGAGGCTCAGATCGAGCTTCCCTTTGAGTCTCCTGATAAGGGATATGCTTTTCTTGGGGCTCAGATCGAGGTTCCCTTTGAGTCTCCTGATAAGGGATATGCTGTTCTGGAGGCTCAGATCGAGGTTCCCTTTGAGTCTCCTGATAAGGGATATGCTGTTCTGGAGGCTCAGATCGAACTTCCCTTTGAGTCTCCTGATAAGGGATATGCTGTTCTGGAGGCTCAGATCGAACTTCCCTTTGAGTCTCCTGATAAGGGATATGCTGTTCTGGAGGCTCAGATCGAACTTCCCTTTGAGTCTCCTGATCAGGGATATGCTGTTCTGGAGGCTCAGATCGAGGTTCCCTTTGAGTCTCCTGATAAGGGATATGCTTTTCCGGAGGCTCAGATCGAGGTTCCCCTTTGAGTCTCCTGATCAGGGATATGCTATTCTGGAGGCTCAGATCGAGGTTCCCCTTTGAGTCTCCTGATAAGGGATATGCTGTTCTGGAGGCTCAGATCGAGCTTCCCTTTGAGTCTCCTGATAAGGGATATGCTTTTCTTGGGGCTCAGATCGAGGTTCCCTTTGAGTCTCCTGATAAGGGATATGCTGTTCTGGAGGCTCAGATCGAACTTCCCTTTGAGTCTCCTGATAAGGGATATGCTGTTCTGGAGGCTCAGATCGAGGTTCCCCTTTGAGTCTCCAGATCAGGGATATGCTGTTCTGGAGGCTCAGATCGAACTTCCCTTTGAGTCTCCTGATCAGGGATATGCTTTTCTGGAGGCTCAGATCGAACTTCCTTTTGAGTCTCCTGATAAGGGATATGCTGTTCTGGAGGCTCAGATCGAGGTTCCCCTTTGAGTCTCCTGATCAGGGATATGCTGTTCTGGAGGCTCAGATCGAGCTTCCCTTTGAGTCTCCTGATAAGGGATATGCTTTTCTGGAGGCTCAGATCGAGCTTCCCTTTGAGTCTTCTGATAAGGGATATGCTGTTCTGGAGGCTCAGATTGAGGTTCCCTTTGAGTCTCCTGATCAGGGATATACTTTTCTTGGGGCTCAGATCGAGGTTCCCTTTGAGTCTCCTGATAAGGGATATGCTGTTCTGGAGGCTCAGATCAAGGATCCCCTTTGAGTCTCCTGATCAGGGATATGCTGTTCTGGAGGCTCAGATCGAGGTTCCCCTTTGAGTCTCCTGATCAGGGATATGCTGTTCTGGAGGCTCAGATCGAGCTTCCCTTTGAGTCTCCTGATAAGGGATATGCTTTTCTTGGGGCTCAGATCGAGGTTCCCTTTGAGTCTCCTGATAAGGGATATGCTGTTCTGGAGGCTCAGATCGAACTTCCCTTTGAGTCTCCTGATAAGGGATATGCTGTTCTGGAGGCTCAGATCGAACTTCCCTTTGAGTCTCCTGATAAGAGATATGCTGTTCTGGAGGCTCAGATCGAACTTCCCTTTGAGTCTCCTGATCAGGGATATGCTGTTCTGGAGGCTCAGATCGAGGTTCCCTTTGAGTCTCCTGATAAGGGATATGCTTTTCCGGAGGCTCAGATCGAGGTTCCCCTTTGAGTCTCCTGATCAGGGATATGCTATTCTGGAGGCTCAGATCGAGGTTCCCCTTTGAGTCTCCTGATAAGGGATATGCTGTTCTGGAGGCTCAGATCGAGCTTCCCTTTGAGTCTCCTGATAAGGGATATGCTTTTCTTGGGGCTCAGATCGAGGTTCCCTTTGAGTCTCCTGATAAGGGATATGCTGTTCTGGAGGCTCAGATCGAACTTCCCTTTGAGTCTCCTGATAAGGGATATGCTGTTCTGGAGGCTCAGATCGAACTTCCCTTTGAGTCTCCTGATAAGGGATATGCTGTTCTGGAGGCTCAGATCGAACTTCCCTTTGAGTCTCCTGATCAGGGATATGCTGTTCTGGAGGCTCAGATCGAGGTTCCCTTTGAGTCTCCTGATAAGGGATATGCTTTTCCGGAGGCTCAGATCGAGGTTCCCCTTTGAGTCTCCTGATCAGGGATATGCTATTCTGGAGGCTCAGATCGAGGTTCCCCTTTGAGTCTCCTGATAAGGGATATGCTGTTCTGGAGGCTCAGATCGAACTTCCCTTTGAGTCTCCTGATAAGGGATATGCTTTTCCGGAGGCTCAGATCGAGGTTCCCCTTTGAGTCTCCTGATCAGGGATATGCTGTTCTGGAAGCTCAGATCGAACTTCCCTTTGAGTCTCCTGATAAGGGATATGCTTTTCTTGGAGGCTCAGATCGAGCTTCCCTTTGAGTCTCCTGATAAGGGATATGCTGTTCTGGAGGCTCAGATCGAACTTCCCTTTGAGTCTCCTGATAAGGGATATGCTGTTCTGGAGGCTCATATCGAGCTTCCCTTTGAGTCTCCTGATAAGGGATATGCTTCTTCTGGAGGGTCAGATCGAGCTTCCCTTTGAGTCTCCTGATAAGGGATATGCTGTTCTGGAGGCTCAGATCGAGGTTCCCTTTGAGTCTCCTGATCAGGGATATGCTGTTCTGGAGGCTCAGATCGAACTTCCCTTTGAGTCTCCTGATAAGGGATATGCTGTTCTGGAGGCTCAGATCGAACTTCCCTTTGAGTCTCCTGATAAGGGATATGCTGTTCTGGAGGGTCAGATCGAGCTTCCCTTTGAGTCTCCTGATAAAGGATATGCTGTTCTGGAGGCTCAGATCGAACTTCCCTTTGAGTCTCCTGATCAGGGATATGCTGTTCTGGAGGCTCAGATCGAACTTCCCTTTGAGTCTCCTGATAAGGGATATGCTTCTTCTGGAGGCTCAGATCGAACTTCCCTTTGAGCCTCCTGATAAGGGATATGCTGTTCTGGAGGCTCAGATCGAGCTTCCCTTTGAGTCTCCTGATAAGGGATATGCTTCTTCTGGAGGCTCAGATCGAACTTCCCTTTGAGCCTCCTGGTAGAGATGTTCGTCAATCATAGGATGAATATTTATTCGCTTTTATTGTTATTGTTGTCGTTGCTGATCAGGGATTTGCAGTTTTAGAGGATCATCTCGAAGTTCCTTTTGAGGAAGTAACGGATGCACATGCTTTTGTTCTTGCAATTCAGCCTCATGCAAAATGTCTATTTGACAACGACGACAACGTCTGGGAGGAGGATTAAGATACGTACAACGTGTCATGATTTAATGAAAACGGGATAAATAGAATGTAATTATTCAGTTTTTGGCCAGACAACAATGGGGCCATTGTTCAAAGCAACAGAAAAATATGAAAATTACCACCGCCCCAGTCAAATGACAAAATATACATAAATGAAAGAATACAATATCGCTGAGCTGCCCTTTCACGAAAGAGAAAGTAGAAAATTTTGAGGCTGAACAAAAGTGTCGCTGATTTTATAGAAAAAAGTAGTGAACTGTATTATTTTGATATTGTAACCACCGCCCCATTAAAGTCACTCAGTTGAAGATACATTTTTAGCAATAAGGTATAAGCCTTTTGCAGTGATCGGCGCAGTAACGTGTAGAAATGGATTGCATTAATTAAACTGAAACAGCAAATAAACTTCAATTTTAACAACTATTGGCAATTGTCGAAAAAAGAAGGGTTTACATTTTGGTTGGATGTGGGAATTTTTCACAGTCTCTCCATCCACCAAGTACAATATCTCAAAAATATCTGAATCAATTTCAATAAAACTTTGTTGAAGGATCGGCAATAGGTTAAAGAAGCAGTGGGACGGGCTCAGGAATTTTTCACAGTCACTCCTCCTGCTTTGTGGGTATAAGTACATGGTGCACTCTCTCGAAAGGTTCTCAATTGATTTCAATGAAATTTCGCTGAAGGGTGGTTAATACATCCCAGAATTTTTCTTTGATACCTTTGAAGTAATTTGGTTGAAATGAACTACATTGAAGAAATGTTTTTTTTTTAATGCACGAAAGAAAATAAATTTGGTGAGGGTTTTTTTTTTTATGATGTATACATACTGCTCAACAGGGCCCACTCTTTCTGTCTATCAAGGTATTGGGATTAGTCCCCGAGACTTCTCTGGAAACCATTAATCCAAAAAACATGTATTCCGGGGAGGTAGGTTCTATATATGTTGTGACAATGTTGTAGAACTGAACCCCCTCTTTCCGTCCATCGTGCCAAACTATGCCTCAGAAGTATTTCGATTTCTTATTTTTACTTCATTTCATTTTGGGTCGGAGGTTCTACTCAAGACACATTTAATATATTGGTACAGCCGTCCCCTTGATATAACACGGTTCGCGTTCCCTGATAGGGCGCGGTTATACAAAGGAAATGACTTGACATCGAGTCGGCGAAGACGACCTTTATTTTATCAGTTTATTTAGAAACTCATTCTTTAGTCCAAACATTCATTGCAAATTTTGATCGATCTATCGTTGTTTCTTTCCAATGGAAAGAACCTCGCCACAAAATCGAGTTACTCCAATTGGAAAAAATGAAATAAAATGTATGCATAATTCCGAGGACGAACACATGTATTATTGTGAAAGGGGAAAAAAGAGTGCTGTTTTGAAGCCTTCAATTCACTTTCTTTCACTCACACGTAAAAAATATCACTCTCATTTTGAAATCATTAGAGACGCAGTTCGCGTTATATTTGTATAACATTTAGAAGGCCATAAGATATGAGTTCATTCCAGGATAGTTTCTATTGCAAACAGAGCAGCCACGCACAAATCGATGGAGAATGCTTAGAATCGAAAAAATACTCAAGATAACATGACAAATAGCAATAGATATGCAGAAGGGGAAAAACAACGTTCGGTCGATAAGCATTATTGATTTTGCTAAAAATGGGAAAATAACTTATGTGCTCGTTTGCTTATAGTCATTTTACTGACGGTAGATTTTTACAATTTTCTTTTATCTTTATTTTTTGTTGCATTTTATCAAAAATTGAAAATTGATATGAAGGAAAATAGTTGACAAAAGTTATGATAATGGTTTGTAATAATTCCTGTAATAAAAATGAAAGGAGTATTTATTTCATCTTATTTCTATTGCTTTATATCACAACTCTCGGATCTATGTTCTACAACTGCTGCTAAGTAAACAGCTTAGATTGGACATGAAGAATAAGCTTCTGGCTTCTTCTTTATTTTTGATCTTAGCTCAGTAAATATCAACCGCCATTTAGTTCATTCTGCACAGCATGCGACGCTACCCGAACTGCAAAACCTCTTTTTACACGGACCAGTGCCCAACCTTCAGCTGTCGTCTGCCTCCCTCATTCTTATCGAGCCGCACGGGCTTGAATTTAATGTTAGCCTAGAAACAAGATGAATGAAGCGACGTACTAGCTGAAACACGTCATTACCTGCCAAGGCACAAGTTTGCCCAAGTCAACACAAACGGCCTCTGGGGAATATTATCTCGGCAAAGCTAATCCACGTGGAAACGCGTCCAGTTTCGTTATTATTACTACAAACCATTTCAAATTAGTAAACTTTTGATTTTGTTTGATGTACGCAGATTTCTCCACCATCTAAAAGCTGATCGTTCCTAGAAAAAAAAATACCCCTTTGTAAGCCAAAATGTCGTAAACCGGAGAAGCACCAAGTCTGGTTAGCCCTAACGCGTCACGTGACCAACATTTTTTGGCTGCATGCCGAGTTGGGGATGATCAATCAAAACAGTGGAAGAAGTGGTTTGTCGGGCAATAATCACTAAAAAGTATGAATTTCCGATAGGAAAAAACTGGGCAGAGAATAAGAACCAATCTAGTATAAACTTACATCGCAAACTGACCCCCCCCCACACACACACGCACACTGACTATGGGAGGGGTAATAAAACGGGGAAAAAATTTCTTGACAAAAGGAGTAAATGTTGGAATATTCATCCCTCTAACTCATCTGTACGCATGATTTATACACAGACGCCAAGTTAACCAGACCAAGTTAAACACTGAAAGAAGCCTATGTTGTCAGTTTTTGTTGACGGATTTTAATTACCATTAATTCATTAGGGGGGATTGAAGCGTTTCCACACCCCAAAATGGTGATGATGGTATCTTAGGCTGAGTCGTCGGAGGAAGAAATTTTGTCCATTTAAAAATGTATCTTATCAAATTTGATTAAAAATGATATTTAATTTTAGGGTTTGTTTTAGGGGTCACTGTTAGTTTTAGGGCTAATCAATAATTTTTATTATCATTTGCAAGTGTATATTCTTTTTAAATTTCATAATTATAAAAAGAAATAGTTAACCTTTTTTCGTTGTTACTAGTAACACCAACCCTGAAACTAACCTTAACCATGAATCATATCCTTTATAATTAAATATAATGAAAATGATCAAGTTTTCTGCTTTCATTTATTCCTTAATACGTCAGTAACAGTAACAGCAACAGCCACAAGTCAGCGTTATTTGTTACCTTCCTTTGATATTTTTGTTTGCAAACCAGTGTTGAGTCGTTACCCGGTCTAATACCAGACTAAATTTGGAATGTTCAATGAACAAAACTAAGGGGAAGGGACGATGGCTGACAACACGTTCCAAGCCGTTGCCAGCTGTTTTGCTTCTAACGACTAAACAGTCTTTTGAAGTTAAGTAGGACAATTGCAGTGAAACGCTGAATTGGACCCGATATGCAAATTCATGTATGCACGAGTGAACAAAGTCTCTTGACTTTGTCAATAAAATAAAGCATTTTCTTTATTTATAGACGGTTTTGTGGTGAGGGTAGGAATTTAACGGAAGACTGCAAACGACAGAAAAAAGACTAAACACTTGACCGCTGATGACACCAGCACCATAACTGCTTCATGAGCAGATTTTCGTTTATTCATTTTTTTTTAAGGTGGTTTTTACTCCGGCGAGAATGTATGTAATGTTACTTGAATGTATATCTCAAACACCTGTAAAACTTATTTCTATTACTATTCTGACTATCCTCATCTTAGTTGTTTTTCATACAACGTTTCGGCCGTTGTACTCGACAGCCTTCATCAGGTATCATGTGGTAGGTGTGGGGAAGTAACGAACCAAACCCTTTAACGGACGGGGGTATATTGACCGCACTCCCCTCTTATACCCCTGTCGATTAAATAAAGGGTTGTTAGTATCACAGCTCGCATAATCATTATACCAGCCATAAGCTTCAATGAAAATCAGGTTTTTATTCGCAATACAATTGGTCTATGTGTCTGAACCATCACGAAAACACAGTGAGACTCAAAGTCGGTTTAATGTGGGGATATCACGCGCACAAACGTGTGGGTAGGATGACTCAAAAATTCTCTGTAGTCCTCGCTACCATGCTTGCAAGGACACATAGAGGTCTTGAGGTCACAAGATTCGTCCTGAGTCCCTCAGATTTGATTACATAGATGCGTAATAAGTCTCATGAGGTAAAACATCAATCAACCACGGCATTACATCTGTGTTTGTTGTTCTTAAACCATGTGAACGACACGCCTCACAATATCAACCACGCCATTATATTATAACAGTTCCATTTATATCAAAGAGGCGGAGTCAACTGATTTGCATAAATTCAATTCCTAGAACCTACAATGAATTTCAAAGAAAATATTTGCCTACATTAAAATATTTCAGCGTATTTGGAGCTAGTAGAGACTGTTTTGAAGTCTCTGCGCTTGAATTGGTGGTTGGGGGACAGTTTCCTAAGCAGGGGACGGCTGAATTCGTAGCCAGCGTAAGTGCCCTTTTCATAGATCGATGTACTCAAAAGTTGCACCCTAGTCCAAGAGTCTTCAGTACCGAATTTCAGCTCAATCCAAAAATCTACTACGTAACTCCGTTTGAAAAAACAGCCAATGGTGCAGATCCCCATGACAAATGGGCTCTGTGAGTAGATATTCGCTTCGCTCCAATGTTCACCTTATGAAACAAACTTTCATATTTTGGATTCAATCAGGTGATGGCCAGGTCAGCAGTTACCATGTAACCTAAGACAACCTTGGAGATAGCGTCAGGTAAACCCATGGCCCCAAGAAATGCCGCTTAGCAGGATTACTCAGCATGGCACCCTAACTATTTACTGGGTCATCGATAATTCAATTTGATTATATTAAGTAGAAATGAGCTGTCTCTTATAACTACTGATAACATTATGAAAATATCATTGTTATCAAGATCAGTCGATTCCGAACATTTCAATTAAAATGAATAAAATTTCATATTCTTTATGTAATTTGATATTTATTTTTCATACAATAAAGTCTATTACGATGAATTTATTAAGATAGCAATGGATGTTTAGCAATGAATGTAAAATTATTGGTGTGAACTGTGTGAACGATTTTCCGAAACTCAAGAAAATTTAAAATCTGGCAAAAATCAATATATCATTCGATTTTGGTAAAAGTTTCAATACTTATTCATTAAAAAAAAATAGCTTCTCATTCCGAATATCGGAAAAAGAAATTTTTTCGTATGATTTGTATCGTTTTGATTATTTATCTTACCTGTAAGATGCTATTTTCATTGATTTTTACTCATTTAACAGATAACTCCATTGAGGTATCAATCGTGTTTACATTTTTTCTAGAAAAACACTCCGGAATCGCTCTGTAAGTTTCAATTAGAGAAATTCTAAAACAAGAAATTCAAGTAAAGTATTTTCTATCCCAGCATTTTTTTTTTTTAATTTTATTCGATTGATTACAACTTAGGCTTTTTATCTGGCGGGAAATATTTTTGCTCAATATTTGGAAAAAAAGAATTTCATCATTTTTATCGATTACACTCAGTTTGAGCCGTTCTTGGGAGCTTCTCTTGAAAATAAAGTAAACAATTAATATCTCGATGAATTTATTTTCCGGGTGTGTAAACAAAATGAAAACAACTATGTGTAAATAAAACGAATCAGAAAAATGTTAGAAGGTGGAATGGAAAGAAATTCATTTTCCCCGATATCTGAAATGGATATTCAAATTCGTCCATTAAAGAATAAGTAACGAACATCCTATCAAAACAGACGATATGCTTAATCATACGTTTTTTAAGGATATATATATATATATATATATATATATATATATATATATATATATATATATATATATATATATATATATATATATAGTCTAGAAAGCTTTACAGCTTTGAACGCTTAACATTAAAAAACTTTTTCTATAGATTTTTTCGTGTCACTTCAGTTACGTATTTCCCAATATCTATCAATGCAATTCACGTAATTTTCCAAAGTGTTTTTCCCTGTTTCCCCTATACTTTGTTATCATTGTACAATGTATGAATTGTCTCTTATAGGGATCATCAATTGTTTACCACGTAACTATTTCAGGGATTTAAAAAACAAATCAGTTATATTAACATGGCACTCAATTGATGTTGATCAAATTATATATATATATATAAATATATATATATATATATATATATATATATATATATATATATATATATATATATATAATGTCAAATACAGTGAAAATTCAGACTTTATCCGACAAAAGATGTGAGAGGTAAGTCAGAAATATATCGATCACTGCTTTTTTCATTTGATCATCCCCAACATGGTATGCTGCTGAAAAACGTCTGTCACATGAGGATTTTTATTTAGCGACCAACCAGACCAATTGTTATTGTTCTCATAAAATAACCAGGCCTGATGTTTCAACGATCATTTACTCTTTCTGTAGTAAGGGCTTATTTCAATGTACAAGCTGAACTTGTGCGACAGAGATACAAGTACATACCTGTATTCAAAATGAATTAACAGATTCTTTACTCGGAGCTGTACGTATTCTGGATTATATATTTTCAAAACATATAATTAGAAAACTGACATAGCAATTGACATATCAGTTCCGACCAACGCATACCAACGTAAACTGTATTTCTACAATTAGACCCAGGTGACCAGCTTACGTTGGCTGTGTAAGGGAAATCTGTCTACAGCTGTACAATATATATATATATATATATATATATATACATATATATATATATATATATATATATATATATATATATATATATATATATATATATATATATATATATATATATATATATATATATATTAGCTTGTGTTACTCGGTATTACCTGGTTTTTAATAGATTCTAAACGCAATCCTAACATTTTAATGCTTTTCCGATCTTCTCGGCTACATACAGCAGTTTTAAACTCAGTTTTAAGGATGGAAAAAGGCAGACACAGAATAAAGGTGTCCGAAATTTTGATATCCGCTACTTTTTCACTTTTACAAAAAGCATTCAGTCAGTCAGTCTCCCTCTCCCTCTCTCTCTCTCTCTCTCTCTCTCTCTCTCTCTCTCTCTCTCTCTCTTGCTCACACACACACACACACACACACATCTCAGTCTCTTAAACCTTCCACTACACCAACCGCCAGTGATTCACTCTAACTTATGATCATCACTGGCTCGGGTCAGTGAACGTTCAAAAACATTTAAACTAATCGCTTCTTCGATTTAAACAATTTCCTTTTACGAAAACCTTTTTCTGGTGGGGTGTTCTACTTTTGGATAACAAGGAAAACCTGTGAAATATCAATATAAAGAAAAGGAAAGGTTCATTTCGAGAAAAATAATTGAGCGGGGCTCGAAAAACTTCCCGTTGGCTTTTTAGCTCTGGTTACTGAGAAATGGAGTATTTTTCATTTCATGAAGATTTATAGACAACAAGAGGGTTCTCCTGGGGATGAACAGACAACAAAAGGGTTCTTCTACGAATGTATAGAAAACAAAAAGAGTATGTACAGTCATCGAGAAGGTTCCTATAAGGATGTACAGCCAACAAGAGGGTTTTTTTCAGGAATGTAAATACAAGACGATCCCTCTAGGATAGACAGACATCAAAACGGGTTTTCAAAGGATCTACATACATCTGGAGGGTTTTTTCTAAGCATGTACAAACATCAAGATGGTTCTTCTACGGATTTATGGACAAGAAAAGGGTCTTTTTAGGGATTTACAGACAAGAAAATGGTTATTCTAGGGGATTACAGTTACCCAGTGTTTTTGTTAGAATATACAGATTATGAGACGGTTCTACTAGGGATGTACAAAGAACAAGGGGGTTCTTCTGCTTGGGTTCAGTCATCAAGATGGGGTTCTTCTACGATTGTACGGGCATCAAGGAGGTTCTTCTAGGGATATACAAAAAACAAGATGATTCTTTTAACGATGAACTAAGAGCAGAAGGGCTCTTCAAGGGATGTAAAGACATCGATAGGGTTCGTGTAGGGATGTACATGCCACAAAAGCGTTCTTCTATGAATGTAAAAATAACAATGTGGTTTTCTAAGGATGAACAGACACCAAGAGGGTTCTTCTGGGGGTGGAGGACAACAAGAGGGTTTCATGGGAATGTACCGACTACAAGATGTACAGATAACAAGATTTTTTTCTGAGGGAATACAGACAACAAGAGGGTTCTTCTATAGATGTACGGAGAGCATGAGGGTTTTCCTAGGGATGCAAAGAAAATGAGAGGGGTCATTTGGGTATGTACAGATATCAAAAGGGTTCTACTAGCGATGTACAGACAACAAGAAAGTTCTTCTAGGGACGTACAGATATTAAGAAGCTCCTTTTAGGGGATATATAGACATCAGGAGGGTTGTATAGACATCTGCAAGGTTCGTCTAAGGATGTTCACACGACAAGAGGGGTTCTTTTAGGGATGTACAGAAAACAAGATAGACGACAACATTTTTCTACAAGGGATGTCCAGACAACAGACGATACTTCAAGGGAAGAGGCTTCTTTTTGGAATGTGAAGAGCGATCCTTTGGGGATGTAACGACATTGAGGAAGTTTTTCTAGGGATGTACTGATAACAAGAGGGTATTTCTAAGGATGAATGGACAACAAGGAGGAGAGTGGGATGTATGCACAAGAGGGTTCTACTAGGGATATACTGACGACGAAAGGGTTCATCTAGGGATTCGCAAACCACACGAGGGTTCTTCTAGGGATATGCAGACATCAAGAGGGTTTTTTATAGGGATGTGCAGACAATAAAAAGTTTCTTGTAGGGATGTCCACATAACAGAGTCTTTTTATGTAGCTTGATAAAGGAGTTGCTGTGATTGTGTATATGTTGCAGTGTTTTGACGTATACAGGGTCACACCTTGGAGAATAATGGCCTCCATGACCATAGGAATTTCTACAGGATCGAATGCCTTCTTGAAGTCTATAAATGCTACAGCAAATGGCATTTTGTATTCTGCTGCTTTCTCTTTCAGCTGATTTATTGCTGAATGGAGATGGTCCATGGTCGAGTAGTTTCTTCTAAATCCGGCCTGTTCCTGTGGTTGGTTTCCATCTAGTGTTTTAGTGATCCGGTCGGTGCTGAATGGTAAAGTTACTTTAATCTGTTGATTGCGACGAAATAAGTTCAGTTGTCGTGCTGAATGCTGCAGTAACTTCGTAAATGTAATAATGCAAACAGTTTTTTTTCTGTAAATAATGAACCCTTCCAATTGAAGCCGCAGTCAGAGAAACACAGAAATAAGCTGGGACAAAGTCGTTTGTGAGTTGTAAGTTGAATGGTACATTGTGGCCGATTGAAATTTCTGTTATTGTCGTCTGCTGTTTGACTTTAAATTGCCATTAGCATCTGTTACCCTACAGTTGGAATGGTGGCCATTTTGACACGGAAAAGGTTACAATTTCCTGAACGTCCGTGTTGTCTGATAGTCTGAGTGCTTGGAGAAAAATATTGTAAAACGAGACACTGACGCTGTCTCGAAAATGCTAAAGACCGGAAAATGTTATCCTACACGAAAAGACATCAACGTGTACCAAGAATCGTTCTAGGACATAGCTTGGTAATAAATGGTTATAAGAATGGAACTTGAAAATGTTCGATTATGAAAGTTAATCGGTGAACCAGCATGCCATTTTTACCGCCAGCTTATGTATTAGATCTGTCAACACAAATGAAATTGGGGGGGGGGCACACATTTGCAGTGCAGAGTTTATTTGTTTATTTACAGTCGTTTTTTTTTCAGAATTGAGATCAATCGCTAGAAACGTAGAGCCCTCGTGACGTGTTTCGCTTTTTAGACAAGCATTCTCAAACTGAATACTAGGCCAGTAACTGAATAGATAGAAAAAAAATAGAACTTGCTAGAAAACATTGGAGAGTGTCTGATCGAACGAAGATGAATACGTTTGTGACGGAAAATAAATGTTGTTTCCGAAGAAAGAGTCAAAAAAGCGAATTATAAAATGTGTCGAGCCAATGGGGTTCGAACCCAGGTAAGAGTATTTTGAATGCCGATTTTCTAGGCAGGTGCAATACAGTGTCACTCCTTGAGTCCGGACTACCACAATTTGCCTTTGCAGTGTCGGATTAAGATTAGGTGAGACACATTGTTAAAAGATTGTGCCACGTCTCACGCTATATATATGTGTGTGTGTATGAGTGTGCGTGTGTTAGGCCCAAAGCTGAATCCTATTTAGCTCATATCCAAATCCAACCTCTTCAAATATTGGGGTTGGGGTATGCTCAAGTTTTTTCTCCTTTAGATGTCAACACTGATTAGCAATAACAAGGTGTTTGGTTTTATCAAACTTCATCTACTACAATTCTCACGTTTTAAAAAAGCCTTTGAATTTTTTTGGAAAAAAAGAAAACCTACCACTTGAATATCATTTCGTTTATGCAGTACAACAAGCATAAAAAAAAACTCCTGAGTTATTTTTGCCCTGATCTACCAAAAGTTTCTGGTCCACAAGTTGGCCGGTCAAAAGGCATCAAGGTGAAAAGGACAACAGTAGTAAGGATTACTGCAAGTTACGATTCCGTTTGATTTTTTGGAGTGACTCTTGGACGAAGAGTACCATGATATTCTATTCATCAAAAAAGTCTCAACTTATTATTATTATTAAGCATGATTCGAAAAATATAGTAAGATAATTATTTTAGTCATCTTGTGACTTACGGTACAGAATTGAAAGAAAATGAAATCACTGTAAAACTTTTACTCATTTGAATTTACAAAAGTATTTCAAACTCATTTACGTCATTGATAAGCGCTAGGAAAGTCCGTTTATTTATTTATTTATTTTTTGTTCGTTTGTTTTTCTTAATCATAACATCAGACATGTTTCTAAAACGAAATCAAAACCTCTTATTCCTTCAAATTCACAAAATAAATTTTTCTGTCAGAGGCATAATTATGAATTTTCATTTGAAATTTCGTACGAACTCAGGGTACAAAATGAACTATAAAACGTTTATTCGCTTGAGTTAATAAAATTTTGAATTAAATTACTTGAATAATACGAATTCAGTTAAAATATTCGTAACTAATGTTAACCTTTTGGGCTGATGCCTTTCGTCCGAACACGATGGTAAGTTGCAGTAATCCATTCTACACTGCTGTCCTTATGCCTAATGTCTTTTTACTTGATGCTTTTTGACCTGGGTTCGTTTTCACTAACTCGATAATCGGATCCTCTACAACATATCAAAGTTGTTCGGACGAGATCGGCAGACAAGCATGTTTAGATCCCAGGTAGGGGAGAAAGATCAAGGGCTAAATGACCTTACGTCTCTTTCTAAATATAGGCTTCTCTCTCTATCCAAATGTAGAACGTTCCAATGAAACCATTCGTAAGCCGAAATGGCGTAAGGCAAAAAAGCAATTACCACTGATTTTTATATGGAAAATTTTATCAGCGTTCCCAGGTCCCCCAAATAAACTTCTATATCAACCTGTTTTATGCTAAGTGTAACCATCTAACGAGCTTCTTTGACAATTCTGATACCTTACGACACATCTTGCTAACATAAGCCCGAAATAAGTCGAAAAAATCACTGATGCTCACCGACACAGTTGCTAAAAAAGTGAGAGTGGCGAAAAGCGAAATTTTGTAAAGCGGGCTATATCTCATCTGAATTGCTTGAGCTGACTACCCCAACACAATCTACGAAAGAAGAAAAAATACATTTTTCAAAGATTGTTTACTACCTTAACGCCTCTTAGTCATTGAGATCTTTTTAAAATGTTGTGTTCGAACAAGATCTCCCGAACAGGCAGGTTTAGATCCCAGGTATACCAACGTTTCTCGCATTTAAGTTTGTATATTGTTTTGGGGGCGTTTGGAGGTGGGTGGGGGGTCTCATACAAAACATCCCCAGGGAAGTGACGCAGACAATGTACTTTCTTGGCCATGTACGTACAAAAAGTTTACAATAAGCAAAACTGTCTTTCAATAAACCGATAATACCTCAAGAGAAGTTTAGAATTCATAAATAAAAAGCGAAGATATATAAAAAAAAAAACATTTAAAAAAGACAATATCAGTATATTCTCCAAATGTACTTACATTGTTGTCTGCTTGGATTAATCCAGTTATTGAGCATATAATCCCAACGAGCAGCGAATGTGTAATTCCTGAATAGAGGTATCCCATGTTATGCGTTTGGTGAAGAAAAATGTCTCTAATGGAGTCACACTTTCTTATATGAGATGATATCTCCTGAGATTTTACAAAAAAAAAAAGGGGGAGTTTAACGTTGTTGAATTAAATTACTGTTCTTTTTTCTTTATATTTTAAATGTCAAGTAGGTACTTTTTTTATTCTCCTTACAACAAAAGCTTGTTGCTATCCTAGGTATGTCAGGTTGGTTTGAACCCGAATCTCCATGCTGATGCTTTGTGTGGTGAGAAACAGACAAGCGCTGTTTTTATACGAATAAGATTCCAGGAAAATCGGGTTTATAAAAATTATTTCTGTTAACAATGGACGGCGATGAACAAATGAGGGTGGGGATGGAATATATCCAAGAAAAGAAAAAAAAAAGCGGGGGAATCAAATATTTTGAGAAAGACTTATTTGCGTAGCGAGGTACGTGATGATTGCACCTCCCTCCTCGGGTGTCCCCGTCTGTCTAACAAACACCTGTTGTATCGTTCATGTACGTGTGTTCGTTCTTCCGTCTCTCCTTCTGTTTTGGGGGCCCTCCTCCTCTGTAGGCTACGTCTACGTCTTTCAAATTAACAAAACACCTTCAATCAGGGCGGCTGTGTCACCCAGGGGCCGCCCAAACAACGCCGAAGGCTGAACAAGAACAGTGTTAATCGTGTTTATATCTTCTCCCGTCATTCTATTGGGAGATCAGCAAGAATGAACGAGCGGGCCGTGCGCGGCGCTGATACACAACTGATTGAGACTCTTTTTTTCTTCTTCTTTCTTTTTCTTTTGTTTCATTTTTAATCTTTCTTTCTTTCTTTCTCCTTCTTAATAGTATATCTTTATTTGTTCGTTCTTTCGTTCTTTATTCATTCATTTGACAACCGCCAACCATAACTGCAAACAGGTTTCTACAGTTTTCAAGTTAGTCTGGCTGACTGGCTATGTATTTTTGACGCAAACAAGCCGCAGCAGAAAAACTCTTGATTGTTATTTCTATTTTTCCTCTTAATTGTAACACTCTTTACTTGACTTTCTGATAATGCATTTTTAATATATATATATATATATATATATATATATATATATATATATATATATATATATATATATACATATATATATATATATATATATATATATGTACATATATATATATACATATATATATGTATATATATATATATATGTGTGTGTTATGTATAATGTATATATATATCATATATAATATATATATATATATATATATTAAAGAAAATGTATATATATTTCATAAATAATGTATATATATATGTGTGTATGTTATAGAGTATATGTATATTATACATAGTGTATACATGTTAAATATAGTGTATATATGTTACACATAGTGAACATATAAATATGTTATATATAGTATATATATGTTATATAGTGTAGATATATATTATATATGATGCATGTATATATATCATAAAGATTTATAGATAAATATTGTGTATAATGTATAGATATATATATGTAATATATAATGTATGTATATATGATATATATATAGTGTAATTATTGTCATAGTGCTGATATATATTATATATAATGTATATATATATATATATATATAATGCATATATATATATATATATGTATATATATATTCATATATATATATATTATATAATACATATATATGTATATATACATTATATATATGTACGGATATATATATATATATATATATATATATATATATATATATATATGTATATATGTATATCATGAGGAAATAAGAGCTTGAGACATCATAATGTAAAGTCTATATATAAAACGGACATTAAAAGACTAATGATGATGTTAATGATGATGATATATTATATTATGTATATCATATATAATATATATATAATGTATAATATATATAAGACGTATAGGTTATATAAAACATATACGTATTATATAATATATGTGCATATATATATATATACATTACATAATGTTATATAATGTATGATATATTATGATGTATATATCAATATATAATACATATACATAATACAATATATATATTATATATGAGATTTATATATATTATGTATAATATATATATTGTATATAATATATATTATATATAAAATGAGTCAATTAATAATTGTTATCATTACTCAAATATCAATTATTATCACAATATGGTACAAAATATATATTTATTATACATAATATTTTATTCTATATAATACATATGATATATACTGAATGTTATGTATAATGTATGATAAATATAATATGTATTATATGTAATGTATATTATATATTACATATATATTATGCATGAATTATACATTATATATTTTATATATATATTTATTCTATATATGTATTACATATAATACATATATTATATCTATTATATATCATATATATTATACATCATATATATTATACATAGTATATATCTTGTATGATATATCATGTATTACATATATTATGTATGATACATATATATTATATATGCTATACATTATATATAGTATATAGATTATACATATATAATATATAGATTATACATAATATATATACTCTATATAATATATATCAAAAATCATATGTAATACATATGTCATATATAAAATATATATTATGTATAATTTACAATATTTCTCATATATGTATAATGATGTATATATATATGTGATGTAATGTCTGATATAATGAATATCATATGATATATATCTATATTATATAATATATATTTATATTTCATAATGAATACTATTCAATATATGATATGATACGACACATAATATATATGATATGATATATATTACATGTTATAAAATATGTATATATATATTTATATATATATATATATATGTGTGTGTGTGTTGTTTTATATATACGGTATTTAATAAATATTATATATAATATTGGAAATATATATATTACATAAACATATGTAATATATTTTTATTTAGCACAAATCAGGTATGCAATATAACATTGTATTATGCGATTTATGTTCGGTTCATTTCAAAGAGTGTTCGATTCTCTCTACTTTAACTATTAAGTAGGTTTAGAGTTGAGTTCGAAATATCGTAGAATTTGGATTCCTTATATATATATATATATATATATATATATATATATATATATATATATATATATATATATATATATATCCACACTGAAGAGATGTAATACATCAAACAGCTGCCTGTGGATGACACATTAATTAACGCTCCTCTATTCAGGGTTGAGCACTCTTCAATTGAGGTAACTCATCAATTGTAAGCTTATCCAATGCTCTTCAATAGGAACAGAGCACTCTGGTCGATGAGGAGTTTCTGAGTAAATAGATATATCGCTTAGATTCAGTCGTACTAACCACCCAAGTTCCGTGTCCGATGTGAGGGTTTTAATTCTGCCTCGTGGTACAGGATGGGATAAAGTCTATAGCCACACTGAAGAGATGTAATTCATCGAACCAGCTGTCTGTGGATGACACAATAATATATATATATATATATATATATATATATATATATATATATATATATATATTTGAAAAAATGTGACTGAAGTGACATAAAGAAATGAATATATTTACTGTTCAAAACTGTAAAGCTTTCTAATATATATATATATATATATATATATATATATGTACATACATACATATATAGCTTTCTAGTATATACATATATATATATATATATATATATATATATATATATATATATATGTATGTATGTATGTATATATATATATGATACAAATCAGGAATGCAATATGATATGATATAATATCTGATGTATGATAGGTTTATTTCTTCAAATGCTTGATACATTAAACATTTGATTCAGAGTAGAGTTTAACATATAATTTAGTAAGGATTCGATACAGAAACACGTTCATGTTTTTAATCCCGTTTGGGCTTCATCAATCACCAAGAGAAGCGTGTTTGTGTATTGAATCCTCATTCTATTATATACGTGTATATATATATATATATCTATATTGATATATACATACATTTATATGTATATATATACATACATATACATGTTTATATATATTTGTCTGTATGTATGTACATATATAGTGAGTATGTGTGTGTTTACATATGCATGTACAATAATAATAATAAAAAAGCAACACATAATTATATGCAGAAACAGACTGCATATAGCAAACCTTAACTTTTTTTTCTTGACAGTACAACTCCTGCAATTCGTGGCAAGGTGTGTAAGACGAGCCCTGGACTGAAGGGATATATGATGTACACAAGACTCTCCTTTCATTTTTTCATTTTTGTTTTTTTGTTCATTCAGTGTCCATATCTATACACATGCACCGTGTGACAACGGGAGATCATTCCACATAGAGTTTCAATATAACAAAACGCAACTTAATTATCCCTATTGGACTATGTATCCATTTCCTAATGATATAATTGTCTGCGTTGAAGGAAACAAACAGAGCAGATATATACTGTGGATAAACAAAACAAAATGAGAAATATGAGTTGGGGCAGTAATTTGGGACTTTGCATTACCGACGGCTGTTTAACTCAATGGTAAGAGCCATGCTACGTTGAAGTGGTTGTCCTATCGATTGCAGATTCGTTTCTGGTTATAGTCCCACTTTCTTTGTTTATTCTATTCACGTTACCTAGGCCGGATGATGCATTCTACGTGTCACAATGCGGGATAATTTTAATATGATACAACACAATTTATAGTTATATCTATCAGGTTATGAATCCATTTCTTGATAATATATATATATATATATATATATATATATATATATATATATATATATATATATATATATATATATATATATATGGACTTCAAAATTGGCATCAGTACTCCACTTTGGGAGTAAATCTTTTTTGACATGTTTTCTCATAACATCTAGATCCTCCAGAATCTATGGGTTCGTACATTTATTTTTTTCTCCCTATTTCAGTGGGAAACCCCAGTGATGTCATAAATAGAATTAGTTCTAACCATGTCTATCCTCCGTTGAAATATTTTTTTACATGACTTCAAATTTTGACGATACGGTTGTTCAGTTATTGATTGCGATGATGAGTCTCTGTAACAATTCAAATATTATTGCAAAATTATTACCTGAATGTACTTTATTAATGATAATCCAGTATAGATATGCTACAAGTACCAGTACATTGACTCTTGGTTCATTGAATCTGAGTTCATTGAATTTTTGCCCATTGAAACATTATATCGATACATATATTTTGCTGCAGAGATAGCATCAACTGCTGCTGCTGTTGAACTATCATGGAACAAATGAAAGCAGAAAACTCTCATCTTAGTAACTCTAAAATGATCTTTGGAAGACATAATTTTATTAAAGTCACAAACATGAAAAAAAAGGAATTAATTCTGTGCTGTTAGCTACAAGCCCAACAGTAACCCTAAAAACTAATTCTACATCATATTCTTTCTAGTTGAATTTAATAAAATTCAATTTCAAATGTTCAGAGTTTCCGCATTCATTTATTCTCTAAAAGTTTAATATTATCAGCAGCTAGTATAGAGTCTATCTTGATCACTACCCTTGCATAATACAGCAACCACGTTCTGTTGTATCTATTACCTTCTTGGGAAGGTTATACAACCAATGCATCCTGCCGATAGTCACCTATTGAGCTGAAACATGGAACCTAATCAAAAGATTGGCCATCAAACTGAGAACCATATAACGTGCGTATGAGAGAATCATGCTCAACCTCAGATGGAGAGATCATAAGACAGTACAGTATATAAGAGAAATATTCAGGAGTCCGAGATATCATAGAAACAGTCGGAATACTCAAATGGCAATGGGCTGGATATGTTGCAAGATTGAAGGACAACCGCTGGACATCACGACACACAACTTGGATCCCCAGATATAGGTGCGAAATTTTGACCGACAGACAGTTAAATGGCGAGACGAGCAAGATAAATTCAGAAAGTGCTGACACTTATGCCCTTGATAGGGGGGGTATTCACCGTCCCACGACAGCAAAATGTGAGACATGGTCGAGGCTTAACGTGGGAAGAATAGGAAACACCCTTCCAAAAATGGCTCCAGCCGACGCGACTTTGGTCGGTAAGCGACCGTAGAAGCAAAAACAACCTCCGTCACGAAAGCGTCCACTTTGGGACCTGCTCCTCTAAGTGCAATGGAGCAGTGCTGCTCTGGGGCAACAATCCCCTGCAACTGGGCCGAGTAATAATAGGAGAGCCCAAGGACGAGTCCAAAGGCTCCCAAATGCGCGTAGCAGTGCGTAGCCTCAGTAAAACCTCATTGGCTGACGCATTGCACCGGCGCACTCGGTCTTTGACACACGCCTTCTCCGGCTCACTCGGCAGGCAAGTGTCAGTACCGACTCCTTGGTATCTGCCGTGGAACAGATACTACACTTTGAAAAGAAAAGGCCAGAAATTAGGGGGGGAGGTAATTCGTTGCCCCACCACAGCAAAATATGACACAAGGTCGAGCTTAATGTGGGAAGAATAGGAACCATCCGTCCAAAAATGGCCCCAGCCGACGCGGTTAGGGAGGTCTTGCGAATCTTGGGGAAATTTTATCTTCAACGACAGACGCTAAAAGGCTGATGATTATGCAGATGATGATTACTAAACAAAATCCTGTCGATCCCCAAGAATAGAAACTTTGAGTAACGCTGAACTAAATGATACAATATTTATTACAAAATGAGAGGTGATGGGTCGCTTTAATCGAATATTTAATTTTATTTTATCCTAAACTGGTATTTTTTGTTGGAGATACTTTTGGCGGTAGGCCGAAGAAGAAGAATAAAGGTTCGATTTTGAATCCCGACATAAGTCTTGTGTCTTTTGTTCCCACTTCTACTGCTGCTGCAATGAGCATCCAACTTGCAGAGAAAGTCATTATGCTTCATATTACAAAGTATCCTAAACTAATCTATGAATCGGCACGAAAGTCGCGAATGGTTTTAAAAAGCTTCATATCTTTTGAGTTTTGACGATTTTTTTCTTCATATTGTTTTTTTTTACGAATGAAATATAGAAAAGAAGGAGAATCTAATACAAATACTGATTTCTTCCAAGGTCCGTCTTTTTCAACTTGACGAATTTTTGCTCTCGCAATAACATCTTTCATAAAATTTTTCAAGTGATATCTTTTTCTCTGCACCCAAGTACGATCTTCAACATTCCAAAATTTCCAGGAATGGCGGGTACGTATGTATCTGTTGATTTTCCTGGGCGGAAAACCCCACCCTATATTATCTGTACTTTCTCTTTTTCCGATTTTTGTTTTATTTATTATCCTTCTTTCATTCTTAGTATCTTAAGTTCTTAATTTTGTTTATTCCATTTAATTAATTTTTTAATTAACTTTTTTATTTGAGTTCCTGCAATATTCTCGTCGTTATTTCATTGATTTATGGGTTTAGAATTGTTTCAGATATTACACCGGTTATTGGTCTTTCTTGCAGTCGTTTACTATTGACACTTTTTTACATGTTTAAACGCGGTCTCCCTGTTCGTGAATGATCACTCACGAAGCCCAATACTCGAAAACGTTCTAAGATGCCGGCGCCCGCTCGTTCGAATAACGAGAATATACTTTAACGTTACAGGTATTCAAAGTAAAATTCTATTATTTTAATTCGTCACCCAGTTGCGTACGTTCCCATGATGAATTCCCAAGGGTTCCTTTATTCATCTGAGAAGAGGAAAAGCATTAATATTAAAATAGAAAAGGTTATGATTGTTTTAAATCCCTTCACCACTTTCACTCTACTCAGTATATTTCCATTTAAAGACTTGGAATCATACGCTCTAAAAATCAGGGAGTCAGAAGTTTTATCTTTAGACAAATCCGTCACTCATATTGGCGTCACGGTGAGGTTCTATTAGACAATCAACGTCAAATTTCGTAGGTTGATTTGCTCTTGTGATCAGAAGAATATCTAATGAATTGGGCTTGCCGAATGCAGTCATTGGTTCTGTGTTCCATAACCCGAAATCCCCCGTCCAGAAAACTGTTCAATAGTCTAAAGAAAGATTAATCCTTTTTGACTTGAATATTAGCAGAAACTGAATCAACTTCAAGTTCAATTTTATCTTCAAGATCCAAACTAAAAATTCAACAAAACTTTGAAATGTGTGAATTTATTCAGATCATCAAACACGCTACTGCAAGGTCTATGCATAAATTCAACTTGAATTCATCTCCCTTTTAACATTGGTCCCTTCCTTTTTTAACTTTAGGATTCAATCATTTTTTTTTAAAACAAATTATTCTAAACTGTCAAATTTCCACACACACGTACACACACACACACACACACACATATATATATATATATATATATATATATATATATATATATATATATATATATATATATATATATATATATATATACATATATATTCACTCACTGAGCGTCATCTACTGACGGAGCAGCTAAAGACTCAATATCCACACCAATGTCGCCAGACGGGATTGAAATATTTGCTCCAGCCCAGGAGACCGGTATTCTATCCTTCGTCTACGCAGTAATGACTGTATGACCAAATTAAGCAATATGTTTTTTACGCATATGTCATAATTCACCATCTACCAGAATACTCAATTTAAGAGTTAGAAGACTGTTGCATAATTGCTTTTTCCAGATGGGTGACTGATCCGAGAGAGCTCAATTTATATATATATATATATATATATATATATATATATATATATATATGTACCAAAGTACAAGTCTGTAATTCAACATACGATGAGTGATGGGTATATTTCATAAAAGTGCTCGATGCAAAAGCATTTACTTAGAGTAGAACTTTAAATATGTAAATAGATTCCCCACACTGGCACACAGGGGTTTCTCCCTATCTGGCTTCTTCAGGTGATTTTTTTCTGATCCCTATTGAAAAATGTACGTATCTTTCCGTCGATCTTCATGGGTGGAAAGCCCCACCCTATTGTATTTATATTTCTTTTTTTCCGTTTTTTTGTTTGAGAATTATTCCATTGCTAGCACATTTAGTTCTTGATTTCGCTAATTCCGTTTAATTCTTTTTTTATTAACTTTTTAAATTTAGTTTTTGCAATATTTTCTTTGTTATGGTAGTGGTTTAATGGGTTTTATTGTTTTTGATATCATACCGGTTAAACTATCAGTTGGTAATTTTTGCTGTCTTTTACTATAAACTTATCATTATTTATTCGTACATTTATCTCCGTATGGTTTCAGTCTCTTAGCTTACGGCTGGTCATCATGAATTTTGTTGGTAAAAGTGTCGCTGGCGCATCTGATCTTTCGTCTTGAGAGGTTCATCTGCTGAATGGGATGGGTTTAGTCACATGAGAAATATCTTGGTTGTTAATTGTCCGCTAGTTTTAGGGTCCACCCCTATGGCATTAGTTGTTTGGGGTTTATCCTCCCCCACAATCTTTGTGGATTAATTTCTATACACCCAAGATAATAATGAAAAGATATAGTGATTAATCTCTGAGGATTAAATTGTGGATGCAGTGGTTGGGGGGTCTAATAACGAAGAAACTTGGATGATCGATTTTTGTACCCTTATTTACTAATACGTAGGATATTTGGAATGGAAAGTTATATTTTGTTTTTTTGTGGAAATTTTGAGCGTTGCCAACAATTAATTAATTACTTGATTCTTTTCTAATTAGTGAGTCTGTCTTCTTCGTAAAGGTGATAATTTCGGATTTTTCATTTAGTCATAGGTAGCAAGGAGTTTCAATATTCTGGCATGTGTGCGTGTGTATATGTGTGTGTGTGTGTGTGTGTTTATGTTTTTAATATTCTCCATTTACTGTTGGTATGAGATTGCTGTCTCTGAGCTCTCAGTAATGATTGAACATTGATGTACTGTTTTTGTACTATTCTGTTTCGAAAGGTTTTGGGGGGAATTAAAATTCGGTATGATATACAATATCGAATCTTGGACACTTGTCTCACAAGCAGCACATATGGCTATTAGTACAATTGCAGTCAGATTTATACATATACATATATATACATATATATATATATATATATATATATATATATATATATATATATATATATATATATATGCGTGTATGTATATATATATATGTATGAATGTGTATATATATTTGTATATGTATGTGTATACATGTATATGCATGTGTATGTGTACGTATGTGTGAATATGTGTATGTATGCATATGTATGTATATATATATATATACACATGTATGTACATATGTATGTATATGCATATATGTGTGTGTGTGTATATATATATGTATTTAGAAGTATATATATATATATTGTAAATGCATGTATATATCTATGTATATGTATATATCTATTTATATCTGTATATATGCATATATATATATATATATATATATATATATATATATATATATATATATATATATATATATATATATATATATATTGTAATCTAATGGTTCTTGGTTCAATCACAGTATGAGATAAGAATTCGAAAATACTACTACTGCTAAAAGGGGAGTGCGGTCTATATACTCACGTCGGTTAAATAATGGGTTCGGTTCGTTACTTCCCCCACACCTACCAGATGATACCTGATGGAGGCCGTAGAGTACAACGGCCGAAACGCTGTATGGAAAACAACCAAGATGAGGATAGTCAGAACAATAATAGAGATATTAAGCTTTGGTTCTTTAAAATTATGGACATTAGCTTTTGATGGAAACTAACAAAAAATCCCTAATATTTCTTTTCCTGCTGATTTTGATTGGTTAGTCATGTCTGTACTGCTAGCGATGGATTAACCATTACGCTGAGTAGGATTGAGTCTACAATATTTAGAAGAGGCGGGATTTAGTTTGATGTGCAGAAATATAAATATATCTTTTCATATCTGGAGATTGACTTCGGTCTGTTGATTTGCAAGCTGAAAGCAACACGTTTGCAAATCAACGAAAACCATAATAAGTTCAACGATGCGTCCACCGTTCTTGGTAGTATAACCAAGCAGGGGGAGGGAGAGGTGGAGGAGAACGAAGATAGAAATGACGATGTTTCACTGACATTTATTTAACGTGAGTTAATGGATCTTCTATATGAAATATATGATACAGTACATCAATACGAGTTATTTAACGCGAATTTATGATCTTGCATACATGGTAAAACAAACTTTATTCGATCCAACGTAGAGTGGGATAGATGTCGAGAAGTAATCAAAGCTCGGCCTATGGGGGCCAATTGGTAGATACTCCGTCTCAGTGTCTGTGAATCCGACAGGAGAGATAGACGTGTTATTAGAATTGCAGAATGGAACTATAGATACTGGCCAGACAGACGACAATATGTAATATTTTGGAAAATACATGCATACAATAATTAGCAATGTGCAGATGTCGTCTGTCACGCCAAGGACACCTTGATAGCCGTCTTGTGATGACCAAACACCCCTACCCACGCCCCTGGGCAGTAGGGTAGTGCTGTGGTGACACGGGAGAACGGCGTTCCCTTACTTTTACTGGGAGTGGGAACGGCACTCCCTCACTGTGTCACTATGCTCAGTAGAGCATGCAACCGGTCGTTCCCTCCCACCATTTTTTTAGCTCTGCTCCGCTGGCCCCAGGGATGGTATCATCCTCTTTGAGAGGCACTTATCTAGAGAAAGGTTTCTGAATGAGAGATGCTGATTGTGCGAAATGACTCGGCAAAGAATTGAATGCGTGTGATTGTTTCCCTTGCAAGATGTGTATGCGTATGCGTGTATCCTTTATATAATATATATGCGTATACATGTGTCCTATACACGATGTGTGCCTGTGAGCGACTAACGTCATTTTACGGGAACGAATTATGAGCCACCCCTTCTTATTGCTATACTATTAAATGAAAAGGGCGATTGCAGTACAATTAGCGAAGGGGTCAACAACAGCTCTAATACCCATCGCCCTATGTATATAGTTATTAATTATTATGAGAGGACGCTATCATTCACTTCGTTTCTAGCGGGTTTTTATTTTCTTTCATATATGATGCTCTTGAACAGGAAAAGGCTCATACGTACTGAATTAACCCCTATTCCGACGTTGGTACATTTGGGAGGGATAAAGAAAATTGCCGGAAATAAACAAGTAATGACAACAAAGGGGGATTCGTGATTGAAAGTTGGGCGTTGGCTCTATACTGAACCACAGTCACAAAGTAATACAGGTATACTAGCCAACTATTTCGCGGTAACTTAGGAGTGATAAGGTAACACCCTTAATCATAAGGTGCGGCTTACAGACTAAAAATGGGTCAAGGAAGAGACACTCCTTTGGGTGATGAAGGGACAGATGACTGTAAAGAAACTTATTAATTGTATTGATCACCTTTTTTTCATTTCTTCATCGATCACCCCCAAACATGCTGCCAAGAGACGTAACGGTTTCTATTGAGTGACTAACAAGATCTGTTCTTGATATAAGTACCATGCAATTGCAAAATCATTCAAGTACTGCCGTCATTTTTTATGGCCCTGGTTAACTAGTACAGTAATAAAAAATGCATCACAATTCTCAGGTGAAAGAAAACAGTTCCAACAGCCACAGCAGAACTTATTCAACTTTCAGATATTCCCGAAAAATCAAACTTCACATCATGGATTTTAAAAAAATATTTTGAATGTTACTTATGTTGCCTAATTTATTAATTCTACCATTTTTTTCCCTTCGTATTTGCGAATCCCTTCTGTTTGAGACACATGGCAGATGCCCTTGGTATTTGGCGGCTGGGTGTGATGTTGGTACCTTGAGCCGGCCCTGAACACACGCATGGAGAGGAGAGATGGAAAGCAGTAGCTGAGTACAATAGGAGATATTTGCCCCCAGCATTTTACATAAAGTGAAGATTATTATTATTATTATTATTATTATTATTATTATTATTATTATTATTATTATTATTATTATTATTATTATTATTATTTGGAATCTCACACCAGTTGCCTGGCGGTAACCGCTGGAGTTTGAGTGACAGCAAGTCTCCTCAAGTCTCCAGCCCTCCTCTCCTAGTACTCATAGGTCGCAGTAATTCTGCGATTTACAGTTTCACACCGGTTGCCCAGTGGTTATCGCTGAAGGCTGAGTGACAATAAGTCTCCTCAGGTCTTCAGCTAACGTCTCCTCTCTCTTTCGCATATCATGACAGAGCTACGATTCGTTGCAGTCCTTATATCTCTAGCACCTTCCTCAGTATCCGTGCAGTTCCCAGCAGTGCTGTGGTCTGTACGGTCTCTATCCTCCCCCTAATCCCGATCTCCTCCAGTCTCTCCCTCAGCGTTTTGGGGACAGTTCCTAGTGCTCCCACTATGACCGGTACTACCCTGGTTTTCATGTTCCACATTTTCTTTAACTCCCTTGCTAGGTCCTGGTATTTTTCCCTTTTTTCACCCTCCTTCTTTTTTACTCAATGGTCTGCAGGTACAGCAACGTCTAGTATTTGGCAGGCCTTCCTTTTTTTGTCTACTATTACTAAGTCCGGCCTTCTTGCCTGGATGAGGTGGTCAGTTTGGATGTCAAAGTCCCACAGTAGTTTGTGGTTGTCATTCTCTAAAACTGCCTCTGGCTTGTGCTGATACCACTTTTCCCCATGGTTGAATCCCATTTGTTTACTTAGTTCCCAGTGTATCATCGTTGCTACTCTATCGTGTCTATGCTTATACTCCTTCTGGGCGAGTTGGCTACATTCACTAGTTATGTGGTTTACTGTCTCATCTCTTTCACCGCACATGCGGCATTTGCTGTTTGTCTGTGTTCTGTCGATTTTTGCTTTTATATAGTTTGTCCTTATGCTTTTGTTTTGGGCTGCCATGATGAGCGATTCTGTTTCTCTCTTAAGGTTTCCCTTTCGTAACCACGTCCATGATTTCTCGTCTGCTATATCTTTTATCTGTCTTTTAAACTTGCCGTACAATTTTTTCCCTTCCCACTTTTCTTTCCTAGTTTGCTGTACTGTTCCATTGTTTTCTACTTTATTGTTTGTTGCACTATCCCTCGCGCTCTTTATGATTTCTTCACTATTTGTTTGCACATATCTATCTAGGACTACTTTAGCTCTCTGGACACAATCTTCTATGCTGATGAGCCCCCTACCACCTTCTTTTCTCTTAACGTATAGTCTATCTGTATCATCCCTAGGGTCTAATGCTTTATGCATCGTCATAAGTTTCCTTGTTCGCCTATCCATTGATTGGAGCTCTTCCTTTGTCCATCCTAGGAATGGTCCCGTATACCTAACTACTGACACAGCCCAGGTGTTCATTCCTTTTATTAGATTTCTGCTATTTAATTTGGTTTCTAATATTTTCCTTATCCTTCTGAGGTATTCGCTCTTAATTTTCTCCTTCATCTCTTCCCGTTTTATCGTGTCACATTCAAGGACACCTAGGTACTTGTATCGGTCTTGTGCAGTCAATGCCCTAATCTTGTTGTTGTCCGGAAGTTCAATTCCCTCAGTCATTGAAAGCCTTCCTTTATGCATCACCATGATTGCGCATTTTTCTATCCCAAACTCCATTCCTATGTCCTCACTATATTCCCTTACTTCGTTGAACAGAGTCTCAAGCTCTCCCCTGTTTTTTGCAAACAATTTAATATCGTCCATGTACATTAAGTGGTTGACCTTTCCTTTTGTTTTAGAGAAGTGGTATCCTTTGCTGTTTTTCAGGATTCTGTTAAGCGGTATCATTGTTAGAACAAATAATAGTGGGGACAACGAGTCTCTTTGGAAGATTCCCCTTTTTATCCCTACCTCGGCTAGTTTGTCCCCTGCGGCTGTCAAATCTACTTTCCAGTCTTCCATTGAATTACCAATGAATTTAACCACCGGTTCGCTAATTTTGAACATTCTAAGGCATTCGAGTATCCAGCTGTGTGGAATCATATCGTATGCCTTTTTGTAATCTATCCATCCCATTGCGATATTCTTTCTCCTTTTCCTTACTTCTTTTAAGATCATCTGGTCTATGTAGAGTAAATCGTTTGCCCCTTTGGTTCCTATCCTACACCCTTTCTGTTCTTCTGGTAGTAGCCCCCTTCTATCCATTGACATGTATATTCTCTCTGCTATTTGCCCGGTCAGGATTTTCCACATAAGTGGTAGGCAAGTGATTGGTCTATAGTTGCTTGCTATGTTCCCCTTTCCCGGGTCTTTTTGGATGAGGGTGGTTCTGCCTTTAGTCATCCATTCTGGTGCTTTGCCTTCATTTAGACAATTTTGGAGTAGGTGAGTGAGTTTGCCGTGTAACGTGGTGAATTTTTTGAACCAATACCCATGGATCCCGTCGGGACCCGGTGCTTTCCAGTTGGCTACTTTCCTAAGAGTATGTTTCAATGTGGTTTCATTCAGTACTATTGGTTCTCCCTTGTCTATATCTTCTAGTTCTTTTCTCATTATTATTATTTGCAATCTCACACCAGTCGCCTGGTGGTAACCGCTGGAGTTTGAGTGACAGCAAGTCTCCTCAAGTCTCCAGCCCTTCACTCCTAGTTCTCATAGTCCACAGTAATACTACAGTTTACAGTTTCACACCGGTTGCCCAGTGGTTATTGCTGAAGGCTGAGTGACAATAAGTTTCCTCAAGTCTTCAGCCAACATCTCTTCTTTCTTTCGCCTATCATGCCAGTGCTGCGGTTCACGTTTCCGCTTTCATTTTCCTTCCTCTGTTGGGTCACAGTTAACAATTAACGTTGCAGTCTTTATATTTTATTTCTAGCACTTTCCTCAGTAACTGCGCAGTTCCTTGCAGTGCTGTGGTCTGTACGGTCTCAATCCTTCCCCTTATGCTGATCTCCTCCAGTCTCGCCCTCAGTGTCTTTGGGACGGTTCCCAGTGCGCCCACTATGACTGGCACTACCGTACCATTCATGTTCCACATCTTCTTCAGTTCTCTTGCTAGGTCCTGGTATTTTTCCCGGTTTTTACTCTCCTTCGTCTTTACTCTATAGTCTGCAGTTACAGCCACGTCTACTATTTGCCAGGTCTTCCTCTTCTTGTCAACAAATACCAAGTCCGGTCTTCTTGCCTGGATGAGGTGGTCAGTTATTATTATTATTATTATTATTATTATTATTATTATTATTATTATTGAATTATCAGATCACTACATATGGTCCACCCGACCAATCGATTACAGTTTTTTCTCTCTTTGCTCGTCTGTATGTCTTAACGTCTATGTCCCCGGTGCTCTGGGTTACATTTTGGAGGGTACAACCTTGAAAATTTGCATGAGTACAACTCTTAAATCTAAAAACTTTTTTTTTTCTTCCAAATGGGGCCTCAGGGGTCATTCGAAGAGAAGAGAGTGAGCTTCTGCAAGTTACGGTCTCTTTGGGAGAGATGTTAGATAACGGGGTAAACCAGTACATTCACTTATCATTCCGACTCAATCGTCTTTTTCTTCTTGGTTTTTGTTGGCTTATCACTTCCTTAGTTGTTTTAATTGTTGATCTTGCTCGCTACGTCGAAATCTGGTAAAGACTAAAATAAATCAAATATCGACTTCATCATCATCAGCATCATCATTAACAGCTATAGAAGCAGCAGCCATTTAATGTCAGTCGTGAGACATAGACCAAGGGTGGCGAAACTGCGGCTCGCGAGCCGCATGATACTATTTCGCACGCAATACGAGTTCGTGGAAATCTGTTCGCTTGAACTCCTTTTTCTCAGAACAGTGAACATAAAAGGTAAATAATTAAAAAAAATCATATTTTACCAGGTATGAACCTCTTAAATTTTCATGGTTATCAAAAACATCTGAATCGTAATATAGAATTCAATATATATTTGAAACAATCTCCAGCCAAGGTTTTGAAAACATTTGATATATATTTGTACTCTGTGATTACAAAAACAAACATCAATTAACGGTTTTAAAAATACATACATGGGTAAATGCCAATGGCTGTTGCCAGAATAGTGATCTTCTTCTTCTTTGTTCTTTAAAGGGGTTGTCAGATTAAAGGGGTTGCTGGATTAACTAGAATTGATGCTTAAAGGACCAATAATCAAATATCTTAACTGTTGGGGAAAAATTACGCCAAGAACGCTATAGTAGAAGAAAAAACGTACACGTATATAAAAACGGCATAAAACCGAATGAAATCGCAAGATTTGGAAGCTAAACCGGAGAGAAAAAGAAAGTTATACGTAGGAAGAGAAAATAGATTGATTTCTGGATAAACAGAGAACTTCTGACGCGATTCACAATTATTGCATACATGTGCTTGTTAAATATCGATAAAATAATTAGTATCGAAATTTGTACGTAACTGTAAAAAAAAAAAAAAAAAAAACGTGTGTAAATTGTATTTATATTTTGTGGCTCTCAAACATCCTAAATTCATTTATGCAACTCTTACATCGAGCAAATTTGGCCACCCTTGACATAAACCTTCCCCAACATTCGCCAGAGGTTATCGTAGGCATCGCAGCGCAGATATATTCTGAGCCTGTCTAAATCATCTTGTCATCAAGGGAAAAGAGTTTAGTTCACGGACCACACCCTGATACTAAGACCATTTGTCACATGCTACTAGGAAGAGAAATGGGCACCTCCAATTACCTAATTCTGAGTAAACCTTTTTAAAACGTCATGGGCCAGGGTGGCAGGGTATGGTCCAACACTTCCCATGGTCCACAGGAACTAAAATATCGATGTACGTCAACCAAATGAAAAAAAGAGGGATATATGATAAACGCAATGGGTTGTCATGGTTTTATCATTCATGAATGTATATATATTATCCGACAAAAATAATTATATATTATATATTGAAATTTTATCAACAGGAAGTCATTTAAAAGAGTGTTTCAAAATGATATAACGTATTTATAATAGGTTCTGTCGTATTATGTACATCCATTTATAAATAATAAAATTTTCCGCGTTGAGGAACTATGGGGTAGATATTGACAATGAATGAACAAGATGGGAATGTGGATATTGAGGGTTTATTTGGACCTTCGCCTTTCCACCGGCAGTTTAGCTCAATCGAAAAGGTGACACCACGTTGAATCATTTGGCCTAGACAACATAAATAGAATAAACTATTAAAGAAAATGGGACTGCAGCAGGAATTGAACTTGTGACCAATAGGGTAGGCGTTCCAACATAGTGTTGCTTTAACTATTGAGTTAAACAACCGCCAAATGCAAAAGCGTATATAACTGTTTTAACTCTAAACGTCCATTATGTTTATTCACGGTCAATATCTGCTCTATTTGCTTTTCTCAACGTAGACAATTATATCATTAAGAAATGCATAGACAGAATGATTATAAATTGTGTCATATAATATTGAAACTCTATTTGGAATGGTCTCAGTTAATGTATCATTTGGCCTGCACAACGTAAATAGAATAAACAATCAAATAATTTTTTTCCATTAAATTTACGGTATCTACATCTAATGGTACATTCACCGTGTAATAACGGAGATAATTTCAAATTTAGTTTCAGTATAATATAACGCAATTTATAATCATTCTGATGGATCATATATCCATTTCTTAATATAATATATATATATATATATATATATATATATATATATATATATATATATATATATATATATATATATATATTAGATTGAATGTATAAGCCCACAGCATGACACAGGGTTATCAAAATGTTTATCTGAAATTTTCACTGTATATTGTTTGATTTATTCGATAATTGAAGAACGTTTTGCTTAAGTGCACTGATAAGGGAGGAGATCATGTTGAAAAATATGAAAGAGGGATATGTAAATGCTCAAGATGGACTACCTTACAGGGCTAGAGGACTCAAACTGTCCTGCTATAAACACATAGTTGGAGAAGAGGAAAAGATCAAATAAACAATTGAAGGGAAGTGGACAATTACAGGAATCTGCCACCGATAGGGTAGCCGCTTCAACGTAGCGATGCCCTTACTTTTGAGCTAAACAGCTGCCGGTAATGCAAAGGCGTCGAATTCTCATCTCGTTCATTCTCGGTCTGTTCGCTCCTTTTAACGCAAAAGGTGTGTAATAAGAAATGGATGTATGTGATCTGACCGAATGAATTATAAATTAAGTAATACTAAGCGAAGAATCACCTTATGATGGCACGCCTCCAGCAGAGCAAGCTCAACTTTCAAAAACAAGTCGATCCCAATAATCATAATAATCATAAAAAGAATAGTATACAACCAATGCGTCTTCCCGATAGTCAGTTATGGAGCTGAAATATGGAACCCAACTAAGAGACAGACCCGCAAACTGAGAAGTATGCAACATGCACATGAGAGAATCATGCTCAACTTTATAGAGAGAGACCACAAGACTGCACGGTATATAAGGAAGAAAATGGGAGCCAGAGACATCACAGAATCTATTAGAAAACTTGATGGCAATGGGCAGGCCATGTTGCGAGAATGGCAGACAACCGATGGAAGTCACGACGCACAACATGGATCCCCAGAGATCACATGAGAAACCAAGGCCAATAGAATACAAGATGGAGAGATGAACTTGACAAATTTAGAAAATACTGGCTCTGCGACGCCCACGAATTGTGGCGAATCTTGGGGAAGGTCTATGTCCAACGATGTGCATTAAAAGACTGATGATGATGATGGTAATATAGAAACCTATTTGAAATGATCTCCCAACATAGCTCGGTTCATCTATCACCCAACGTAGATAGAATGAACAATTAAAGAAAACGGGACTGCTGCGAGAATCGAACTCGTTCTGTTGGATCCCATGTACCTATACTTTAGAGATTACTGCCCAATGAAACGCAGGAGAATTCATTCAAACTCTTCACAGCGTCTCGATATGATATTCCTAAATCTACGGTGGGGAAATAAAAGAATTATGAAGGTGAATATCCAAGTAACCTCAGATTTGCTGACGACATCGTCCTTTTTGCAAAAAAAAAAACCTTCATGATCTCCAAATAATGCTAGACGAACTGAATGAAGCAAGCAAGAAAGTTGGTCTTTACATAAACTTCAGTAAACAAATATCATGTACAACAAACATGTTGAGGACAAAGCTACAAAAACACAAATCGAAAACTCAGACCTATAAAAGGCAGACCACTATATTCACCTGAGACAATGAATCTCCATTAAACCTTCAATAAAAGAAGAATCATTAGTCTCAAAAAGAAGGGTCTACAACCAATGCATCCTCCCGATAGTCACCTATGGAGTTGAAACATTGAACTTAACCTAATGATTGACCCTCAAACTGAGAACCATACAACGTGCACATGAAAAAATCGTGCCCAAACTCACTTGGAGAGATCTTAGGACAGCACATATTGAAGAAAAAACAGGAGTCAGAGATGGACTAGACATGCTGCAAGAATTTCAGACACATGTTGGACATCACGATTCACAACATGGATCCTCAGAGATCATATGCGAAATGGGCGTGACGAATCGGCCTGATGAACTAGACAAGTTCTGAAAGTACTGGTTCTACGACGCCCATGATGAAGACGTCTGGCAAATTTTGGGGAAAGTCAACGGCAGCCACTAAAAGACTGATGAAGATTATGATGACTTCAACGACGATACAAGAAAACCTTATAACTTTAGAGTTATGGCTAGCTAATACAAATGAAACTGTGACAAAATTGTGTACTGCAATTGCAGAGAAAATCGTAAGTAGATGAACACTACAATAGCAATACATGACTTTTGTATCAATGTATACAAACTGTCTCATCACTAACGTCTTTTGGCAGCATCTTGTGTTGGAATGATCAATTTTTTTAAAAAATGGATGAAGGCGTGGTCAAGGGATAGACTACGTCCCTCATCTTTTGCTAGGTGGTGATCACTAAGAGAACACCGAATTTTTGGAGGGAATTGCTACCGGTCTTAAACAAAGGGATCAGTTTGGCAAAAAAATTACATTGCAAATTGGACTCCAACAAACAAACCTTGAGATAAAGGTAATACATTTTGAAGATTTCAGCACCCTAGCTTGGTTGGTGTTGCCTGTGTGCGTGATACATAGCTAGCCAACCAACCAGCTGACCAGCCAGTTGGACCAGGGTTGAAATTTTTGCGAAACCTAAGAATCACGCTCGGCATCACATTGAAAGATTACACGACAACACAGTAGCATAGTAATCATACAATCCATCAAAAAAACTCGAATGGCAATGGGGTGGCCATGTTGCAACTGTTGGACACCACAACTCACAACATGGATCCCCAGAGATCATATGCGAAACTGTGAGCGGCAAAAGGTCAAAAGCAAGGGAACCGATTTTAGGATCGATTATGTTTAACTGAGTTTGAGATTCAACCAAAAGCAAGAGCTTTATACTTGATTATTTCTGTCACTGGTCTCTAGCATTGACACCTAGAAAAGGCAGCTGTTCCTCACCTTTCGCATATCTGGTGACATGAGTCTAGTCACCCACTTGGAGCAAATAGGATTTACTTATAGTCCCGGGGTATCTTGAAAGCCAGCGGTTGCAGAAGATCAAATAGCTTCATTGGTCAAGACAGGGTTAACGAAGAAAAAGGAATGCTCGTTCGAGTCTCAGTGGAAGCTTATTCTTCACTTCGGATCCACACAGTTTCGTAACTGTCGTAGAATGACGATATGAGTGGTTGAAATGAAAAGCAAATGAAATCTAAATGAAAGAAATATTTGTTAAAAATCAATTTTAACGAGTTGTATGGTTGAAAGGGCCTGGACCTTATGGAGTGTACAGCATCTTGCAATAATTTTCCATTCTGCCGTATAAAACTACGTCTTCGAATTACTTTAACCGATTAGAAAATTGGTACTACAATCAAATTTCCATTGTCGTAAGAACAGCCGCAGTTATAAATATGAGGCAGTGGTCTCCAAAGGCCAAAAATTAAGAAACACCGAGCTAGAGTGTAAAATAACACTAAAAATAAAATCTTATGTTATATGAAATAATCTATAAGAGCTTTTTTTATTCGGTTATTTTTTTTTTTATTACAGTCGTGCTTGAAAAAAAATTTGAAGCCATAAATGTCCCCGGTTGAAAACGGTTGAAATAGTTGAAATTGACTGGACCATTATATACTAGATAACATTTTTTTATTCAAATTGTAAAATTCTTGAAAACCTTTATATATTTCCAGTAATCAGGTGCCCGAGAACCTGCTCAATAATTTTCATTCTAATCGATTCAGCAGTCGTAAAGTTCAATATTTTTTTTGTTAATTGACATGTGGTTATTTACATATAAAATGTAAACAAACATCCTGATCGACCGTAACTCACATTTTTTTTCAATTCCTGGTGTTTTGTCAACATTATAGCGAAATTTCAGTAAAATCAGTCATGATCTTAGAACATTACCCCTATTGTAGACAAAAGCAACGTATTTTGCTTATAATATGTAAACGAACGTTCGGATCAGGCATAAGTCATCATTTGCCCCCATAGAATCTCTCCATCAGTGAACATAAGAAGTTTCATTGAAATCTCTAACGAAGTAATCCAATTGAGAAAAAGGGGCAATAACAACGATAGTCCCCGGCCATTTTTTTTTTTTTGCCGGGGACAAATATCAACATTTATTATCAGATCTAGATCCAGAAACATAATTGACCGATTTTAAATGTTCATGTGTGCATCTACATCATTTGAGCATGTGTGAACATTCGTGAGTGCGTGTGCGTATCTGTTGGTCTAAAAATGCCTGTGTGTTCTTGAGTGCGTGTACTTATATATATATATATAGACATGTATGTGTACGCATATATGGGAGAATCTATGTATTAATACAGGTGAGTGTATGTATGTGACTGTGAGTGGGTTTGAGAGCGAAAGTTAACGAGTTAGCGACATTCCTGTACAGATAAGTATGTTTCAATCATTCTTTTGTCTCCATTCATAAGCCTGGGCCATGCCTCATATATCTTCACGAAGATCATTTCTCTTGCTCACAGGTATATAGGGTCCCACTTACCCTTTGACCTCTTTTTTGCTCGACACACCCAAATTAGTGAATAATTATATCTGACAGTCAACTTTTAACAATGCGGCTTTCAGCTGCATTGGAGCAAAAAGTTGAAACAAAGGCCTTTCTCTCTACTTTTCCCTGTCACAAACCGTCAACCAAAAACTGTCAGCATTGGTTTCTTCAGTTTTCAAGTTGGTCTGGCTGACTGGCTGTCTGGAACCGAGGGGCTCGAACTTCGAACATTCTCTCCTTGTGTTTGGAAAAAAACTTTTTTTTTCCAAAATCCCACCACCCAAATACTCTTTTGCGATGAGGATGGGGTCAGTCTTTTTTCGAATTCAATCATTTCTCGTAATCACTAACCAACAAAAGGCGAGTGAAGTATCTCATTTTTTGATCCCCCTTTTTTCCCAAAACTGTCATCAATTCTGTGAACATAGGTTTCTTTCAGTTTTCATGTTGGTCCGGCTGGTTGACTCGCTATGTATGTATGTATGTATGTATGTATGTATGTATGTATAACACATACAGGCCACACCAATGAAACTAGAGGGCAGAAATGCCCAACATTTACTCCCTATCGTGTCTAGGAAAACACTTTTGAGGGTTATTGAAATATTCAACCAAAAAGATTTTTTAGAGGGGGTAGGTCAATTAGCGATGGAAATTCATGATTAATTGATCTATTACTTTGCGTCCGTGATTGTTTTTGAAAATCAGACTTTTTTTTTTTGGTGATCATGGCATAACAAAGATCAAGGTGTTGTATCTGTTCGCAGTACATACCCTGGTAGTTTTCGATGGCTTACTGAGGTTCGGTATTGCTAAGCGTAATAGGCCTAGGATTTGTCCTGTGGCCTCAAAAAATAACCCTGCCCAGTCTCCGGGGACCAGTAAGCCCCGGGGCAGCACCTTACCATCGCACTGAAAGGGATGGGCCGGGCTTGCCCTGATGCCTTCACGACACTAGTTGCGGCGCTGGGGCAATTTTTGCTGCTTTCCCATGTACGGAACCCCACATTAAAAACGACCTTATGTCACATCTTGCTGTTATGGGGAAGCGAGTCTATACAGACCATGGCTTGACAAAAGGCGTGAGAAGTAATTTATTCATTTATCGCTCCACTTTGAATCTTTTTAATTGATCACCCCTGACACTGCATGCTACCAAATAAAGTTGGTTGCATGACAGTTTCTGTTGAGCGACTAATCAGACCTGTTTTATATCATTTTTTTTCTCAACCTGTTTTTCTCCTTTTATTTACTCCTGTCAACGAAGTCGGAGAGGTTTATGTATTTGGTCGCTTCTTTTGCATCGTCTGTCCGTTTGTCCGTCTGTTGTCTATCTGTCTGTCTGTCTGTCTGTCTGTCTACACGATATCTCTGAAAGTATAGAATTGATTTCTAAGAGGGGGGAATTCGGGGCGGATCCAGGAATTTTTTTCTTTTTGTTCTCTGGATCGAGATGTATTTTTCTGTTGTATTGGTTTGCATACGTTCAAGTACACGTCCATGTCCGTCCACAAGCTCCCAATGAATTTCAATGACATTTCGTGGAAGATGGGACAATAGACAACGGAAAAAACTGATTTTGATTTCTGCTGCCCCCCCCCTCCGCCCTGCTTCACACAATGAAATCACGTTGGAAGATGTATGCGCTCTCTGAGTGCTGAATTGTTCCTGATTGCTCTCTGTCAATTATCCCTTTTTAGAAACCATCGACCATAACTGTCAACAAAGGTTTCTTTCAGTCTCCAAATTGGTCTCTCTGTCTGCCTGACTGGCTACGTATACGTGTATGTATTTCTCTCGCGTACAGGCAGCATCAACAGAGCTAGAGACCTGAAAGTTTACTCCTTATCATGCTCAGAAGAGACGATTTTTTATCCCCTCCCCCTGAAAAAAAAAGTTTTCAGTGGGGGGTTCAATTTTCAATGTAAGTTTTTGCTAGATTGGCCCTAGGTTTGCGCCCGCTTGCTTTTTTTGAAAATTCAGACTTCTTAGTGGTCAGTGCTTAGCAAAATGCTTATTCATTGATCAGTTACTTTTTTTAAAATTTTGAATAACATGCTACTGAAAGACATGGGTCACGTGACGATTTCAACCGAGTGACTCACCAGACTTGTCTCTCTTCTTTCGTTACCCCCTGCGCCCCCCCTCTTCAGACTTCGTATGGCTTGCTAATTATTTTCTTAAAACGTATCCAGTTTGCTCCAGGTGTTGTCCATACAATGCAACTCATTCTTCTTGTATTTGTTTTTCACCCAACGTTTCGGCCGATCAGTTCTATGACCTTCCTTGTTTGTACTGTCTGTATGGAGAGAGAGGGACATTTTTTCTAGGTCAATTCCTGTATATTTGACTTTATTTTCCTCGCCTAACGACGATGATAATTTCAGACTTCAGGTCAAGATTTCAAAAAATGAGAAGTTTGAATGATGGAGAGAGAGAGAGAGAGAGAGAGAGAGAGAGAGAGAGAGAGATGTCTATGTCATCAATCAACAAAAAGGAGAAAGACAGATTGATTGAAAGGGGGAAAGAAAGTAGAAGAGACACAGAGAGAGAAATAGGGAATGGAAAGTTATGGACGATAGTTTCGGTTCCGGTTATCTAAACGATCTCAAATTATATCTAGAAGTATCTAGATTTCATTCTTAATGATCTAGAAAATATCTAGATAGACTTGCAAATTGAGATTCACGCAACGTGCACATGAAAGAATAATGCTCAACCTCACATGGGGAGATCAAAACAGACAGCACAATAGATCTGGGAGAAGACAGGAGTCAGAGACATCACAGAATCCATTTAAAAAAATCAAATGGCAATGGGCTGGCCATGTCGTAAGAATGGCTGACAACTGATGGATGTGGATCCCCAGAGATCACATGTGCAACCGAGGCCGGCAGAGTAATAGGAGAGAGGAGCTAGACAAATTCAGAGAGTATTGGCTCCACGACGCCCATGATAGAGAAGTGCAGTGAATCCCGGGGAAGGTCTATGTCCAATGACAGACGTTAAGAGACCGATGATGATGATATTAAGTTCCCTTACATGGCCAAATTTAAACATTTTTTTTCTGTTGAAGTTTTGTTTGTTCTTGTTTTATTTGTTGTTCTCACAACTTTTTAGCCATTCAATTCTACGGTCTTCCTAAAGTGCACCATGTGTATGTAAAGAGGACAGAATTATATTTACTCTAATAATGAACGGTATGGTTTTCATACATAGAGATAGATAGATAGATAGATAGATAGATAGATAGATAGATAGATAGATAGATAGGTAGATAGATGGATATGGTCGTCTATGTGTTGAATACCCAACGAACTTGCCTCAAATGAATGATTGAAAGAATCTAAAGGTAAACGCATACATATATATATATATATATATATATATATATATATATATATATATATATATATATATAACCCAAATATATAAAAGGTGCTACACAAGGGAACTTAAGCTGTGAAACTCAAAAAGGTAAAACATTGATAGAAAAAGAGTCTTTACTCCTAGTCGAGTGATTTGCAATAAGTTTATTAATCCCAATTACAGTAAGGACTCTTGCCGTTTCATCTGCTGTAATCTTCAGAATGGGTGGCTATTTGACCCTCAATGTCTTCATAGTAGGGATATCTATAGTTCTGCTCGAATAGAAAAAATGCTGATACATTTGTTAAATAGAGGTAGTTAATTAGAGATGTCTTTCTTATCTCGTTGGAACAACAGAGGAAAAAGGACGAAAGAACGTGGTTTAGTTTCACTTTTTGCTGCCGTTATGTTTTAATATCTATTGTTTTTGAAATCGAAGGTCTCTTTCGTGAATCAAAATTAAAATTAATTGGTTCATTGTTTAGTTTGATTCCAGTTTGGGTCGTTGGGTATTATCGTTTACTTTATACGTGTGTATATATATATATATATATATATATATATATATATATATATATATATATATATATATATATATAATATATATATATACTTCAGATCCCATGAAGAGATCATAAGACAGCACAATATATCTTAGGGAAAAACATGAGTCTGAGACATCAAAGAAAACTTAAATGTCAATAAGCTTATGATGCGGACAGCCTCTGGACATCGCGACCCACAACATGGATCCCCAGAGATCACATGCGAAACCGTACCATGGAAGAATATAAGATGGCGAGCCGAACGTTTTGGCACTGCGACGCCCATGATAGAAAGATCTGGGAGATCTTGGGGAATGTATATGACCAACAACAGAAGTCTGATGTTAATAGTGAATCATTCGATTTCATCCCCTTGTTTTTTCCAGGAATGTTTTGATCATTTTTTTTTTATGTATTTGCACTAAGGTATCCAAATACCCTGGTGCCAACCCGACAATTTTTATCGGATCCCTGGAGCATAAGTGTGTATATGTGCATATGCGAGTTAATGTGTGCGCGTGTTTATGTTTGTATTCATGTGTATGCGTTCGTGGGTGCGAGTGCTTGTTCGAATTAATACCACTGACGTATTTCATGACATGAAAGTGTTCGTGGGGTGGAAATGAGAGGGCGTTATTTAAAGGCACACCCATAATCGTTTTCTTCTTTTTTTTCTCTTTCTTCTTCTGTAGTCATTGTTAATTTTGAAGTCCAGTCGCCTCATAAAGGTATTATTAAATTCTGTAATGTCTCAGTCAGAAGTGGGTGGAGTTCTACTGCGTCGTTGAAATTAAAGAACAAGGTCTTTATTCAATGTGTACCTACCTGGTTCGAGTCGTGACTTTCCACCAAAAGGAAAAGATGTGTACATTTTTTTCCGATAAAGAGACGTTTCGACGAAGAGTCGTTTGGTGGAAAATGAATATAATGCCACGAGTCGGATATAAAGGTTTTGAATAGAGTCATCATCATCATCATCATCAGTCTTTTAACGTCCGTTGTTTGACATAGACCTTCCCCAGGATTCGCCACAATTCTGTATCATAGGCGTCGCGGAGCCAGTATTTCCTGAATTTGTCCAGTTCATCTCTCCATCTTGTGTTCTGTCGGCTTCGGTTTCTCATGTGATCTCTGGGGATCCATTTTGTGAGATTGTCTTTTATTCTTGCAACATGGCCTGCCCATTATCATTTGAGTTTTTTGATAGTTCTTATGATGTCATGGACTCCCGTTTTCCTCCTTAATTTTACTGTGCTGTCTTGTGAGGTTGAGCATGATTCTCTCATCTGTTCTCTAATTCCAAAGACCAAACTCATCGCCGACCGAGACATTACAGAATCTATCTAAATATATTATAAGCGTATATGCTGATTACTTCTCTGATTGCGTTCATGCATCTGGTTGGTCAACAATGAGGATTTGGTCATAGAAACTCTGAAAATTTTACGTCTGATCAAACATCAAAACAGTTTGAAGTAGTAGACACTTGGAAAAATCAAAATTAAGATACTTGAATTATCAAAAGATAAACGCTCTAATAAAGCAGGTTTAGGTTTCTTAGTGCCAATACATAAACAAACTCGTCATTTTTTACGGGTATAAGTTTGTTGTTGGAGATATAACATGGTTCAGACAGACGGACGGGTTTGAAAAGTCTAGGATCGATTGATAGTAAGATGAAGGTAAGGTTGTGATCTATAGATGTAAGTATGATTAGATAGATCCTTTAAAAGTATGCCGAAATATTTATGGTTTATCTAAGTGGATCGACCTTGCTTCAGTGGAAATAACCTGCTAAGGCTAGCTGGAACCACTGTCTAAGGTTACAAATACGTGTCACCCAGTGCGGCTCGTCTGTTGCAGTAATGGATTTCAAAACTAGCTTACTCCACAACGAGGCAACATTGAATGAGTTTGTTGTATTTACGCAAACTCACACACACACACACACACACACACATATATATATATATATATATATATATATATATATATATATATATATATATATATATATATATATCATCATCATCAGTCTTTTAACGTCCGTCGTTGGACATAGACCTTCCCCAGGATTTGCCACACTTCCCTATCATGGGCGTCACGTAGCCAGTACTTCCTGAACTTGTCTAGCTCGTCTCTCCATCTAACATTTTGCCGGCCTCGGTTGCACATGTGGTCTCAGGGGATCCATGTTGTGAGTCGCGATGTCCATCGATTGTCTGCCATTCTTGCAACATGGCCAGCCCATCGTCATCTCAGATTTTTAATGGATTCTGTTGTCCCTAACTCTTGTCTTTTCTCGGATGTACCGTGCTGTTTTGTGGTCTCTCCAAGTGAGGCCCAGCATTATTCTTTCATGTGCACGTTGCATGGTTCTCAATATACGGATCTGTCTCTTGGTTAGGTTCCATGTTTCAGCTCCATAAGTGACTATTGGGAGGATGCATTGGTTATACACCCTTCTCTTTAGGATCAATTGGATCTTATTGTTTTTGAAGGTTGAGCTAGCTCTGCCAAAGGTTTGCCATCCTAGTGTGATTCATCTTTTGAGGGTCTCATGGAGATTCGTTGTCCTAGGTAGATGTAGTGGTCTACTTCTTCCAGTTGTGTGTCCTCGATTTTGATCTTAGCGTTTTTATCCCCGATGTGGTTGTTGCACATGATCTTTGTCTTGCTGAAGTTTATGTGTAGGCCGACTTTCTTGCTCTCTTCATTTAGTTCATCTATCATACATATATATGAATTATAAATTGCGATATATTATATAAAAACTTATTTTGAATGATCTCTTATCGTCACATGGTTGATATATCATTCAATTTTGTCAGCATAAAAAGAATAAAAAATTATAGAAAACGGGGCTGCAACAGGAATCGAACCAGCCATTGATAGGGCAACCGCTTCAACATAGCAATGCACTTACCATTATGCTAAACAGGTCGCCGGTAATGATAAGGCAAAATAACTTTACTTTCTATATTGAATGATATTTTAACCGTGTAACAACGGGAGATAATTTCAAATATTTCTTTGTAATATAACGCAATTTATAGTTCATTCTATCGGACCAAATATGTCCATTTTTTCAACACATATACGTGTGTGTGTGGTGTGTGTGTATGTGTGCATGTGTGTGCGTGTGTGTGCGTGTGTGTGATGTGTATTTAACTATAATCCATACGATACATACATACATACACACAGTTATGCATACACACACACATATATATATATATATACATATATATATATATATATATATATATATATATATAGCAAGACGATATAAGAAATGGAAGACAATTTTGGAAGTCTTGTTTTAAAATCATTGAAATTTTATTCCCACGTTTTGTCTGGACTTCTTCAAAAGGCAAATGGAAGGAGAAAATAAGAAGACCACCGTTTTTAAGTGATATTTGAATCATGGCTAGACGAAATTGTGTATTATTTTTTCGGAATGGTTGTGTGTTTTTTTATCTGTATCGGTTGCTAATTAGAATTTGGTAAAAATATTGAATATAATGAAAATCTGTGTACCTTGTTCATAGAAATTTGAAACTCGCATTAACATGAACAAAGGAAAGTATGTCATTGATTTGATTTTTGATAAGTAGGAGAAATCTTTGTGCATAAATTGACATGGGTATACGTGCGTGCATATTTACGTACAACACTCCCTTCTTTAGGGTTGAGCACTCTTAGGTAGGGCACACGTCTATTATAAGCTGCTATGCAATGCACTTCCAACTCCGGAATGGAACAATCTGGTAGATGAAGAATTATGCATAGGTCAATATATCGCTTAATTCGGTCCTAATGACCGTCCTCTTCTGCTTAGGGTAGGGGTAGAGCATCTGGGTTTGAAGCAAAGGTTTTGACCCTACCTAACAGTGCTGGAAGGGATACTGGATAGTCTACAGCCACACTGAAGGATTGTAATACAACGAAACAACTGTCTGTGAATGACACAATGATCAATTATATATATATATATATATATTTAATTGAATAATTGCATCATCCATGACACAATTATTATTTATCACAATTATATATATAATTAAATAATTGTGACATCCACAGACTGTTGTTTCGTTGTATTACAACTCTTCAGTGAGGCTATAGACTATCCCATCCAGTACCATGAGGTAGGATCAGAACAGCCACGCAAATGTAAAGTGTAGATCATATATATATATATATATATATATATATATATATATGATTTCTCATCTGTAAAGTTTTCTAGCTTTGTTTGACTAGCTATGCAAGTATCTATCATGCAGACATACTGCGCTTGCTACAGAGCTTCACTTTTAATCGTCTACCCCTATTCGTGTCTAAAAAAAATTGTTGATTTTTCAAAATTCCCATAGATGCTCCTCAGAAGGAGGATCAATTTGTAAATAATGTGTGCAATGTAATTTTATGCTAGATTGATCCCTCACTTTTTATAGTAATCATTGCCCAACAAAGGATGAGTGAAGTAACTAATTAACTGATCACCCAATTCTCCTAATTGAGAACCCCATCACGGCCTGCTTCCAAAAGACGTTGGTTGCGTGACGGTCACCATTGAGTGACTAATCAAACCTATTTATCTTGTTTATTAAACATTTATCACAGATTTAGAGGGTTTTGAGTTGAAATATCCAAGATAGCACCGCGTGCAACTCAAGGACCCCTCAAATGTTTCTTAAAGAATATCGTGTCTTACGACCATCTTTATTTAAAAAAACAACGTACATCATATTTACTGGTTCCGCCCCAAGGTGAACCATGAGCAGTACAATGATTCTGTTTTATCTAGCTTTATAATTTGTATAGCATATAAAGTCAAAATGAAGGTGTTATTCGTGTATAGATACCACTAAGGAGTCTAAAGCTCTTTCATTAGGTAATCTATTTTTGATAATTCAAGTATCTTGATTTTAAGCTTTTTCAAGTCTCAAATCAAACTGGTCAATTCTTCTCTTTCTCTCATCTTCTGTCTCTCAATTATCTTTATTTCTGGAAGTGGAGACTGGTTGAAACCTCCATTTCTTTACTGTGATTTCGATTGAGTTTTTCCGTGCATTTTTTTCTGCGTTGAGAATGGCGCCCAAGATCGCTTTTGATGACCATAAATTCCGGTGCTTCACATTGACTCACAGCTTTGCTGCAGGCATAACACCTGAATATCCCATTTCCTATAATTACTCTGGTTTTCAAAACAACCAGCATTTATGGAAATAACTTCTATTCATTGTTCGATGTGCTAAAACCTTGATCCAGCTATGATACTTCGGTGTGTGGTCTATTTTGGCCTTTTCCAAAAGGGAAAGAAAATCGTATGTTTTAATGTATGATCAGACATAAAGTGTTAAGTTTTTCTTTGATGTAATCTTTATTGTTCTGTCACAACAGTCTATCTCGTTTTATAATTACACTTTAGTTGTTTAATTAGTTTTGTCATTCTCTTCCACATTGACCAATCCATCATAACTTTTAAGTTATAACAGGAATCGGACAGAGAATGCAAACAAGCAATTAAAAATACTAATTTTCTAGTATGTAATATACATATATATGTATGTGTGTGTGTGTGTATGTGTGTGGGTGTGTGTGGTTGTGTCTTAGTTTATTTGTATCAGGGTGAATCGATAGTTCTGCAGCCTGACACGAATTTTTTAGCTGAATTCTCTGCTGAAATTTCCGCTTTGTGATATTCTACAGAGTCTTGCTGAAGTTTGGAACTCCCTGGTAATTTTACGGTATTATTGAAATCCCTGGTATTCATTTTTTTTTTCTTCAATTGAATTCACAAAAGAAATCCATTTTTTTTTTAATCTCTTCATTGAAGAGTTCCACAATAGTTCAGGTAAAATGTGGTAATATTACATTCAGAATGGGATGATCCAAACAAATCTCTTCGGTGTTCAAAGAGGGATTATCATTATATTGAAACTTATCTGCAAGAGTCATAATTGAATATGTAAAGATATAAAATCTGCTGTTTGAAAAGAATGTAGTCGGGATGCTGCTGAAAAAAATGTTGCTACACGGAGACGTTCAGGGCGACTTGCAAAAATAACAAAGTTTACCAAAAGACGAATGAAAAGATGAGCATCTCTCAACTCATTCCTCACAAACCAACAAGAGCTAGCTCTCTTCGTTGCGAAAAGTTCTATCTGATACGGTGAATCATATCCCGAAAAAGGATCATGGCTTGTAGAATTTTAAAGAAACTGCTGATAACAAAGAACTACATGTTGAAGCGCAAGAAAGTCTGTTACAGAACTAAGGACAGGACTAGAGAGTTGGTTGAATATGATGTGGTCTAATGAATCCAGTTTTTATCTCTGTGAACTATCTAGCTCAAAGACCACGAGGAACAGACCTAACTAGCCAGTGGCTCTAACAACCAACAATTAAACATCCTCTTCATGTCATGATCCGGAGGTGCTCCTCTGGTGATGGTCAAAGGGGATAATATTTCCTGCCACCAAAAATTACAATAAATTCAGAGAGGCTCTTGGCTAGATTTGAATAACATCTACTACTATCCCAGCTGATAAGAAACAGCACTAGATTGTACTCCGTTTCATACCACTGGACGAGTATAAATGGATTCTGGAACTTGATACCGAAATATTGAAATGGTTGCTCAATCCACTGGATCTCAATCCGATAGAGAATCTTTGGAATATTGCGAAAGAAAGATTTCACCCATGAAAATATCCACCATAGATCATCATGAAGACAATTTGAACGTAAAAAAGTCAACGTTCATTAGAGCAACACCTTTGTAGTATCAACGCCTTCCAGAGTCAAGGCAGGGATAGAAAAAACAAATACTTTCCTTACAAATTCTAACTTTTCATTTTGGTTAAAACATATTTCTTGTCTAGCAAGTTTTCGTACACAATTGAAGAATGCAATATTTTTCGATTAAAAAGAAAAATCTCATTTTCATGATTTTCGTGTGCTTTTCAAAAATTTTGCAAGACACTGTATCTATGAAATTAATATGAACCACTGATGTAGAGCATTAGCAAGGAAAAGAGTTTATGTTTAAAAACAAATATTTGTCGTGTAAGCAAATGCTTTATTTATCATTGGGTTGCAGACTTCTTATTGAACCTGCGTATATATTATTAATGTACATAACACACATGTTGAAGGTTTCTCTGCGCCAACTTTAACACAAAGTTAAGGGAATGTTAGCAGTACCATTGAAGTGTACTAAACTCTTTATTGTTTGTGCGATCTATCAACTTTGATACGTTATATATATATATATATATATATATATATATATATATATATATATATATATATATATATATATATATATATATATATATATACATATATATATATATATATATCAAATCTATCATTATTATTGTTGATAAATGTCTATTCAATAACAACAAATACATATGGCTTGGTGCAATTCTCCTTTGATATCTATCGAACTGAAAACCAAAACAAATCTAAAAATCCAAAAATGGCGTCATTGACTCATAAAATCCTTTCCAGTCAACGAAAAGCGCGACATATGAAAGCGAGGCTTCTATCAAAATACCTATGTATGAATAACTATCCATGTATGACGATATCAAGGCACAGGTAATGAAATATAGCAAGCAATATTCATATTTATAAATATATATATATATATATATATATATATATATATAATGAAGTAAAGATTTGCTACACAAACACGTTTATATAAACGTGTTTATGTGGTGAATCCTTATTTCATCATATTCGAAGTACATCTCTAACTCAACTTGATGTTTAATGCTGTATGTATCGAACACTTCATGAAACAAACCCACACACATCGGATATTGTATTCTATTATGTCATATTGCGTTCCTGATTTGTATCATATATATATATATATATATATATATATATATATATATATATATATATTCCTGATTTGTATTATATATATATATATATATATATATATATATTCCTGATTTGTATTATATATATATATATATATATATATATTCCTGATTTGTATTATATATATATATATATATATATATATGTATATATATATATATATATATATATATATATATATATATGCTCTTCCATAGCAATAGAGCACTCTGGTGGATGAGTGTGTGTGTGTGTGTGTGTGTGTATGTGTGTGTTCAAGAAACGGATATTTTGGTCCGACAAAATGAATCATAAATTGCGTTTTATTATGTAGAAACTTATCTGAAATTATTTCCTGTCGTTACACTGTTAATATATCATTCAAATTAGAATAAACAATTAAAGGAATTGAGGATGCCACAGGGATCGAACCTGCCACCGATACTAGCCTCTTCAACTTAGCGATGCACCTAGCATTGTGCTAAACAGCCCACTGATAAGGCAAAAGCTTTTTTCAAAAAAAGAATAAGAAATGGTGTTTACACACTTTCTAACTTGAAGCACTAGACATAGATGTACTATTCATAGATATGGGGGATCAGTTTATCACTAAATAGCAATAGAAACCCGACCCCACTTTATATATTTATTATGCTAAAATGTATCAATCATGGTGGAATCAGTTTATTACTTCATAAAGATAGACCGCTCTGCAACTTTATTGATCCTTTCCGTCGTGTATCCAGACTTTAAAAGACTCTTTTTATATTTAGTACTTCACCATTGTATCCGGACATAGGTTCGGGCTATGTATGCAAAATATGAAAGTTCTAGCTGGTCTTCACACTTGGATATGAGCATGAATTTGGTGTGGCAAATTTAGCGCTACAAAGCCACAGTCAGTGGTGTTCATGGGTAGAGATGCTGATAACAAAACAACTTTTATCGAAATATATGCAGCGGATGAGAAAAAAAAAGAACAATAATTCAGACTTGGTTAGTTTTGCGTGAACAAAAAATTTACGATACGATAACAAAAGTCGTTCCATGTTTCCATACTTTAAAATTCTAGACTCTTACAATGCATTTCCGTGCTTGATGGCGGAATTCTTTTCTAAAATCTTTTAAAGTGACATATCCAAAGCCTACAACCGTTTGGGGCGGTAAAATGTAATTACCAAGGAAATGCATCAAAACAAAGAGGTTCAGCACATCTGTATAACACATGATTAAACGCAGATTCGCATTTCTAGCTGAACATTATAAGTCTATAAAACTAATTACACAATACAACTTGTTTACGGTTCTTTCCTGTTTGATAAATGACTACTATCCCATCCATTTTATTGTTTGTCATTTTTTGTTCATAATAACAACTTTTAGTGGTACAAGAGGAGGCAGCTAAGCCAATCCAATCCCCGAAGCCTGCCTTTATTCATTTAAAACGCAAAGAAGAGAAGATAGGAAGCTTAACCCAAATGAATGAAATATTTTCTTTTATTCAAACCAATAAAATAAAAAAAATTAATACATGTCACCCTCGTTTCGAAAAACACATCACTATAAATCATAAAAGAAAGAGATCAAAAAGAAAGAGACGAAACATAGAGGCAGACGCGAGTGAATAGAGATAGTGATTCACTGGGAATCGTGTAAACGCCTTCGTTACGTGCACAAACCAGAAACTGTTTTGAGATTCAGATGGATCCTAGTTTCTGAAACAAGAGAACAGACTTGATTGTCAACCATTAATCATTTTCGACAAGTATTTCTTTCGTCCTAACAATAACAAAGACAGTGCCGACTGATTGGGAAAAATAAAGATTTAGGTGAAGTCTAAGAACAAGATTTGATCGTCTGCTGAGTGTAGAAACTTTGTAGTAGGCCAATTGGTAAAGCAGTTACAGTACATAGGTAGGTTTCCCGACGTAAAAAGGTCATGAGTTCGAGTCTCACCGTGGAAAAATCACCGTAAAGTTGTGATGAAAAGCAGCTAAAATCAAAAGGAAAAAAATACTGATGAAATGTTAAAGTGCTTGACTATACTGTCTTATGAAAAATAAATGGTGATATCTGTACTTCACATGAATTAATCGCCATAGCCCTCGCGTGTGCCAGGACACATTATCTTGAAAAAAGAGTTTCTTTATCTAAAATCAACTAAAAAAATACCGGCACAAAATCTGAGCATTGTTGGTTGAGAATGGCCATAGAGACCAAAAAAGCACTCCTTTGAAGAGATGGTGCCTAGTGGTGAACTCATGTAAATATTCAAGGTAGTTATCTTCACAAAATATGACCAGGAGAGCCTGCACACACACACACACAGTGACACGTACATTGATATATGAATAAATAGACTCAGACGCACGAAGAGAGGAGAATCTGTAATCCTCTTGGCATGGTTGGTCGGTGTATTAGTGGGGCTACGTTGATTCGATGATAAATATTTTATTACTGTAAGGAGAAAATAAAGGAAAACCTTAAACGTTTTGTGTGTTTGTGTGTGTTTTCCTCTTCTGTTATGTCACTGCTAACAGCTCAGGTCGTAGATCTCATATTTCTAACACTTTCCTCAGTATCAGTGCAGTTCCTAGCAGTGCTGTAGTCTGCACAGTCTCAATCCTTCCTTTTTTTAACCTGAGTTCCTCCAATCTCGCCTTCAGTGTCTTTAGTAATGTTCTGAGTGAACCTATTATTACTGGTACTACCATGACTTTCATGTCCCACACCTTTTTCAGTTCTCTTGTTAGATCCTGGTATTTTCCCAGTTTTTCACTCTCCTTCCTCTTCACTCTCTAGTCTGCAGGTTCGGTCACGTCTATCATTTGGCAGCTTTTCCTCTTCTTGTCCTTGAGTGTTAGGTCCGGTATTCTCGCTTGGATGGATTGGTCCATTTGGATGTCAACGTCCCAAGGTAATTTGTGGTTTCCATTCCAGGGCTGTCTCCGGTTTGTGCTGGTACCACTTTTCCGCATGGTCAAACCCCATTCGTTTACTCAGTTCGCAGTGTATCATCGTTGCTACTCTATCGTGTCTGTGTTTATACTCTTTCTAGGCTAGTTGACTACATTCACTAGTTATGTGGTTTATGGTCTTATTATTATTATTATTATTATTATTATTATTATTATTATTATTATTATTATTATTATTATTATCTGCAATCTCATATCAGTTGCCTGGTGGTTACCGCTGGAGGTTGAGTGACAGCAAGGCTCCTCAAGTCTCCAGCCCTTCTCTCCTCATTCTCATAGGCCACAGTAATAATGCAATTTACAGTTTCACACCGGTTGCCCAGTGGTCATTGCTGAAGGCTAAGTGACAATGTCTCCTCAGGTCTTCAGCCAACATCTCTTCTCTCCTTCGCCTATCATGCCAGGGCTGTGGTTCACATTCCCGCTTTCATTTCCCTTCCTCTGTTAGGCCACTGTTAACAATTAGTGCTGCTGTCTTTATATTTCTAGCACTTTCCTCAGTTCCTAGCAGTGCTGTGGTCTGTACAGTCTCAATCCTCCCTCCAGTCTCACCCTCGGTGTCTTTGGGACAGTTCCTAGTGCGCCTGCTATGACTGGCACTACCCTGACTTTCATGTTCCACATCTTCACTTCTCTCACTAGATCCTCGTATTTTGCTAGTTTTTCACTCTCTTTCCTCTTAACTCTGTGATCTGCAGGCACAGCCACATCTACTTTTGTTGTTGTTATTATTATTATTATCATGATTATTATTATCATTATTATTATTATTATTATTATTATTATTATTATTATTATTATTATTATTATTATTATTATTATTATTATTATTTGGAATCTCACACCAGTTGCCTGGTGATAACCGCTGGAGTTTGAGTGACTGCAAGTCTCCTCAAGTCTCCAGCCCTCCCCTCCTAGTACTCATAGGTCGCAGTAATTCTGCGATTTACAGTTTCACACTGGTTGCCCAGTGGTTATCGCTGAAGGTTGAGTGACAATAAGTCTCCTCAGGTCTTCTGCTAACGTTTCCTGTCTATTTCACCTATCATGTCAGGGCTAAAATTATTTGCATTTTCTCACAAGTTGTCTAGTGGTCACTGCTGGAGACTGAGTGACATCAAGTCTCCTCAAGTTTCCCGTCTTCCTTTTCACTCACACAGTCTACAGTGCTCTGGTTAACAGTTTCACACCAGTTGCCCGGTGGTTATCACCGAAGATTGGGTGATACTAAGTCTCCTCGGGTCTCCAGCCCTCCTCTCATATCTCCTGCACCCTCTACTGCAGTGCTGTAGTTTGTACAGACTTTTTTCCCTTTGGGGGCTGTTAGGCCATTGCTATGAGATCCTCAAAAGAGGAGGAGGCAAGCCTTCGACAGAGTAAGCTCAACTTTCAAAAACCAGACGATCCCAATAATCTGGAAAAGAAGAGTATAAAGCCAATGTATTTTCCCGATAGTCACTTATGGAGTTGAAACGTGGAACCTAACCAAGAGACAGACCTACAAACTGAGAAGTGTACAACATGCGCATGAGAGAATCATGCTCAACCTTACATGGAGAGATCACAAGGCAGTAAAGTATATGAGGAAGAAAGCGGGAGTCTATGACATCATAGAAACAATTTAAAAACTCAAATGGCAATGGGCAGGCCATGTTGCACGAATGAAAGACAACCGATGAACATCATGTCTCACAACATGGATCCCCAGAGATCACATGAGAAACCGAGGCCGACAGAACATAAGATGGAGAGATGAACTGGACAGATTTAAGAAACACTTGCTCCACGACGCCCATGATAGAGAATTGTGGCGAATCCTGGGGAAGGTCTATGTCCAATGACGGATGTTAAAAGACTGATGATGATGATGATGATGATGATGATGATGATGATGATGATGATGCCATTGCTAACAGCTTTCGGTCGTAGATCTCATATTTCTAGCACTTTCCTTGCAGTTCCCAGTGGTGCTGTGGTCTGTATAGTCTCAATCTTTCTCCTTATCCCCAGTCCCTTAGATCTCACTTTCAGTGTCTTTGGTACTTTTTGTGTGTGTTCGTTCATGAGATTGTCTGTCCATTTGTTTGTGCGTTCCTGCGCTCCTGGCAATACCGTTTTGTCTACAGGCTTGAAAATTGGCATCAGTACTCCACTTGACCCTTACTAGAAATGTTGCTTGTTTTGTTTTCTTGTTTGGGGGGGTAATTCTTTTGTTCGGTGGGGGGGGCTTTTTTCACTTTTTAGATGCATTATTTTGACGGATGTAATAATTCTCCAGAATCGGGATATTTCTAGATATTTTTTTCTCTATTTTAGATGTTTCCCAGTTGCGAAACGCCAGTGGTGAATCTACAGATTTTTCAAACTTTCCACAAAACTTTTGAACTGTTCTGAGCACGCACTTAATTATGATCACTCCTTTCACCGTCATAAAGCTTTTGCGATTCTCAAATGCAAATTTTTCATTTTTTTATTTGCCTGTTTTCTTTTAAATCTTACGCTGCCAACCGGAGAAACAGTGAAACCCACAAAAATCTGAAGCGCAAGTTGCCTCATTAAAAAAAATGTTGCAAAATGTGAATTGGATAAAAAATTTTAAGGATATATATATATATATATATATATATATATATATATATATATATATATATATATATATATATTCTGCAATAAGTTTTACTTATGTTCTGTGTCACACCCAAACCAATGAATTCCTTATGCCGATCACACAATACAATACGGCGGTCACTGCTCTGACCCTAAACATGTAAAAGCAAATTGTTGTTGTTTGCTGGGGGATCCAATACGTGCATTAGATCTGAAAATACTGAGATAGATAGATAGATGGATGGATAGATCGATAGATAGATAGATAGATAGATAGATAGGAAGAATAGAAAGAATAGAATTGCAATTAAGAGACGGTTAACGTGTCAGGTAAGCAATGGATGTATTTGGATACCAAAAGAAGAATAAAACATGAACACAATATTTTTAGGTGTGTTAACACACACACACATACACACACACACACACACACACACACACACACATCTATTAGAAGCATCGTCGGTCCTCAGTCAACTGACGTCATCAAAGAACAATCATTATTTTTTTAATCGATTCCCGTGATAGATATGTGATGTAATGAGCGCTCTGTTATCCAAGAAGAAGCCAAGATATTTTCAACATTTGTCATATTGCGATGTTTATTGATTTATCAAAACAGTATCAAAGCAACAATCTGAATTTTGAGGTGTACGATCTTTCGATATATATATATATATATATATATATATATATATATATATATATATATATATATATATATATATATAATATGAACTTTAGAGAGTGAGACAGATTCGGGAGTAAAGTGTTTTGAAGTTAGGTTTATTTATCCGTAATTGTTATTTATCAGTGGTCTAGACATGTTTCGGGAGGTATTCACATTTTTAGTAATGTGTGTGTGTGTGCTTTTAGGGGTTATAGGTTTGATGTAGAACCAGAGTCCACCATCAGGAGCTTTGCTTTGTGAGCAAAAAATGGTATTCAGGCTGCTGGGGGTATCCTGTTGTCTGAGAGAAAGTCCAGCCAGTGATGAATTCTATGGTTAAGTAGCAGCAGTTGGTCTTGGAGATGACAAAATGTGTCAGGGTAGGAAGAAAGTGATGTGGTGTTAGATTTTGTAGGTATGTTAGGGATAGTGTAAATGGAGGGATGATGATGTTGAGAAACTAGATAGGTTTCAACCTTACAAGTCATCGAAAATATGTTGGCTGTTTTCATTGGTTTATTAAAAACATGATAAAAACATCGACTAGATCTGTAAGTTGAAGGTAAGAACGTCCCCTCTTATCCACGGTTTCCGTTCCAGTGGCACCCTAGAACTAATGTTTCCTTTTTTGACCCCCTGTTTATCAGCGGTTTCCCTTTCAGAGGTTATCCTCTATCCGTGGTTTCCCTTTCTGTTATTTATAGACACATCATTAGAATTCCATTCTCGTTTAAATTTATTCCTGCTAAAAATAAACAGGACATAAAACGTTTCTAAATTCCTCCTCCAAAAATCATAAATGTTCCGTAACTCAACAATGAATTACATTTGTCAAAAGGAAAGGAAGAGCAACTGTTGATAAATTTCCATCGCTCTAGACAAAAAGGCCAGCATTGAATATTTCTCAACGTGAAACAACCTCAAAACGTCGACAAAACCATGTCTAGGTTCATTGGGATCAATGCCTGGGAGAAGGGATAGAAGGGAGTATAAAAGATAACCCTGGAGCAGATTGGGGTTCAGGAATTTCCCAGGATATGTTTGCATGTATTCAAGTGGATGAGAAATAGGATGATTTACAGAGAAGAAAGTGGGCCCGAAAGAAACTTTGGACCCCTTAATAAAATTCCTCTCAAAGGTCCTTTAAGACGTAACAAACGAGCAAAAAAAAAAAAAGCAGGATTATAAGCAGGGATGTACTACTACAGTATGTAAGTGAGCCCAGGGCTGCCTGTTCTAGCGATCTGGTGCGCAAATCAAGCATCTATGACAAGGTTGTTCGCTTGGGGGTGCGTTTTAGGAGTACCTTGATTCAATATATGTAAATACGATACGCTGTTTCGGCTAAATTGGGAATTTAAAAAACTCAGTTTAACAGAATTAAAATTTCAGTAGTATATAGATAGTGAAGGAACATCGTTCCCACCAAACAAAATAAGGGAATCGTTTTCCCATGCGTCCCTTCACCACTATATCCCTAATTATAAGACCCCTTTTTTGCGTGTGTGTGTTTTTTTTTCTCGGATACCCATCGCTGTTTTATTAGTTTCATTCATATCCACTTTTCTTGGTGAGTCTATCTGCCCCAAAGTAGAAGTTCAGAAACTTTGAAAACTCAAGGGGGATATTTTCTACTAAGGAAAAATATTTTGGACTAATTAATGAACAGAGATGAAAAACAAATTTTGTCTTTTAAACATCATATTTGTCTCGAATGGATAGAGACTTGCCACACACAGAGCGGTTGAGTAAACACTGGAATTCCGCCACAACCATGCTGATCTGTTGGAGGTCTACCGAATTCAAAATAGTATCCACACCTTATGCCAAAACTGTCGCTGCTCTTCCTGTCCAGAATACACGTTTACTGAATCATTTTCTACAAAAATCTGAGGGCGTAGTCAAAAATTCAGGGTACAGAAATCCACTGGGCTGCAAAAGAATTTTTTTCCCCACTCGAGAGACCAAACCATGGAAGGCTCACTACGAAAAGACTATCTCTTTCATATCAATCAATGCATTCAAAAATAATTTATTAGGGGATATAGGAAACTTTAAGTTCTTATTTTCATATTGATAGTCCCAACCTGTCTTCCTTGCAGGCCTAGACCGATTGGTCGACTGCATACGGTTCCTTGACGCTACACAGCTGTTATTAAAACATATTCAAAGATATAAAAGGTATATATTCGGATCCTAGTATATGGGACAGGCCTGTGTACAATAATTATATTTTTCATAGCTGTGGATGATGATGATTTCTATGTCACAGGATTCGGTATGTCAGGTTAAGACGGATCACTGCTGCAGACTTCCGTGTATCATTTGACAGACCCAAGTTCCAAAAACACTTCTCAAAAGACCAATCCTTTTTAAATCCAATATCCTACCTAGTTATTCTCTCAACATTGCTTTCCTCCTTTTTTTTTTTAGATCAAGTCTTTATTCGTTTCCCATAAATGAATAAAAAAGGATTCGGAGTCTGTCTCATCATCATCATCATCATCATCATCAATCTTTTAACGTCCGTCGTTGGACATAGTCCTTCCCCGGATTTGCCACACTTCTCTATCATGGGCGTTGCAGAGCCAGTACTTCCTAAACTTGTCTAGCTCGTCTCTCCATCTAATATTCTGTCAGCCTCGGTTGCACATGTGATCTCGGGGGATCCATGTCGTGAGTCGTGATGTCTATCGATTGTCTGCCATTCTTGCAACATAGCCAGCTCACCACCATATGAGATTTTTAATGGATTCTATGATGTCCATGACTCTTGTCTTTTCTCGAATATACTGCGTTATTTTGTGGTCTCTCCATGTGAGGCCCAGCATAATTCTTTCATGTGCACGTTGCATGGTTCTCAATTTGCTGATCTGTCTCTTGGTTAGGTTCCACGTTTCAGCTCCATAAGTGGCTAGTGGGAGGATGGCATTGATTATACATCTTTCTTTTTAGGACTAATGGGATCTTCTTGTTTTTGAAGGTTGAGCTTGCTCTGCCAAAGGCTTGCCACCCTAGGGCGATTCTTCGCTTGATTTCTTCTTCTTTTGAGAAGAGAAGGCTGTCTAGACAGGATCAAAAAAGTGAAACAGTAGGCTTTCTACTTCAAGGTTGAAAAGGAAGGTCCCACATTATGAGATTCCATACCTGAACATCCAGAAAGGGAGACGTTTCTGCTCACAGTCGTTCATAAGAGAGGACGTTCCTGGTCAACGTCATAGTTGACAACACACGTTAATGATATAGTGACAGTGGTTCGATGATGGTTGAAAATGCCTTCGATGCTGAAACACTAAAAGAAATGCTTCTATTTGAAATAAAGCCGTCTGGAAAAATGGGATACTTTTAACATTTCATTTTTGGCTGTAATGGTAATTGAAAAGAAATAATAATGCACGTTCCTGGAGAACAAGAAAAACCTGTACGTGTCACTACATTCAAGCCCTAACTGGCAACCTTGCACAGACACCCTTCTCCCTCTCCTTCTCTCTCTGTATTTCACTCTCTATCTGAATTTCTATTCTGTAAATAACAATTCTATATATCTGGTTAACGAAAGGGTCTTGCGAAGAATTGGATAGTCAACATACGACAAACCTCTCCATCAATCCTCTCATCGACCTCTGTTAAGTAAGTTGTGGAATAAATATTTTTATTACGTTTTTTGAGACATTGAACTCATTATTAAAACTAAACTCCGAATTTTTTTATGAATAACATTAAAATAAATCCCTTCAAACACAAAGCTCCAAAAACCAAATGAGGACACTATCATATTATGAAAGGACTTGAAATATCAGCATTGGCCGTTACAAGGATGCATGTTTGTAAAGGACTGGACTTTAATAGGCTGCCATTTAAAACAATTTCCATCCGTTATACAAAACTACGATCATGCGTTCTAAGCAGTGATTACATATTCTAGAACTAGCAACACCCTGAAAAAGGTCGCTAGGTACACGGCCAGAACGTCGAAAAGAAATGAACACGTAGATGAGGAATAGTCCGACCAAGTCATGCATAATGGTCCATTGTCTGGTTCAAGTGTCACGTGAATACTATCAGGTCACACTGACATGAAGTGGGTGAAGGTAGACAGTGAGGAGTGGAACAAACGCTTACAAAGGGTTTGGGAGAGCGCGAAGCAACATGGCCGCTGCTCAAATAAACCCAACCATTGTTATCAGTACCCACCCCCTTGGACGAGGACGGACGGAATGTATGTTTTTCACCAAAACTAATATTGTATACGTCAGAATAAATGATAAGCTTTATGTGATCTTTCATTTTTTTTTAAATCTTTTAATTGAATACAAAGTATGTGCAATATTATTAACATTGTTATTAAAAGAGAGAAAGAAAAACTTATAAACGAGACTGTCTGCTACAGGTTTCACCCAAAATTCTACTTATCTTTGGTAATATCTAAAACTTGCCAATTTAGCTCAGTCAGTGAGATAGCATCCTAGCGATCAATTGGTTGTGAATTCAAATCACAGTAAGTGAATGCGAATTTCACACATCAGTTTACGCTCATTTTTGGCGAAGATTGTTATTGTTGTTCTTGTTGTGATAAAAAAACAAGATCAACTCCAGTTTGGAAGATTGACAAATGAAAAGAAAGAGAGAGGGCGGAAGAGAAATTTTTTCTTTTCGTTAAGAATTCCCTCTCTCTCTCTCTCTCTCTGTCTCTATCTCTCTTTCTTTTTTGTCGTCTTTTTCTCTTCGTTACTCTTCTTTCCTTTCTCTTTATTCTCCCAAAATACTCTCGTTCTTCCTTCTTTTTTTTTTCTCGCTTATAACCGTCTTCCCCCTTTTTTCCACCTTCCATTCCGACTGCAGTCGATTTCGGCAACTTCTGTATTGTATCCAAGACAAATGAAAATTATAAAAATGTTTTTGAAGAGTACGGTTCGAAAACGTGATAAGCGCCATTTACAATAATGTTTAATCAAATTAAAATTCGAACTCTGAATTTGAATTTATTTCATCTTATCACAATCTTGCAGACTGCATTTTCTTATTTCTTTATCTTTCGTGAAAGAAAGAGGGACGATGAACGAATGATAAATAGTTAAGCTGTCGGAATCTTTTCATGTGTATTTGCTTACTGGTGTAAAATTAGTTATGCCTGTAAACATACAATGACCCCAGTAAGGGTAAATGTACTCATACCAGCGTAAATTTACGCCTGTGGACGTATAGTTACATCTGTAGGCGCGTAGATACACCTATATATATATTTTTATAGGCGTATGTTACGCCTATATGACTATACGCCTATATGACTATACGTATAGTTACGCCTATATGACTATGCATACGCATGTAGACGTAGAGTTTATCTATGAGCCATATAAATGAAGGTGTATAGTTTCATATGTCAGCGTAAAAAACATTTATGAACATATAGACGCCTAAACATACGTAGGGGTATATATGGTCGAGCCAGTAAGTGTATAGATACGCTTATAGACGTACAGTTACGTCTGCAGGCGTCTGTTCACGCATGCACGTCTTTGGATACGACGACGTGTTTATACACCTACGGGTATTATAGAGCAAATAGATACATAGGTAAAGAGTAGACGTACATTTACACCTGTAAACTTACATTTACGCCTATGAACGTGTAGATACGCCTTCTAGACGTATAGTCACAAATGTGGGCGTTTATATAAGCCTTTAAACTTATAGTTACACATCTAGGCGTACGGTTACACATGTTGGCATTGTTATATCTGCAGTTATAATCACACGGATCACAGGCGTAACCACACGCCTGCAGACGTAACTGTACGTCTGCAGGTATACAGGTGTAACTATACGGTTACAAGCGTAACTGTATATTTAATTGCATATTTATATACACTTACAAACGTTATTTTTCGCTTATGGGCGTATATATACACCCGATGGTATAGATATACGTCTACTGCCATAAGAGTGCGCCTGCATGCGTAAATATACGTCTAAAGGCGTTAATGTACGTCTAAGACGTATTTATACGCTTACTGGCGCAACGATATGCCTGTGGGAATACATATATACACTCATTGGCGTATATACGCAGTAGTATCTTTACACCTACGTGCGTAACCATACACTTACAGACGTAATTGTACGTCTATAGGAGTATCCATATATCAACAGGCGTAACTATATATACTCATTATATTTACAAGCGTTCTTTATGCCTACAGACGTAACTATATGTAACTATAACAAGGCCTTTGTTATATACTTACGCTTGCGGACGTATAGTCACGTCTGTGTGCGTATAGATACGCCTTATAAACACATTGCAGACATATATTCACCTGCAGAGGTGCATATATTGATGTATATATGCGCCCAATGGCGTAACTCTAAATCTACAGGCGTACATGTAGACCTACATGCATAATTATTCGTCTACAATACACATAAATTTACGCCTGTGGACGTATAGTTACGCCTGTAATGATTTAGATATTACTCGTGTAAATGTAAAGAATATATAAACACAACTATGAACAATAGCAGTATATGCATAGTTACGCTGGTAGGTGTGTAGATACTCCTGTGGACGTACAATTACGTATGTAAATGTATAGTTACGCATATCGTTGTATAGATACTACTGCATGTATGTACGCCCATGGGTGTATAAGATTTATTCCTACAGTCGTATCGTTGCACCAGTAAGCGTATAGATACGTCTGCATACGTATATTAAGGTCTATAGACGTATATGACTGAACTTATATATACGTCTATGAGCATTTAGTAACTGTATGTCTACAGGCGTGTCTTTACACCTACAAGTGTAACTATATATATACGCCTCTCGTTTATATGTACACGGGGGGTCCTCTACATCTATATGCATAACTAGATTTACATGCTCATGGGCATTAGCCAAATACAAGCAACATATGCCTACGTACGTAACTACACGTCCACAGGCGTATGCTCAATCTTGAAGACGTAACTATACGCCTGCACTTGTATTGTCTTGCTTGTTGATGCATAGTTACGTCTGTAGACATATGAATACGCCTTTAGAAATGTAATCACTTTTCAAGGCTTATAGTCGCACCTGTAGGCGTATCATCGCCTACAGACGTGTATGGACAACTGTGGGTGTGAATACTTGGAATGACCTCTCGTTATTACACGGAAAATCTGTCAGTTAGCCTAGACAGCGTAAATAGAATAAACAAAGAAATTGACTGCTCGATTCCTGCAGCAGCCGATTTCTTTTATTGTTTATTCATTATACGCTTTCTATGCCAACTGGCACATTCTCGTGTAATAATGGGAAGTCATTTCAAACAGAGTTTAAAATGATTAACGCAATTACAATGATATATACATATCATTAGATTTGACAGTTTATGTCCGACATAATGTGATAAGTGCAGAGACAATTTGTTCGGAAACATATTTCGTTTGGCACCGGAATTAACCACGTAGCAAATCGAGAGGCAATAATATACGTCAAAAATCGATTGGAAGAAAAATAACGAATATATAAGCTTAGTTTAGATTGATCAGGTGACTATAACACTGGCCAATAAAGTAAACCAAATAGCGAAATGGTACGAAATAAGATTCTGCCCTCCTGCTTTGTTTTAGGATATTTCTTTTTTTCATCATTCTGGGATTATTTTTTTTATAAAACACAAAATTACAAACATTTAATACATTTTCTGGTCGTTTTTTTTTGTTTTGTTTTTGCTGTTGTCAAACATCTACTGAGTGTTTTTTGTTTGTTTTTTTTCACTTCATTTTCCTCACATGCCAACAATTTCAGACTTCCGGTCAAGACTAAAAAGTGTAAATTTTGAAATGTTAGATAGCGAGAGAAAAAGAAAGATTCAATTCCTATATCATCAATCAGCAGAAAAAATAAAATAAGAATGAGGGAAAGGGGGAGAGAAAGAGAGAGAGGGGGGAGAAAGGGAAAGAGAGAGAAAAAGTGAGAAAGAGAGAATGGAAAACTACGGACGCTAGTTCTCAGTTTAAATCTCAGTTACCTCAAATTATATCCAGAATTATCTAAATCTTCTTGCCATTTATCTAGAAAAATATGTCGATGCGACACTAGGGGGCCAGGAGTCCCCTGTGTCCTGAAAATTACTATGGCTGTTACTAAAAATTACTATGGTTATTACCAGTAATTACTATTGTTATTACAAAAGGAGTTATCTGTGTTAAAAGGGATAATGTGTTTTTCGAGATAATATGAGAATTGTGTGCTTCCAGGTGCGGGCATCTGCGATTTCTCAATCTAGTGTCATCTGTCAAATCCTGGGTTGCAAAAACAAATGCTTTTGGAAAAAGGTTTTGTTCCCGATTCGATGACCAGATAAGGGCCTAACGTGTTTTTCGAGATGTCATGGGAGGTTGAGTTGCCTGTACTTTTTCAATCTGGTGTCATCTGTCAAATCCTGGGTTTGAAAACAAAGCCAGATATAAGGGTCAGTGTCTGGGGTCTAGAGAGAGAGAGTAAAGCTTATGAAAGAAAAGTTATTTGCAGAGTCCTTGGGAGAGGGGGAGACTAATTTATGATCTTGAACAGACCTACGTAGCGAGATGAATGAGGGTCAATGTTTTGGGTTTTTCCGGAAAGGTCGAGATGGCAGGAGAGGGAGAGAAAGGGAAGTCAATTACAAGAGATACAGTGTCGATACCAAGGGGTTAAATAGGAAGAATTTTCGTAACAAGCAAGCAGAGTAAAATTTGGGTCTGGAGAAGAGACTCGTTGCCAGCTCTCTCTCGTGTTAGACGCCGCCCTTAGTAACCGTCAACCGCTGCTACCATTCAGTAGACTACCGTTCGTGACATGAGAGACCAGTCGTCATTTTGACTTGGATGATAATCGGCTTCCTCTCTTTTCAACTGCGAATAGGCATTTCCCGTCTCCAGAGATATTGATAATCAATATTCTATATAAAACATATAAACGAAATTCCGTCTTGTTGCCTTCTTTTACTAACCCAGAACCACGGCTGGTTTAGTATAGTTGGTGAGACTACCCCCAACAGGGGAAACCCACATCCTTACTGTTCCATTAAGTCCTCGTCCATGGCCAAATTTAAAGATCTTTTTTTTCAATTAAAGGGAAAATATTTTCACAGATGCCGAAATATTTAAAAAAACTCATCAGCCTCTGACAGAGTGTAGTTTGATCCTGAGGCGACCAGTCTCGCTTATTTTGTTTTTATTCACTTTTTATCACCTTAAGCAAGGCCTTTCGGCCACTCATCAAAGGGTTAGTTCTGACCAATGCTACTTCCTCTATTCAGTGTAATAGCCTTGGTTCCTTTTTTCTCATGCATTGTACATTAAAAGCCATCGTTTATGATAAACTTATTGATTTTCTGAGACAATTTACGATAGAAATCCAGTATGCTTAATTTGAACTATACTCTGCATCTATATTTTATCATTGCTTTCTTGTTTTTGAAGAGATGAATACGTGTTCTCACCTGTTTGTAATTGATTGGAAAACATTTCTTCCAATAAAAAAAAATCCCCTTCTCTCTCTGTCTCTGTCTGTCTGTCTGTCTGTCTGTCTCTCTCTCTATCTCTCTCTCTCTTTCTCTCTCTAATACTCTCTATATTTTGGTTTATGATGATCAACCTGTAAAGAATACAGCAATAGTGATTTGAGATTGATTTTCTTTCTCTGTATTTAGAGCATAAAGTATTCTTCTGTTGAAGTGCCGACAACTGAGCGCCGTGGCTGTAACGGTTGAAAGAGATTTTTTAATTTGTTTCGGTGAATGGAATTGTTCGGAATAAACTGGATTGGCTATTATTTAGCAATTCATTTGGAACTATTTCCTGATCTCCCCTCTCTTTGTTCCAACGTCTCCGAGGCTCTACTCTCCTAAACGTTGCGATAAAGAATAACAAAGATGAATAAAAAAAAAATAGTCTAAGCGAGTCATTGCGTAATAGTGACAACACATTACTTCAGGAATTCAGTCAGGAAGAAGACCGAAGAGTGTAGCGACCGGAACACTGTGATAATGACTACAAAGACGAGGCAACTATTGTAAAAGGGGCAATGTGTAGTTGTAACAACACTCTGTCTCATTCTGAATATTAGTGCAACACAATCATCTTAATATAATTTTCAGAAATCCAATCAAAAAGAAGACCGCGGGGTATAACGGCCGAAACACTGTGATAAAGACAACAAAGGCGAGAAAGCTATTCTGAAAGTGACATTTTATAAAAGTAACAACAATTCGTCTCAGAAATGCAGACAGGAGGAGGACCGAAGAGTTTGGGGACCAGGACAAAATGGAGAAGGAAATTGGCGCAGAAGAAACATTGTATAATGGTCAAAACCAGCTTCAATCCAATTTGATCAATTGTTTCCAACTGGACCCTGTGCCTTAGAGGGGTAGTACTTGGGCAAGCTACCCGTGTCTTGTCAAATACACACAACACATTGCAATGAATATCTAACATCACTCTTCAGAGAACTGCAAAAATGTTAAATCTCTTGTGGGTTTTTAATAGTCTCTCATTAGTCTTTATACTGTTTAAGTTTTGAAATTTTCTCACTTTACTTTAAATAATCATAAAAACAGTTATGATTATAAAACAGCGTAAAAATGTATTTCTCTGAAAGTTTCAAGTGTAAATTTTGGTTGATTTCTATTCTGTCATAGTGATATAAAAATAAATAACAAACTTTTTTCTTTTCATCTGTAAGATTCTACACACCTTTGCTGTGAACCTGAGGCCCTGCAAAAAATGTTTCCCATTGGGCCTTACGCTGCCTAAGACCGGCCCTGATAATTATAGCAGTACCTCGTCTCATCAGGAATCAAAAGTCTCTCTCACTCAGTAAGATAAAACATGGAAATGGTGAAGTCTGGAAGTTGTAATAATGCATTTCCTTTGGGAATCACGCAGAATAAAGACGAAATAGAGAATGAAAATACATTGATTCGTATAATAGCCAAATAGAAAGATAAACATTTAGAGAGATACAAATAGGGAAATGAGAATATATATATATATATATATATATATATATATATATATATATATATATATATATATATATATATATATATATATATATATATATATATATATATATATGCGTGTGTGTGTGTGTGTGTTTGTGTCTGTGTCTGTGTGTGAGAGAGAGAGTCAACATTGTTTAGTTTGGCAAAAAGCCTGCGGTAAGAGAGGTAACCACAAAATTTCTGGAGTATCCACGATGCACCCAAGGGTCGATTGCTAGGTACCCTACACTAAAAAAAAGACCTTGGGTTATTTTCGTTCCTTGTTGGGTGGCAGAAAAATGTCCACAATTAAAGGCTTTCTTTGTTCGCTAAGATTCGTTCATGCAACGATGTTATCTTGACTTTACTATCACTCTTATCTACCTTCAAAAACTAGAGAGTCAATTAATTTCTGTTTTCATTTTGAACCCATTTTTTCCTATGCTATTTCCTTTTTTCGGGAAACGAATGAGAGAACACGCCCAGATAACGTTTGATAATGTAACGATCAATTCGCACGGAATATTTTTTTTTATATCAGGGAATGCAACTGGGTGTTATCCATTCGTGTGACTAAATATAGTCATTTCTTATCGCAAAGATCATATTGTCATCGTTAATAATACAGGTTGTACCTCTCAAATCCTGACTTCTTTGGCCTGGTTTCAAATCTGCCACAGTTTGTGAATCGGCCATTAAAGTTCGGCAATTCGATTTCAAAAGCCCCCTCCCTACAAGAGTGACGGTGGTGGGGGGCAAAAGTTGTTGGGGCTGCTTCAATCTACTCAAGATTCCATAAAGGCTTGGGTCAGTCTTGATAAGAAAATTCAAACTGGCCATATTTACGTCACAGCCAGTCCTTTTATCCTAAGCCTCTGTTTGCGAATGAGAAAACTAATGTGGTCCCGTAATACGTCTTAGAGAGTTGGCTTGTTTTTTTAGGGTTTCTTTTTCTTTTTCTTTTTCGTGATTATTTTCTTTCGTAACTATTCTTCAAACATTTTTAACTATAAAAAAAATGACCACGAAACAATCATAAACAAAGAGGAAAAAAGCCTCACAGAAAAATTATATATATATATATATATATATATATATATATATATATATATATATGTTTGGATCATTAGTTGTTAACTATGTAAACGTTTCGGGGATTTTAGAAATAGAGCCATTATATCAACATGGCTCCCAAGCAGTATTGATCAAACACCACCTCCTTTTCAACTATGATCTTGATATATAGCTCATGCCATACACGTAGTCTGTTATTTCATACAAGGTATTACCATGATGTATCGAATATGGATGTTATTTTATACAATACATTATTTTTTATTTTTTTAAACAAGGCTTACATAGGTTATCCGATTAACATGCTCAACGGTGAGGAATCAATAAGTATAAACAACAGACGTGTTTGTGTCACTTCTATTGAGTGTTCACCCATGTGAATATTAGATATGTTGTATCGTATCTAATCTCCGATTGCAAACAAACCAACTTATGATATCAATTATACTATATATTATATTATATATCCTGATCTTCTTCGACCTGAGTATATTTCTATATTTCATATTCAGATGTAAACATTGAATTTCCATGATTGAATATGCATGACTGTGCATACTGTACGACTAACCACTGTAATCTTTGATTTCTATCTATTAAACAAAACCCACACCCAAGGTTCAAGATAACGTATAGGTATTTTGTTCTCTTCGCTTTGACATTTTTGGTTTTGTAGTATATAAGTATCAAACTATGAAATAATTAGATATTTTAAAAGTTTCTTGAAAGATATCCACCCAGAAAGAAAAACAGATAACTTACGATTATCATTTAGAGTTTTTCGGGCAATCGAACTCCTTTTATTGCTATAAACACGACGTTTCGGTCAATTTCTTCTTAGGCCTTCTTGGGGTGTAATAACCAAATATGATGGTAAACAGAATTTCCAATGATGGCTAAGTGACAATGAAGGATTCGGGTAATATCAATCTCTTCTTTGGGCTTCGATTTCTATATCTTGTCCCTGTTGATTAGTGGAAGCCATGTCCGGTTGAACTCTGCACTTCTCTGACCTACATTCAGTCAACTTGTTGATGTCGGCTGCCTCCTTTATTTCCCTCTGTTCCCGACTGCGTTCCCTGTCTATTATACGGACTTCTTCCCAGAGAGGCGAGTATCTGCCTTTTTCTCTCCAAACATGATCAGTCATTCCAAATCTTTCTATCTCTTCTTTGATTACTGCTTTTTATGTACGTCAAGTCGAACTCTGAGGAGTTTGCCAGTTTCTCCAGTATAGACCTTTCCACATTTACACGTAATGGCATGAATCCGGTTACTGGTCGGATTTTTTCCTCTCGTGAAGGACTCACTTTAGTGAATAAATTGCATAGATCTTTGGAAATGCTAAAAGTGACCCTGGTGTTGTGGGGCTTGTAAGTTTTTTGTATCTTCTCCGTGGGACTTTCAACATAAGGGATGACGATGTTAGGGGTAGGAGAGGAATGAATGCCTATCCACCCAAGAGAAGATATCGGCATTACCCGAATCCTACGCTATAACGTAGTAACCATTGGAATATTCCGTTTAATACGCTCATTGAGAAATTTTACTTGCCACCATCATATTTGGGTATTACACATGAAGAAGGTCGTGGAATGGATCAGCCGGAATGTTGTATTCATAACACAAACGATAAGAAGAAATTCGATCGTCCGAAAGAAGCTTTCCGGTGCTAATGACCCTTCTCGAGACTATATAGTGACTTACGATTAATTCTTATATCCCCACGTCGGAGTCCCCCTTCTCTTTCTTTTTCTCTCTTTTCTTTCTTCTTCTCTTTACTTTTCTTTTCATTTTCCTCCCCTTTTTCTCTCCTCACACCTTATGGATTTTCTTAAATTTTCTTACACTATCATATTGATATACACATATCTTTGTATATACTCTCCGATTTTTTTACGGGATCATATTCTTGATATTTTTAGTGCGTAATATGTTATAATCAAAAAAGCTACAAGCAGACGATGCAGATTGCCACAGAGTATGAGTTTGGGTAAATAACGCTGATAACACCCATACGAGTCAAATTCCAAACACTAACTGTGTAGACGTCTCAAACGTGGTAATCTGATACGTATAAACTGAGAGGAATGAATCAAAAGATTACACCAATACCGGCACCACCCTCAGCTCGCTTTAGCACGGCCATCAAATATGAAAAGGAAAATTCTGAACACATAAAATAAAAATAAAACCAAATAACAAACACTTATAATGAACGGAAAAATAAACAAATGAATGAATTGAATAAAATAATGGATAAAAATCCCAAAACTGACGTTTGCATATTATGAAAAGTAAACATTTTCTCACTTGAACGAAAGCCCATAGCATAAAAGATTATAGGCCTAAGTGTAACGACTATATATATATATATATATATATATATATATATATATATATATATATATATATATATACATATATATATGTATATATACACAGATACATATATATGCATATATATATGTATATATATATATATATGTATATATATATATATATATATGTATATATATATATACATATATATATATACATATATATATACACACATATATATATACATATATATATGTATATATATACATATATATATACGTATATATATACGTATATATATATGTATATATATATATGTATATATATCTATGTATATATATATATATATATATATATATATATATATATATATATATATATATATATATATATATATGACAAAATTAAAGCATTATGACATTTAGTTTTTCAACATCATTTCAAATTAGGCCGCAATGGTGTA
>OY735209.1:7140813-7248313 GCA_963457665.1 Thysanoteuthis rhombus
GCCAACCTAGACCGATTTTTCGTCCGATTTCTCCTTCTTTGGGGAATTTCATGAAGATTCATTGACCTAGGTAGATGTAGTGGTTTACCTTCTTCAGCTCTGCAGCCTCAGATTAGCCACCAATGTCATCCTTTTGCTGAGAACCTTTTTGATCTTCAAATCATGCTAGACAAACTAAACGAAGTAAGCTAGAAGGTCGGTCTTCACACAAACTCCAGTTAAACAAATGTCATGTACAACAAACATGTTGAGGACAAAGACACATCGATCAAAATCGTATCATTAACTGGTAGCAACTCAAAGTTGATTGTAGGAGACAATAGAATTGTTTATGACTGTCACGAGTAACAAGGGTAATAATAACGATTTGTTTTCTTTACCCTGTTATGAGACATATTTCTTTCGATTATTGTTTTTTTTATAATCTTTTTGATCACAAAAATCCCATATTTCATTTGGAATGGAGCCAACGTTGTAGTTGTAGTGTCCAATGAAGCGTGCTAAACGGCAATTGGGGAAAATGCGCAAAAGATTTGAATCACTATCTTTTTTTATATGTTTGCCCTTCATCAAATATTAATCACCTATCTTGTCAGACTACAACGACAAGCAGTATGACGTGAAGGCTTGAAGTAGAGAGATGGTAATATAATTGTAGATTTGGGCATCATCCAGTCATAGGCTTCCTTAGCTGGACTGGTTGAGGTGTTGGTCATGTAAAATGAGCTGCTGACACATGCAGTGCGAGTTCGAGTCTTGTCTGAAGCTTCTTGGATAAGCACTCGATGGACATCGAAAAAGCAATTAAAAAATAAAAACGAAATAAAAAACTAGTCGAAATGTAATAATAATGGTTGACTGTGTTTGATCTAAAAAAAATGATTTACAGAAATGATACTCGACAACACAGTCAATAATTGAACAACCATAGCGTCAAAATTTAAAGTCATGTAGAAATATTCCATCGAAGAATAAATATAGTCCAAACAAATTCTATTCATGACATCCCTGACGTTTTCTACTGGAAGGCCCCAAAATGGTCAAAAAGCTTTTTTTTCAAAAAATCAAAAAATGATATTCCAGAAAGGGTCTAATCGAGTACTGATGTCAGTTTTTGAATCTGTAGACAAAACAGTAAGGCTAGAATCGCCGGAACACTCAATCACATGTATATATGAAATATGAAAAAATACTTGGAGCCTTCGCCATCTTTAATTTAGTTCAATGACTGCTATTGATACAAGTTAGTGACCTTGTGCTAGTTACAGCTTCAGCAATCCCCCCTCCCTGATTTACACCACAAGTTTTTTGTGTCACCGCTCGGGTTATGCGATTTGCGAAATAGACTTAGAGGCAACAAGCACTATTTTCCCCATAATTGGCGGGAAGGAATAGATTCATGCCTTTCCCCAAAACGCATTAGTGGGAAGTGAATACAATCTGTCCCAGCCGGAGATTTTTTTTCGTGTCGTTAATCGCTCCGCTACACTGCTACTGTTATTTGGGGGTGGGAGTCGCATTGTTTGGTCAGATACCATGGTAACCGATGTCCCCTGTGGGGGTTACCGTATAATTTTTCGTCCATTATCGATATGCTGCGCCAGGCAACGACAAAATGACTATCACAATCGATGGTCAGTCGTTACGCTTGATCCCACCCCTTCTCGGACCACACCCGATGGAACGATGATGATGAAGAAGATGACATTTATCAATGCCTTTGCTTCGTTTGCTTCGTTCGCTGTGACATGATTCAACATGTAGATGTTGAACCGACCAAAAATGGCGTTGTAATTATTGTCACTGTTGATGAGGGTATCGTGAATGCTTGAAAAAGAAGCCTTTTTGTCAAGTCTTTACATGAGGATCTTTATATATATATATATATATATATATATATATATATATATATATATATATATATATATATATATAGGATTCGCCCGAAGAAACCCAAACAGGACAGAATTATAAACGTATTTATGTAGCGAATCCTCATTCCATTATGTTTTAAGCTTTGCTCTAAACCAACTAAATATCTGAAGTTGAATGTATCGAGCACTCTATGAAATAAACCCATCTTACATTGGCTATTGCTTTATATTACATTATATTGCATTCCTGATTGGCAGTATATATATATATATATATATATATATATATATATATAGAGAGAGAGAGAGAGAGAGAGAGAGAGAGAGAGAGAGAGAGAGAGAGAGGTGTGTGTATGTCTCTGTGTGTGTCACTCTATCAAAGAGTACTTAAGCATCGGTGCAGCTCAACTAAATGTAGTATGCCTACTCTATGAACCTTGGGGAAAGTTTTTTTAAATGAAAAGTTTCGAGAAAAAATGGGTTTTACTGGCGGTTTTTTTTTACAATATAACTGTAATATCAAAATGGAACCTTACTTTCTATCCATATACATATCTTTCCATTCTATATGTTTATACACAGTACTTTCATAGGTTTAGAGTGAAGGAACACTACCCCCTCTTTGAAGGGTAAAGGGGAGCTTTCCTCACATTTGAGGTTTAAAAGTGGAGATTTTTCTCCCTTTCGGAGGTCAAAAGTGAACGAAAAATTTCATACTCCTCTTTCCAGTGGTGATAAGTGCAAGAAAACTTTTCTATCCTTTAAGGGATCAAATATGAAGGGAAACTTTTCCTTTCCTTCAAGGGGTCAGAAGTCAAGGGAAACATTTTTTTTTCCATAAAAAGGGTCAAAATTGACAACAGAAGCATAACTGGGGGAGAGGTAGGATTCTATTTTAAAACGCCACCCGGGCCCTAATGTGGATGGAGTACATAAGTTTTATAAACAGTTGTTCAATTAGTGACTTTTACTGACATTATGTAATAACAACTCTCACTAAATACTGGAAGGGGGTCCTCAACGATCTCAGCCTTCCTGGTCCCCAAATATCTAGCTACGTCTCTGAGTAACTGGAAACATGTTTTTTATGTCTCTTGCAGTTTTTAGCCCTATTTTTTACTCCCAAAAATATTTTAGCTGGTGTAGAAGGTTATTCAGCTGATCATATATAAGAGGAAATTGATTAGTGAGTGGTATTTTTTTTTAAACCTTGTGATCTGTGGGGAGGGTACTCTATACAATATCAGTGAAATGTCTCATGGGAGCCCGGCATAGATCGATGGACAGTGAAGACTTAATACACTTTTAAGTCATCTGTACACTCTCAGTTGTCACGGACGAATATAGAAAGATTGTGATATTTGGCTACATCGATAATTCACACTTGCTTTGTGTCCAGATCGAAGTTTCTCTGTTGCTTTATTTGCTGACTGTTTGGAAGGAGAAAAATTCAATAACGCCAGAGAATAATTATCCTTGTCAGTTGCTCTAAATTAAAACGTCTGTTTGAACATGAAAAGTGTTTCATATTCTTCTACCCACATGACGCGCTGAGCGGAAGTCAAATTGAGAAGGTGGTACAAGTAACTGAATCAGTGTAAAACAAAGTCCAGTTGTACACAATTAATATGCAACGCTGATCTATTGTTTATTAATAAAGCTGGCTGTAAACAGGCCTACGAGCAGGTTTTCAACTATCTCCTGTGAATTTCGCTGAACACACAAGTTAAAGTCAACTGAGAAATCATTATCAAAATCATTTCTCTGCACACAGTGTACATCTCAGATAATTAAATTCTTCTCATCTACTTTGCTCCGAAATAATCAAGCAACAGAGTATTATGATACACATTGGGGACACAGAGTCTAATAGAGTCTCAAATCTTCCTTTTTTTTTCTTAAATTAAATGTTAGATGTGTTGACAAATCCTGACCGAAATTTAGTATTCTGGTTATTCATATCCCACTCACTTGCCTATTCAAATAAAATCTACTCACACATTTCACTTTTCATCAGATCTCTCCATGCCATATTTCATCTTCTCCGCAAACGAGCACTTCATCAATCTTTTTTATAGCTGACTGTATACATCTAACTTTGTACATACTTCTGAAAGATATTTCTTATTAGATTACTTTCACATCTGCAATTTCATTGTACCTGCAACTATACATATTCATCTTGTCACTCAAATGTTGCGTGGAAAATTATTTCTTTTACAACAGAAAGGGGCGGTGAAATTTTAAAAAAAAACAAGGTGTATATTTTTTCTCCTTACTTGGCTTACTATATCAGAAGCAGCAACATATCCTAAAGGCCAAGTCTATTACTTATTTAATTAGCCATGGCTCTTGCTAATGAATTGTTATGTTCCTTTCACAAATTAAGTAATCAACTTAGTATTCAATGTTAACGTGTTCGGGTTAAGTTTTAGGTAAAACTAATGGCATCAGATTGTAGTAGGCCCAATTAATTCAAACCGCCTGCAGGATAACTAAGTAATTGATTTCGAAAACATATTGCATTTCTCTAGAGGTTGTTCTATGACTGCCTTCAGTGTCACGGAGATTTATGTGGTTAACGGCCAGCGGTGCGGAGAATGGAAGCAGTGAACCGAGTCCAAAGTGGGACAGTTTGCCTTCACTAATGCCCTTGGTAGAGGCTTGAATCCAATCATACACACACACACACACACAGAGCTATCGATGATTATCTGAGTATTTGAAGCCCTGTGAAACCCCCAAATTGCGACCAACGATGATTGGGTCACCATGGATTATTCTAGAATCAAAAGAAAAAGTGTGATATTCTTCGCCTTATTTTGGAGATAGATGTGGACAGAGATAGATAAATAGATATAAATAGACCGAGATATATAGATATAAAAAGATTCAGATAGATATGAACATAGATAGATAGATAGATAGATATAAACAAATTCGTCAACTTATTTTTTACACAGGTTGTAGGATCTTCTTTCCTGGGTTTCTACCATAACCAATACATTGTTCAATCCTTCAACGTACTAAATAGATACTTAATCTTCCCAAACCATTTATTTGTATTCCTAAACTGACATCACAACCAGCTGAGGTTGGCCACATTGTTTTCCTGTTTTGGTTAAATGTTGTCACGACGAGAAGAGGGAGAATACTGCCGCACCTAGCATTTTATTTTATTTTTTTCGCCTGACTTAACTTGGCCTCATGATTAACGCACCTGGAATGATGAACCAGCAAGTCATTCGAGCCTTCACTTTTCGAGTCATTCAAGTAAAATCCAACAAGGTACAAATGGATGATTTTGATTGGCCTCCCAACCTATAAAGGGTGGTGGGCGTTTGTATGTGTATGTTGATGTGGGCGTGCGTGCATGAGTGTGTGTGAGGGGTGTATTTGTGTAAGAGCGTGAGGATGCGTACGTGCGTGCATAGGCGCGTTTGTTCAAGTTAATTTTAAGTCACACCTTCCACTATTTTCTTTCTCAGCCTGTTTTTGTTTTTTTTTGAAAGATTAGCGCTCCAAAAGTGTCCCTCCCAGTCGCATACTAGTAGAATATGCAACACATACGTGATTCAAAAATCAAATTAATCTTCCTTTCACATCGGTAAATATCCGTTTCTGAAATCACTAAAACAGGTCCGTGGGCCGTTGTAGACGCAGCGGGCGCCCTCTTCCTCTTCTTCCAATACGCCAGCCTCCTATACATCCCGCTACCTCAACCTGCGACGACTCGGCTTAACATACAAACATCACCATTTTAGGGATCTGGAAACGCTCCAATTTTTTTCCTGTATGAATTAATGGTGATTGGTTCTTCGCTTTAAAACTATTTCGGCTTACCAAGCGTTTCAGAGGAACGCCCTTCTTTCGGAATAGCGCTAGAAACATGTACGTACGTGTTTCATCCAACATTTGGCCATTGTAGCTATTCATACACTTCAGGTCTCATTCACAGCACCGATACATTGAAGATATGATGAGTGCAAATGACTCAACCTCAATTAGATCAAGTCCGTTCAACATTCTCTGGGGGGTACCTGATACAACAGACACCAGAGGAAGGCTAGAGAGGAGGCCGGTCGAAACGGTGTGATAAAAACAAAAAGCTGACGATGCTAGTCCGGAATAATCATGAATATTAAAGTTACATTCTGCCAGTGACGCTTACATTAGTTCCTGACCACAAACAATCCCTTTTTTCTTCATGTTAAACGCACTTCTATTGTAAAACCATTCATTGCACATATAAAGTTTATGTAAGCAACTTAGTATGTTTAAATGTATAATTAGTTGGTTGTCTGTTATGACCCCTAAGTTTTAATGGATTGGTCTATGTGAAATAGATCAACATGGCTAAAAAAACAATTATAGAGTTGCAATAAAATGAGATGTTATGACGTAACAATGAATTATATGTCACAGAAGTAAATGTGTGAATGCTTTTTTTGAAATGCCAGAATTGTCAGATTTAGTTAAACTTCTCTCCTATCGTTTTTGATAACAATATTCAACTTTTTTCCTATTATAAGATATAATATATTTTTGACGAAATAAGTTCCTTCCTATGTCTTTTTTTTTTTTTGTAAAGCACGATATTGGTGGTACTTTTTTTTCTTCTTAGATAAGATTTCGTCATAAGACTCTATGTCCGATCACCTTTTAAAACAGTTGAGATATCAACAAAAAAATTCAATGCCAATCCATACATGAATTACCCCACCAATTTTGATGGGTCTTACATATAATAGCTCTATTCTGTCTGTAACGCTTGCATTAATTCCCGACCATTGACGATACCCCCGCTATTCCTGATTATCAATCCACAGCACACAAACAGGAAGCCGGAATTTCCCCAAACAAATTTTCGCCAAGAAAATTTTTAAAATCCCCAGTTACTGTATATAATCACCTCGTTAAAGCAGAAAATGATTAAATTGAAACAGAAGAGCGTTGGAGTAATGGTGAAGTCGGTGGGCAACGTGAAGCAAATACCCCCCTCACCTATGTATAGAGAGAGTTCGAATGCAGTTGGCGCTAAAATACAACCATGATTTTGGTATTTTGTTTCTTTGGTGCTTTTTAATCCCTTTTTTTTACAATTCTAGTCACAATTATTAGCACACGTGATCTTTCTTCTTCGAATAACCTGTACAATATTTTCAGAAATGATGGGAATCTGCCCGACCCGTATCATCAGAATACTTCAACAGGATACCAAAAGTAATTTGATCTTTGCTTCTCAAATTTAAACCAGTTTGACTCTATATTATTTACTATATAATTGAAGGAAACTCCTGTCAAACCTACGACCCAGGGGGCCTTGCTGCTATTTGCGTCAACTCGATGGACCGTAACTTTTGAACCCTTGGTTTAGACGGTGGGTCGGCAGAGTACCTGTCACAGTTCACCTTGAAATTCCATATTGTGCAGGTCTTTTGGCTATTCACGTAAAGTCTCCGTCAACTCAAGACCTAAAAAGACGCGACAAACCCTCCCATCAACATGTATTATACACATATATGATAAATCATTCATTGTGTTAAACTTGCACGTATGGATATAAATTATTGGTCACCATTTGCTCCCCTTGGTGGTTGAGAATGGCAAGATTTTTCCATCTTTGATTTACAGTAAACTTTGTACCTAAAAATGTTGAGTACATTTAAAAAAAGCGGACGACGGCTCCAAAAATCTTCGAACGTTTGAATTTTATTTTGATAAACATAATATTTCAAAAAATCCAAAATTTAAGAATTGATCATTTGAGCCTTCGTCTGATTTTTCGAGTTTACTCAATATTGATTGGTACGCTTGAAAAATTCATATAAAAGCTCCATTGAATGATGAAAAAAAAAAGTATAAATACCATTTGAATAATATATCTTTAGATCAAAAATTTAAACAATTTTGTAATTGATCACCCCAAAAATGGTATGCTGCCCGGAAAAAGGGTTGGTTACGTGACGGTATCTATTGAGTGACTAACCAGTGCCTTGACCGGTGAAATGTGATAAAATATGTCATTGTGAATGTATTCCTGGACTCTAATTACAGAGACAGAAATGCAACCTGCAACCTTGTATGATTGGCTCAATAAATTTGACCTCAACTTCCTCCGTCTTTTTATCTCAAATTATCCATGTCGACACAGATTTCATTGAGGTGCAGTAGAATGATGAGTCAGTTGGCATTGAATATCAGTTAAATTGAATTTCAGACTTTTTAATGGCGTAAAAAAATAAATAAATATCTTTACATTTCAGACTCTGGATAACAGGCGCTTCAACATCTTCCAATATGATGTAAGATATGTCCCTGTGTTAGAATTTCTTCAGCCAAGTAATGATTTAAATTCATGCATTCCAGATAAGAGATAGATAGATGGATAGATGTATAGACCAACTGTAATAAGTTCGAACTCCACAAGGCATCTTATACTTGTAGCCTTGTGCCAGACTAAGCTAAGCTTAATCGATTGCTAATATATATATGTCTGATATTCGTTGGTATTTCATTTTATTTTGATATAATCTTTGCCAATATTGAAGATCATCAAGAAGAATTTCAAATAGTCAAAGTTGAAAGTTTTGAAATATCCAAGAAAAAAAATCAAATTACGCTGTTGAAACGTTATGTCATAGCGAGACCGCCCCTCATCACATCGATTGAAAATGATATTTTTTTCTAAATATCATCTGAAATCGATCTGATGACAATACCACGGCAAAACGCGCAATCGGAAATTTAAATGATATGGAAATAGTTTAGTCTTTCCAAAATTATAAAATCAATAAATAATACATTGTTGGAAATATCATTCCACAAATCAAATAATATTAGGCCATTCCATTAGTAATATCCGGGGCCAGGAATAATGTTCCAATTAACAACCTCCTTTCAACGATTCCCTAACCTCATTATATCGTTTGTTTGTTTGGTTTTTTTTGGGGGGGGATTGCATCTTTTGGTTTGGAGGGAAATAATTTAAAGAGGATAGTTTTTAGCTATTCTTGTGATTTAAGTACCAGCCAATCAAAATGGTTCTGTAATCACCGGTATAGTTGGTAATTTGATGGAGCAAATAACTGGAGAATAAGGAAAGTGTGGAAGTTTCTCCCTAACCGAGGTCTTCAGGACGTATTAGGAAAAACAACGAAAATGGTCCTTTATTTCTTATCAACAACGTATTGTGGTTTTTTTTTGAATTTAGTCATTTTTTAGCCACCAAGGTAGGCAGCTCCTTTTTGATATTTACGGCAGCTAATAATTCACGGCCGGACGAGCAAGTTTTACCCTCTATTTGCTTGTATAAATACAGAAAATTGTATATGCAAATGGCGCCCTTAAATCAACCAATCGGATTATTCGATAGAAATGGATGGAGAAAAGAAATTAAATCCAAATAAATTCAAGTGCGAACTAGATTAAATGTTGAAGATGATTTTAAATCACCGTTGTAACAATCACCGACCAGACCGAACAACAAAAAGAACATTGTTTGGGTATTCGTTCCTTTTTCACTCGGCCTGTTCGTCCGTTTCACTGCTTCTGGTCACATCTCTTGGCATAGAGCCTTGTTAATCTGCATGTGTACTACAGACGCCATCTTCTGAAGACTCATTTTTCATTATTTTGAAATTCGTCTTTTTCACTTGTTTTCGGAGAGTGTTGGATTTTATGAAATTACGATGTCCCTGTGACATAGCATTATGACGTTTGGTCGTTCGTGGAAAAGCTCGGTTATATATATATATATATATATATATATATATATATATATATATATATATTAAATAATTATGTAATCCACAGACAGCTGTTTCGTTGTATTACAACTCTTCAGTGTGGCTATAGACTATCCATTATCCCATTCGCTTCAGACCTAGAGACTGGCATCTTTCTCTGCCCTACGTAGGACTGGACTGTTAGTAAGTTGAATTTAAGCAATGTATTTAATTCCCCATCCACCAGAGTGCTATATTCCTAAGTTTGAAGAGCATTGCATAAGCTTATAATGAACGAATTACCTCACTTAAAGAGTGCTCAACCCTGAATAAGGGTACGTTAATTATGATAATGATTAAATATGTATCGAGATAGCGGTTGAAAGGAAGAGAGTCCCCCTTCCTTGAATTTTCAGATTTTGTAAACAAAAATTACACCCATCTTAGTATTACTGGTTCTGTTACAACCGTTCCTAACAACACCTGTCGGTCAGCGCCTTTGATCTCATCAAGTCTTGTCTTGCTCTACGTAACCTTGTATCACTGTCCAAACAGTCTGGAGGCGGGTTTGTAGTCTTCAGTGACAGAGAGATAAGAACTTACAGAGAGGGGGCATTGTGATTAAAATGGAGCAGCCGTGATTCATTTTTTGGCAGAAGTGGTAATATTATAAAATATATAAATAGACAAAGAGTTAGTGACATGCAAGTCTCTCTTGAAAGTATCCTTTTCACAGTTTTTTAATTAATCACCTTCAACACAGTATACTGCCAAAGGACGTTGGTCATGTAACGGTTTCTATTCCTTTTTTTTAATGAAAAAATGAAGATGAAACGGGTCTGATTAGTCATTCAATACAAAATGTTATGTGACCAATGTATTTTGGCAGCATGCTGTGTTTGAAGTGATCAACTAGAAAATCGGAGAATGAATTACTTCTCTCGCCTTGTTTGTTGAATCACTAAAATTCTCACGAAACGAGCTGGACACGAACTAGAGGACGAATTCAGCATAAACTAACATAGTAAATTGACATGCCTCCCCTAAAGAAATTATTTTGTGGGAGAATTTTCAGAGAAGAAAAACAAAAAATTGTGAATATAATAAGAAGTTGAAATTTTCATCCTTCTAGCTCCATTGGTGCAGCCTGTCCGCATGATAGATAGATAGATAGCCTGAATTGGTAATTGGTTGGAATGGGTTCACCAAAATATTGTGTCAAATTTTGCAAGGGAGATAACCAGGATGGATGCTGTACGTGATAAAGTGTAAATTAAGCAGACAATTAGGCACAAATTGAAAACTAATTACCTCGTATCTATATGAGTTATTGTCAGAAATGATAAAGAAAAACTATTCAATCATTTTCATTATTAGTTTCAAATCTTTATTCATTTCAAAATTACATTAAAATCATTTCCTATATTTTTATGTCGGTAATCTCAACCCTAACCCTAACCCTAAACGTTAACCCTAAATTATATCTTTTGTTGTTGAACTTGATGAAATACTGTTTCAAATGTTCAGAGTTTTCTGCTTTCATTTGTTCCGTAATCGCTTAACAGCAGCATTTGATTGCTTCGGTTGAATAGTAATCTCGAAATGGAAACTATCGACATAATCTTTTAATCTATTCCAGTCGATTATCACCCGAATCATTTGAAAAATGAAGAAATCTATGTTGATAATTATGATTCACGTTTTCCATGATTGCAATAAAGGGGCTTCCGGAATTTTTTTCATGTTCTCCGTTTCTGAATGAACACCGGTTTTAAATTCTTCCCGGTGGAGAATTCAAACTTCGCAGTCGTATTCAGTAAGCAAAAAAAAAAAAATACATAAAATTTATTAATAGATAGATATAGATCTTTTTTTTTTCACAGATTAATTGACACATTTTTTTATCTTCGAATATCTGTAAATTGTGAATGCAACGGAAGGTTTGCCACAGCGATTTATTATTAAAAAAACGTCCATGTCAGCATTACAAGGTATGTAAAGAAATTGAAGAGCATTGAAACCTAACCTAAATAAATTAACATTTCTGTTCAATCTAAAACTTTTCTTTTGATTTTTTTAATCACCGCTACCCACAACAGACAGCCTTAATCATTGCTGCTGGCTTTAGATTATTCATGTGTTTTGACATTTATATTTATCTATCTATCAATCTGTCTGTCTCTCTCTCTCTCTCTCTCTCTCTCTCTCTCTCTATATATATATATATATATATATATATATATATATATATATAGTACAGATCAGGTTAGCAATATGGCATAATATAATTATTCACCTGATGAGGCCCGGAGAGGGCAGAAACATAAACTTCTTTGTGTAGCAAATCCATATTCTGTTATATATATATATATATATATATATATATATATATATATATATATATATAGTAGCAAATCCATATTCTGTTATATATATATATATATATATATATATATATATATATATATTTATATATGATATGAACTATAAACAGTGAGAGACTCGGGTGTAAAGTTAGGTTTATTTAACTGTAGATGCTTTTTTTGTTGTTAATGGTCCAGACTTGTTTCGGGATGTATTCCTATCTTCAGTAGTGTGTGCTGTGTGAGTTTACGTTTTTAGGGGTTAAAGGTTTGATGTGGAACCCGAGTCCACCATCAGGAACTTTGTGTGTAAAATATTTTATTCAGGCTGCTGGGGGGCATCATTCTGTGTGAGAGAGAGTCCAGCCAGTGATGAAATCTATGGTTAAGCAGCAGCAGTTGGTCTTGGAGAGGGCAAAGTGTGTCAGGGTAGGTGAGAAGTGATGTCGAGTTAGATTTTTGTTGGTATGTTAGGGATAGTGTAAATGGAGGGATGATGAGGTTAAGGAACTACATAGGTTTCAACCTTACAAGTTGTCAAAAATATGTTGGCTATGATTTGAACAAGTGATTTGACAGGCTAAGGTAGATTTTGCTATGGGACTTTGAAGTTCCCAGTATTAAATGTATGTAATGTGGGGGTAGATGTGGGTGTGAGGTTATTGTTAGTAGGAGGTTTATGAATTAGAGATCTGTAGAATTAGGGTTAAGTTTGGTGTCAATTCCATGAGGGGAGAGAGTTTTGAATTTGTTGATCCACATATCTTCATGTCTTTCTAGAACTTTAGTTATGTCAATGGGAGTATTTTTTCTATTTTTACAATGATAGTAAAACTAGCATCCGTGGTAAAATTGTGGCCGGGTGTGCAAAAGTGTAGTTTCACAGGAAGTGGGCTGCAATTATTCTGCGGTTTAATCCTGTGTCTGTAATTGTTGAGTCTAATGTTAAATTGCCACTTAGACTTGCCTATGTACTGTAACTTGTATCTATTGCACTCTAGAAGGTATATAATGTTTTTACTATGACAGTTAGTGCTATGGTATATGTGGTAACTCTCTCTGGTGGCAATGCTTGTGAAAGTGTTGGTGTACTTAAGGTGGTTGCGACATAGACTATTTCTTATGTTGCAAGGTTTATAGAATTTAGTGGTTCTAGGGATATTTTTGTGTGAGACTTCATTATTTATGATATTGTTACTACTAATCATGTCTTTGATTTTTTGGAGCCTGCGGTAAGTGATGACACATGGATCTGTGAATGTTTCTCTTAGATCTGTTTTAAGGGTGAGGATGTTCCATCTCCTATTGATAATGTGTGCTAAGGATGGGGGTGTGTTGCTGAAGGTGGTTACAAGGGGTATGCGGTAAGGTTTATTATTGTAGGAGAGCTTAAAGGTTTCATCCCTGGGTATTCTAGATGCTTTTTTTATTTTGCTTTTTGTATCATGTAGTGAATATCCTCGTTGGGTGAATGTCTGTTGAGTTCACTATCTGCAGGGCAAATTTTTCTAATTCTAAGGGCTTGTGAAAATGGTAGGCTTCTTTTAGGTGTTGGGGATGGGCTGATCTAGAGTGGAGGTAATTGTGGGTGTCTGTGGGTTTAGTGTAGAGGGTAGTTTGGAGGTTTCTGTTGTTGTCTATGTATATGCGGGTGTCTAGGAAGGCTATGGAGTCAGTGGATGTCACAAAGTCAAACTTAATTGAATTGTATGCAGAGTTTATATGTAAAGAAATTCTCTAATTTGGCTTTATCTCCAGTGTATATGTAAAAAATGTCGTCTATTTATTTGCCATGAAAAATGTAATCGTTGTATATCTCCGGGTAAATGTGGGTTTCTTTATGCTCTTTTTGTGATCACAGCCGCAAAAAGATAAGAGAATAAACTTCTTCATTGATCACCCCTTTTTCAAATTGTTTTTATTGATCACCCTATCGAGTGATTTTTTTTTTTTTAATCATAAATTTGTGGTTCAAACGATACTGGTAATATTTTCATCTAGATAATTTAGTTATACTACCACCACTGCTTAATTTGCAAGGTATGGTGGTGATCCATAATTTCCCTTGGAATATATATCTCATTGCTTTAATCTTTTTGTCTTTAACCATTTTGTAGGAAATCGCACAAACCAAGCCCTTTACAATAACCGTCCGTTACGTTTCAACAATGACCAGTTCCCGGCTTCATCCACTGCTTTGCCCAGTGACAAGATTAAAAACAAAGATGATGGAAAAGAAAAACAAGGTGAGAAAATTTGTCGTCATTTTACGGCTTTGAAGACAAGGTCGCAGGAACAAATCGATTCTTTTCTTGCAAAGAATTTTGAAATTATGGAATAGTTTACCATCAAATGAAATAAAAAGTATGTTAAAATAGTGTGAATGGCTTCAAGGATAACTTTACAACAAGTTCTGATAATCTGGGATAGGAGACAAGTTAGGAAAGAGCAAATTTGTGAGTTCTGATTTATACAGAAACTGAAATGTATAGAAGAACTTGGGGGGAAAAAATAGATAAATATAAAATGTGCCTGGTAAATGTTTCTCTGTACAATGTACTAATGAGCTTGTAACTTTCTTATTAAGTTTCCTGCTTTTTATATCATCAACAGCAGCAGCAGCCTATCAACATCCGTCGTTGGACAAAGATATGCCAGACCTCTCTATCATGGGTATCGCGGTGCCAATACTTTCTTAATTTATCTAGCTCATCACACCATCTCGCTTTTAGTCAGCCAGAGTTTTGCATATGATCTCTGGTGATCTATTTTTTGAGTTGTGATGTCCCGAGTGTCAGTCGTATATTGCAATGTATTGTTATTTGTAAAATATACCCAAGGGTGAGGCTCTCTTAGGTTGCAATTGGTCAAATTGACCTAAAGCTGGATAAAATGGTAGATAATTTCTACATTTTCATTTAAATAGTTTGCTCTATTTTCCGCTCTGTTAATCAATTGACAAACTCTATACATACTTTTATTGTTAACATGTTGTTTTGTCTCTTGCTGATAATTAACTTAAGAAATTTTGATCTTTTTCTTTTTCTTTTTCTTCTCTAGAATTCCCCTCAGGCCATCTCCCTGAGAATTTCATTGGGCCACAGATGCCACCCCCGGGCTACATGATGGCCAATGCACCTCCTTTTCCAAATATGCCTCCGCTGTGTTTCCCTGGGGGACCCATGAATTTAATGGACCCTTCACAAATGATGATGGGTGCCACAGGATTTAATCCTGTGAGTATTTTTACGTTATTTTTTTTTAAATTTAAATGATTATCATCTTATTCAAATTATTTCGCTTGGAAAAGATACAAGAAAAAATTTAATGGAACATTCTAGTTTGCAGTAGAAGGTGCATTCGTATTTGAAATTGAATCAAATCACCATAGCCCCACAAATGGCCTGACCAACCAGCCAACCAGATTTTTCTCCCTTTGCTCAACTCTGTCCCCGGGCACTCCCATTTTGGGGGCTAATACCATGAAAATTTGGATGAGTACACCATATCTGAAACGTTTTTTTTTTCTCGGGGGGGGGGGTCCAAAAAAGTGCTTTTAGGGGTCTTGATGGTCATTTTTAGACCAACAATGCCCAAATCTTGTGCTAGTATTTTTTTTTTCTTGATGTAAGGTCCCTTTTTTCTTTTTCTTTTCTTTTCTTAGATAATTAGTTTTTGAACACATGCGGGCTACGCTGATTCATTTGTGCAAGATATGGATATCACCCTTATTTTTCCAAATCTCAATGATAAATTTCAAGATTGTTTCACTCTGAAAATATGAGACGAGATTTTTCTAATTTGTGTAATATTCTTGTTTGGTGTAACTGTGTGAATTTGAAATCAAATCATCTTTCAATTTTGAGCAAATGTATCGAGTTTAGTACCTTGGGGGCTTAAAATGGTTGTGCAAACCTCATCCAAAATCCGTGGGACTAGAAGAGTTTTGGATTTCGGAATATTTACTTATTACACAATGAGATATATCGGGAATGGTGACCCGTGATGTAAGGGGAGTAATCGTTGGATTTTTAATTCATGCTTATCTCCCATTAATTAGATCATGTACAAAAGGTTGGGGTTTTTTTTTATTTTTTATTTAAAAAGTTTTCAAAATCATTTTAAAGCCCTTTTATTTCAATGTTTATTGGAATTTTTTATGTTGTTATACCAGTGTCTTTTGAAAGAATTTCAGATTTTGGAAGATTTTGGTTTTTAGAGTTTTTGGAATACCTGTTTTTCCTATATTTAACTCCTGCTATTCTTAAAGGATTTCTGTAATCTTGGGAAAGCACAATCATGTTTATTTATTTATTTATTATTGATGACTCTGACAATGTTTATTGTTTATGTAATCAAAACTGATTGTTGAAGAGGTAATGATAATTGATTCTTATTCAGTACAAACCAGATCATCTTTTCGAAGATGAGAGAAAGCTTCTTAACGAAAGCTCAATGTATACCTAAGATATGAGATGAACAATGAAAAGTAAAGACGGATTTGGTATTCAACAGGTAGAGATTGATAAACCTCTAAAGCAGTGTCTGTTTGATCTTTAACAAATTTCCTAAAACACAAAATACTAAATATGTTATGAAGTAAGAGTAAACGCTGAAAACTTAGGAACAAAATTGTTTTTTCCATTTACAGTTATTCTTTGCCATTCATGGGGCTATTTGTCCAAGGGAGATACAAATGCATAAAATCCTTGACTAACTCTTGCTGACCAATCCCACCCTTCCAGTCCCCCCCAAAAACCGTAATCTTGTACTATAAACCTTTTCATAGACAAACACTTTACCGTTCCCAAATTCTAATTGTAGAACTAAATAAATGAATACAGTAAAGCTTATGGTAAAAGAAATGTACAGTCAATTTACGGAAACTATAAATTCCATAAAACTACAGTACAGTAAAAAAAAAATTTAAAAAAAGAATGTTTGATGTCTAAAATACCAATCGACCTACCAGTTTACGAGTGTAAAGAAGTTTTCAACTAGGAGCATCTCCAGGTTTTCTCTGTCTATATAAATAATTATTAGTTGATAATTTTTTGCAATATTTTTTCTTATTAATAACACAAAGATTATCATGATAGAATGAATAGATTACAAGTTCTGGATGTTTTTATTGACACGTGTTGTTTTTTTATCAGAAGTCATTGGTAATTGCTGTATCATAGATTCATTTTTGATTTCTTGGACCTTTTACGTTTCATTTATACTGTACTGTGTACTTTCCTATTATTTCCATTATTATTCGGACTATCCTCATCTTTGTTGTTTTTCATACAACGTTTCGGCCGTTGCACTCAACGGCCTTCGTCAGGTAACATCTGGGAGATTTTTGGCAGTATAACAATACTACTAACGCTAAAAGAGGGGAGTACGGTCGATATACCCCCGTCAGATAAATAAAGGGTTCGGTTCGTTACTTCCCCATACCTACCAGATGTTACCTGACGAAGGCCGTAGAGTGCAACGGCCGAAACGTTGTATGAAAAACAACAAAGATGAGGATGGTCCGAATAATAATGGAAATAATAATAATACCGCATCTCAAAAATTCCGAGATGTGTACTTTCCATTATGAAGTTTTTTGCGGTACACCACAAAACCCCTAAAAATATTCCCATCTAGTTATTCAAGACAGAACCATGAATGGCAAGCGATGACCATACAAATTAATCCATTCCCAAAATAGGATTTGTTTAATCAACATTAATCCATTTTCTCCATCTGAAGACAATTCAACATCCGAGGTTGACCACGATAATCAAAAGGACTATTATGAAGCCTTCCAGATTCAAATCTTGCCAGTTGTGGAGTAATTTCAGTTTTCTAGAAATGGAAAAAGGGTCTGTTATTGTATTATAGATTTACCTGGTCTTTGTTATGGGTTTTTTGTTTATTTTTCACGACATTTTGGCCAGTTTATCCTCTGACCATCTTAAATACTGTCAGATGTTGATCCTTCCTCAGTTTGGTCTAAAGCGTAAAGGCAGATTCGTCTAAATATTTGGGGGGGGGAAAAAAGGCTAACCCCAAAAGTCAAATATCCTATCAAAAGCTCGTCTCGAAATCCTTCTGTTTTTGTTTTGAAGAAATTGTAATTTTTGTTTTGTTTGTATTTGAGTTTTGGGGTATGGGAATGGTGCCCAGTCCGAGACCCCCAACAACAACAACAACAATGCAGAAAGAGGTTCTCACCTTCAAGTCCTCCACCCTTAATCCTCCTCCTCCTGGTAAGTATTTGAATTCTTTTTTGTTCTTTAGTCTGTTTTTATTGATCATTGCGCTAAGATGCACTGAGTTATCATTGTGCGTAGCTATCGTATATCGAGAGGTCAGCATTCAGATGTTGGCGCTAAGTAAATAAGCACAGGGAAGCTGCGGCACCATTGTCTGATTTCCGAAGATTGAATATTAATCACTGCTATCCACAACAGACTGGTTTAATCACTGTTGCTGATTTTGAATTATTCGTGTGTTCTGACAATCATATCTATCTTGCTGGACTTCCTCCTGCCCTTATTTTTCAATTTTGCACACACACTTACCTCAATAAGTATGGAAAACTTTTTTTTTTGTAGTTTTTTATCGGGGTTCAATTTGCAATGGAAGACTATGCCAAATTGGTCCCTTAGTTTGAGTCCAGCAATATTCATGCTAGCTTTTTGAAAATTTGTTGTTTTTAGTGATCACAGCCCACAAAAGGCTAGAATAGTAACTCTTATTGATCACTCTTTTTTCCAATTTTTTAATTGATCACCCTCTCAAGTGACTTACCAGACCTGTTTTTTTTTGGGGGGGGGTGTAGTAGTGAGTTAATCATAAATTCTTGATTCAAACCATTCTGGTAGTATTTTCATCAATGTAACTAAAGTTTACCACCACCACTGCTTAATTCATGAAATCCTAAAAAGAAGAGTGTACAACCAACTATCCTCCTGATAGTCACTTATGGAGCTGAAACATAGAACCTAACCAAGAGACAGACTCACAAACTGAGAAACATGCAACGCGCACATGAAATAATCATGCTCAACCTCAAATGGAGAGATCACAATATAGCACAGTATATCAAGGAGAAAACAGGAACCCCAGACATCATGGACACCATTAGAAAACTCAAATAGCAATGGGCAGGCCATGTTGTAAGAATGACAGACAATCGATGGACATCTCAACTCACAACATGGATCCCCAGAGATCAAATGTGAAACCAAGGCTGGCAGAATACAAGATGGAGAATCTTGCTAGACTAATTCAGAAAGTATGAGCCGCACAACATCCATGATAAGGGTATGGCGAATCGTGGAGAAGGTCTGTATCCAACGATGGGCAATAAAAGACTGATGATGATGAAAAAGGATGTATTGGTGGTGTTGATTCATAATTTCCCTTGGTATGCTAGTTTAATGAAAAATGAAATCTGAATTGAAAATGTTGTTCTTGAAAAAAATATCAAACCAAAAATATTCGAGGAAATTCATGTTAAACAAGCCGAGAGAAAAAGCTACTCTAGCCAGGCACTTTTCACACAGACCAAACTCATTATCATAATTAGTCTGTTCGCATCCATTGTTGGACATTGACTTTCCCCAAGAATCGCCAGACCTTTCCATTATGGGCATCGCGGAGCCAGTACTTTCTAAATTTATCTAGGTCGTCATTTCATCTTACTTTCTGTCAGCTACAGCCTTGCGCCTGATCTCTAGGAATCCACATTCTGAGTCATGATATCCAGCGGTTGTCTGCTATTCTTGCAACATGTCCAGCCCATTGCCATTTGAGTTTTTTAACAGTTTCTATGATGTCTCGAACTCCTGTCATTTCTCTGGTAAACTGTACCATCTTATAATCTTTCCATGTGAGGTTGAGTATGATTCTCTCCTGTGCGTGTTGTATGATTCTCAGTTTGAGGGTCAATCTTTCAGTCAAGCTCCATGTTTCAGCTCCATATGTGACCATCGGTAGGATACATTTGTTTTTAAACCCTTCTTTTTAGGACTAATGGAATTTTCATGTACTTAAAAGTCAATCTTGCTCTTCCGAAAGCTTGCCAAGTTCATGCGATTCTTTTGATTTCTTCTTCTTTTGATGATTTCATGGAGACTCGCTGTCCTATGTAGATGTAGTGGTATACTTTCTCTAGCTCTGCATTTTCAAAAGATCAAACTCTGACTCAGTCTGCACTCTCTTCTCCCTTGGGAAAGGCATGAATCCATCTCCCACCACCCCAGCAGGGTAAATAGTGGAGCTGACTTGGTTCCCTAGCCTTTGTTGGGAAATCGTTTAGACAGGCAACTTCGATTCCAAACCAGAGAGTGAAACCCAACCCCCTCGCCCTACTCAAAGTAGCTGGAGGTTAAGTTTGACTACTATCAACAGCTTTTGCACCAAGCTGAGGCTAAACGTATTGCTCTGCTTTCCTTTGGACCACGTCATCAAGGTCGAGATGTGGATTCTGTGGACTTGGTCGTATTTCCATTTGCTTTGCCCAGGCTTGCAACTGGGAGTGAACACTTCAGTGTCATTCCATTGTCTGTTGAGACTGAGGAACGTCTTTGTTCTTCAGTCTTAAGATCTTTGGCTACATTTGGGATTCCATTTACAAAATAATCACTTTTCACTTCTTTCAGGTTCCAAGATGCCATCTACTCGAGAACGTCCCCTCGGCTGTCGGACTATATTTGTTGGCGGCCTTCCAGAAAATGTGACCGAGGAGCATTTGAAAGAAATCTTTGAGCGTTCGGGAGAAATTTGCTCTATCCGAGTGAGCCCCAAAAATTTTGCCCATATCCGTTTTACGTTTCAGGAAAGTGTAGAACAGGCCCTTTATATCTCAGGTGAGTTAGTCTGACCACACCCACCTACCTACCTTATTCTCCCCTGGGAGTTCAATTTTAAAAACCCCTTTGCAAAGCAGATCTCTAATTACTCTGATGGCCAGAACACTTGGATTCTTGATCACGATTATACCAGAGGTGGTCAACCATAACTGTCAACATATGTTTCTTCAGTTTTTAAGTTCATCTTGCTGGCTATGTATGTATCATGCATTGCACCCATGGAGCTAGAGGGCTGACAAATCAAACAAATAATTTTTATAATTGGGGTTCAATTTGCAATGTAAATTCATACTAAATTAGTCCCTTAGTTTGTGTCCGGCAGCATTCGCGGTTGTTGTTTTAGAAATTCTGACTCTTTTAGTGATCATTGCCCAACAAAAGGCGGGAGAAGTAACTTATCCATTGGTTACCCCTTTTCCAAATTTTTTTAAAAATTTATCACGCCTAACACAGGCATGACGGTTTCTATTTAGTGACGAGCCAGACCTGTTCTTGTTATATTGTTATTTTTGTAACTGATCAGTTCTTCAGCTGTTAAACTCTGGAAAAATTTGAAAAAGAAGTTGATTCGGAGATGTAAGGGTTACCAGGACGGAAAATAAAACTGACAAACCTAGTCAGAGTTCCACTTCTCCCCCCAGCCATGAACAAATAGCTGGGCGTTTGGAGCTCTTCATCCCTGTAAGTGTAACAACACTCGGACTTTAATAATATTTACACTCAGGTTGCTATCACAGTCACAGTCATCACCAGTACAATGGTTAACTCATTAAAGCAATACATTATTCTGGTAGGTTTGAATAGTTCGCAGCCTGGGGAGTACTTCTAAATGATTCTGACCCTCTATTATTTGATAGACTGGATATTATAGATTTATTAAAGCCAAGATTGTCTTCAAACTCTGTACTATGTTTCCTTTATAGAAACAGTCAACCAAAACTGTCACCTTTCAATGTTGGTTTCTTTCAGTTTTTAAGCTATTCTGGCTATGTGTGTATCATGCATACTGGCCGTAGCAATGTAGATGGATGGCTGAGAATTTAAACTTTTATTCCTTATTATTTCTAGAAAGAAACTGTTTCGAGGATTTTTCTCAATTCCTCCTCAAAGTAGGTTTTTAGTCGTAGGTTTGAAACATAGGTTCATTCTAAATTGATCTCTGGATTTGTGCCTGCATGTTTTTTTTAGTGATTGCTGCCAAAAAAAAGTCAAGTGAAGTAATTTATTCATTGATCGTCCCTTTTTTTTTCCAATTTTCTATTTGATCAACCCCAAATAATCTTTATTTCTATTGATATTCGGACTATCCTCATCTTGGTTGTTTTTCATACAACGTTTCGGCTGTTGTACTCTACGGCCTTCATCAGGTATCATCTGGTAAGTGTGAGGGAAGTAACAAACCGAACCCATTATTTAACCGACGGGGGTATATAGACCGCACTCCCCTCTTAGCAGTAGTAGTATTACCGAATTATTATTATCTCACGAAAATACTACTACTGCTATGAGGGGAATGTGGTCTATATACCCCCATCGGTTAAATAAAGGGTTCGGTTCATTACTTCCCTCACACCGACTAGATGATACCTGATGAAGGCCGTAGAGTACAACGGCCGAAATGTTGTATGAAAAACAACCAAGATGAAAATAGTCCGAATATTAATAGAAATAATAATAATACCTCATCTCAAAAATTCAGAGATACCCTAAATAATCTATTTCCAAATGACTACGCAAGTCGGATTTTGGTTTGTCGTATGAAGTGTGGAGAGAATAAGATTGATCTGTTTTCTGTCTGTCAGGCTACTGCATGAAAATAAACAACAAGGAAGACAAGCCAAACTGCGGACGCTTGCACGTGGACTATGCCACTGCCCGCAATGACCAGTACGAGTATGAATGTCAACAGAGACAGTGGGCAAGGGAAATGAGACACAGGCAGAAACTCGAAGAGGAAAGACACCGGCCACCAAGTCCGCCAAAGATTGTTATGTATAATGAAGGTGAAGCCGTTACTCTCCAAGAAAACCTGAAAAGTAAATGACTTTTCTCTTTTTTTTTCCTTTTTCTCTTGGTCTGTCAGTCCTTGAATCAGCTAAAAGTGGCTAGATTGGAGAGAAAAGGGAGGTGATTAGTACAGTGGACAATTGAAACAACGTGATTTGAACAAGGGTTCTATTTTCAATATTTTATTAATAACTGATCATACTATAATCAAACTATATATATATATATATATATTGAGTGAAGATTTTTTGATTGATTTACTCAAACAGATTGTAACATTTTCGTTGATTTGAAGTCCAAGAGTCATTTCAATTTCATTTTTTCATTGAAATGCAACTTATCTTTTATCAAAAAATGTTGTTCACTGGAGTCCAACCTTCTTTTTTTTTTTATTAAATCAAATCAAAAAAGGTTCAACTTTTTTCAATTCAAATTCCATTCTTTTCTAATAGAAGTGCAACTTTTCATTTCAAAATTGAAATCCAACATCTTAAAACTGAAGTGTAGCTTATGTTCAATTTCAAAATGTTGGTCTTCCGAGCTCAACTTGTCTTGATTGAAGTCCAACATTTTTTCATTGAAGACAAGTTTCACTTCATTTTTAAAAGTTGGACTTCACTTAAGATAAGATTAGACTCTAATAAAAATGAGCTTGAACTTGAATTTAAAAAGATCCAACTGAGATGCGACTTATCTTAATTGAAATGCAATTTATCTTCAATTAAAAAGGTTACACTTCAATTAAGATAGCTGCTTTTCAATTATATATATATTTTTTTTAAATTGAAGTCCAAACTTATTTTAATTGAAGTCCATCTTCTTAATTGAAATGTTTAATTTATCTTCAATTAAAAAATGTTTGACTTCAATTAAGATAAGTTGCAATTCAATTATTTAAATTGCATTTTTAAAAGCTAAAATTTAATTAAAAAAAATTATTTGAAGAATATTAAAAAAATTGAATTTCAATTGAAAAAGGTTTTCTAATTGAACTACAGCTTTATTTTAATTATTAAATTAAAAATATCGGACTTCAACTTTTTTGATTGAATTTCAACGTTTTCAAATTGAGGTCCGACTTGTTCAAATTAACATCAATTGAAATTCTACTGTTTTCCAACTTTTTAAGATTTGAGTGCAACATTTTTCAATTTGATGTGAAACTTTTTTTTTTCAATGAAATTGAAACTTTTCTCAAAAGCTGAACTTTAATCAAAAAGTCATTTGAAGAATATTTGAAAAAAATTTTGAAAACAGTTGAACTTCAATTTTTCAGTCCAAGTTCAACTTTATTTCAATTGATTAGAAAAAGTTCAATTCCTTTTTTTATTGATATTCAGCTTTATTCTTTCTAAGTTGCTCTTCATCCTATTTAATCTGAAGTTCAACTTTCTTAAATTTAAGCTAGAAAGGCATTATGTACGCTTAGCAGTATTCATATCTGGGTAAAAGTCAGGATTTCAGATGCTATTTGGAAAGGAGGCAGTACCACCCTACTTGGAAGAATGGTTCAACACAATCTTCCTATTCCTATTTCCCTACATTCGTCCCAATACCAAACTAAGCTAAGCTTAGTGAATTCCAATTAATGGCTCTTTGCTCATTAACTGCTATAAATGAGTTTAACGTCATTTTATTCGACAGACGATGAAACTATGAGCATGGCTACCAATATCCTCATCACTTGGCTGGAAAGAGGAGACTGCAATAAAAAAACTGTCAACACTTTCTACAGTCTGCTCCAGACAATCAATTCGAACGTCAGACGACTTCTATCCGAGAAAGACACTCACGAGGAAGAAATCAGGAAACTGCAGGAGAACTTCCGAGAAAGATTTTCGGATATTCTCTCCCAATGTAAGTTACATTTCCTTTTTTATTTTATTTTTTTTCCTTTGGAAATTTATAGAAACTAGGGCAGTGTCCTCTCTGAAGGTGCGTGTATGGAATAGACTGGACTTGGCTGTGTGCTGCAGCTAGCATCTGAAATGATTTTCTGTCCATTGTACGAAAATACGGCTTTGAAATATTTTGGTTACTTCTCTTCAGTGTTGCCAGTTTAGATATCTTATATCCTGATCTATAGTTTTTGATAAGAGATCTATAATCTTCAATTTGTTTTTATCAGATTTTTCAAGAACAGTTGATCCAAAAAATGTCAAACTTGACACTGCACTGCCTTGTCTACTGACTTCTATATCTAACAATTGTCAACTTAGTACAATGGCCAGTTGTTGATTAATTGCAGTGCATCAGATTCCTTGAGAACTGCTGATTCAAAAAATGTCAAACTCATCACAGCTATGCTTGGTGTGCTAACTAATCTATTTGGCAAATCTCAATTTTGTTGAATGGTCAGTTGTTGAGTAATTGCACACACACGCAGATTTCTTCAGTTGTAGTTAGATTATTAACTGAAGAGGTTTTTAATTGAGAAGATCTTATGTTTGTTCAAGACACTCATTCTAAAGTATTTAAAGATAACAAGTTTCTTACCTGATTATATTAGAGACTGTAATTCTTCTTGGTTTGTATAAGAATGTAATAACTGACCAATGTTTGGAAGGTAGAAATTTTTCTGGGAATTATTTTCTCATGGGTGCTTCTAGTCTCATTACCACATCGTTTGAATTGGCTGACTGAATAGTGTTGGATCTGTTGGAGGGAACTTCTAGGGATTTAGATATGGCTGAGAGAGAGGATCATGGATGAAAATATGGATTTTGAAACTGCAGACGTAACCCTTCTTTTACTCCCGCTGGGACAACAATGCATATACGATGTAGAGAAAAATATCTTATTTATTCTTCATGTCAACTGAATGAGAGAAATCTCTCATTCAAAAAACAAACAAACTGATACTGGAACAAGCAGCAAGAAGGTAAGTGGATTATAAACTCAGCTCCAGGTGGATAGGGCTTCGTCACTCTCCAAATCTCCTCTGATATTTCTAGGCTCCTTTATCCAAATAAATAGTGTTCTCCTTTTCTTTGTCCTGTCAGTTTTAATTTAGTCTTCACATTCATCTGAGCTCATTATGGGGAGACTGTCCTAATTTTAACCTGCCACTGATAAGAGGCTATGACTAACTCCTGTATTATCGTTTTATTCAATACGTTGTCTTGTAACATTTATAAATATGGCCTCATGTCAAATTTAATTTGGTTCAAGTAATCCACGAAACATTGTTGAATGAAAATTCATTAAGTGAATAATCAAACCTAAGTGATTTTATTGATTTAATCCAAATAAAAATACGGGACCCCTAAAACCGTAATGATAACCTTGTAAATAATGTATAATATCCTTATTACTCACCAAATAATATATAAGTACAAAAACAAACATGTAAATAACGTAATAGATGAGCAATCATCTTGTAGATCTGACATAACATGGCTCGTTATAAGCGGAATGCTCATAACCCTGTCTGAGCAAGGACCCCAATTTTCAAAACATTGAATTTGATTCTCAAAATAATAGCTAAATACGAAATAGGAAGACCCCCCTACTCAATCAGGTTACACCAATTATAAAAAAGAAATGGATTAGATAAAAACATTTCAGTAATCGTATGGCCGTGTTTTTTAGGCTGAATGGTGATATGTGATATTCATCATGGTATGCTCAGTTTCAAGTCAAAGCAAAAATTATTAACTGAAAAAAAAAACTTCTATTTTCTCATCTTCTTTAAATGTAGCCAATGGCAACTGTTGATATCCTCCCCATTCTCTTGATATCCTCCCCATTCTCTTGATATCAACAATAACTTGAATTTGACTTATCCCCAACATTAACTTCTGGTGAGGCAAAAGATTTGAAAACATTTTTGCATTTATTTCTAACCTCCTGTCAGACTACCCCCACCTCCACCCCATTGGTTTTCTATTGATGAATAAAGAGGGTCAGTCTTGGAGACATTGTGGGGGTCTGAACTTGGATTAAGGTTTGTAAAAAAAATAAAAAATAAAAATGAATTAAGGGGACCAGTCTTGAAAAAGTTGTGGAGGACTTGGACTTGGATTAAGGTTTATGAAAATGGAAAAAGAATTAAGAGGGTCAGTCTTGAAGAAGTTGTTAGGGTCTGGACCCGGATTAAGGTTTGTAAAAATGGAAAATTTGTGACAATGCTGACTCACTTATAATGCTGTAGAAAATCATAGGCAGCAACTTCCACATTATAATGAGACTCCAGTGTGGCTAACTATATGCGTTAATGAATTCTGGAAAAAAATACCCCCTATACAAGGTAAGGCTTTATTATTTCTGTTTTCATCCTATGGGCACAAAATGAAATTGGTTAATTTTCACGTGAACTAAAAGCAAATGACTTTGAACTTGATGGTAACAGACGGTAAGATTTCCATCCCCTGATTATTTGTTTACAAATTGAGAAATTTTGTGTCAAAAGCCAAAAGGGAGGTTCGCATTTAATGATATTTGTTTTTTTTGTTCACTTGTATCAATGTGGTAACCATTGTGTAATTGAAACAGCTTCTTCTCATAAACAGCCAACCAGTGTACACAACTGATCTTGTTTGGTTAGAACAACTTTCAAGATTAACCAATTAAGGTGCTTATTGACTGATTTGTAATGTCTCAGTTGTATATAATACTCACCTTTTTCCAGATTTTTAAACCTAAAATTCAGGGGTGCATATTATACATGAGAACTAAATATTCTCCCTTTTTCTCCCTGGCCAACTCTAAAAGTTCTCCATGAATTTCAATGACATTTTGTGTAAGGTTGGGCCATTGGCTGAGGAAAAATTTATTAAATTTTGAGACTGATCCAGGAATTTCAATTCGATTGTTAGATTTTTTTTTCCTATATTGAGACTGTAATTTGAAGTACTGAAAATTCACACTTCTACAGTTACCTCTCTTGAATCTTGATTATACATGAAGTGACTTTCATTCGGTTTTTAGTTTAGTGTATATTATTTTATTGGCAAGCAATCATTGGCAGTGGTATCCGCCCTCTGAATGCTTTCTAATATGTAGGATATTAAAAAGTACCGAAATTATTTGTCTCTAATACGCACCTTTTTTTTAACCAGATTTTTAAATCTATAACTCTCTCCTCGTGTATAATATGCACTCCTAAATGTTTTCCCTTTTTTTCTTTTTTGACTAAGTGCCTTGACATCATTGGAATGACGTGACCGAAAGTAAGTTATACCTATGGTCCAAGCTAAGTAATGTGTAACAAAGAGTGTAAATCAATCACCAAACACTGGAGTTGTTTGAAATGTTTTATTCATGTCAATTTAAAACACATTTTAGTCTGCTCCACTGCTCTGTTTTCAAAACGTAATTTGAATTATATACAATCTTTTGTTGAAATTTTCGGCCTTTTAGCTCCATTGTTGTGGCCTGTATGTGTCATGTATATACATACATAGACAGCCAGCCAGACCAACTTGAAAACTGAAAAAAAACCTATGGTGACAGTTTTAGTTGCCAGTCTCTAATAGATATAATAGAAACACCTTTTATACATCAACCTCTCTTTTGAACTGAGGATCTGTAAATATGATTGTATCATCATAAGCATATTTCTGCTCAAGCAAATATGTATTCAAAATTTCAGATAGCAACATGTATTGACATTTTAAATTACATTTCAGTTGTCATGCTCAAACAATTTTTTGTTACTGATCTCTGTTCTCTACAAAACCAAATGCTCCTATTTAATGAAATGTGTTTCTACCAGTACTTTCTTGAGCTCTTTCCAGTCGAAAACTTTGTCTATTGCTGTGCTGAATTGTAGAGGGTCTTAGGATAGTGGAACTTGACAAAATTTCACCTGAACAAATTTAATGTAAATTATATAAAAAATCTTTGATACAAATGGAGAAAAAGGTTGAACAAAGGTTAAATTTACCTGCTACAAATTCTGAGAAGTCAGATTGCATTATACACAAGAGATTTTTGGGTGGGGGCATCCCATAGGATATTGCTTGATTCATAAAATCCCGAGTCCTGCAAATGTTAGCATTTTACCAGTACAATCTCATCATTGCCAGCTAAGTGAATTTGAACCTGGATGTAACTTTATATTCTGTTCTGTTTCCTATGAATTTTTCATGTCTCATCTGAATCGATTTCTACTTTGTCTCACAGATACCATCTCCGAATTGTGTATCAACATGACATTGTCTGGGGTGATCAATTAAAAAACTGGAAAAAAGGATGATCAATGAATAACTTATTTCTCTCACCTACAATCAGTGCGTATTATATATGAGAGATTTGTTTCCAGGATTTCATTGCCCGTAATTGCGTATTATACACAAATAATTATGGTATTTATGCTTTTTACATACGTAAAATGAAGATAACGTTATACACAAATAAATAGGATACTATCCTTTCCCATATTTTAGTGCAGGGTTGTTGGGGTACCATGGATGATTTCAGATGGACCTACTGTCTCCATCTATCCCCGTCCATTGTAGCTTACTGTGGTTCACTGATGCTGAGACAGCGTTGCCCATTTAGTACTTTTCATGCTATATTTAGCATGTTTCTTGTTTTGGCAGCATGAAAATTCAACATTCAGCACTATTTTTTGACAATTTCTAGTGCAAATTTTCAGCTTTTTTCTCTAGCCTTTTTTTTGGTGGGGGGAGAGGGGTCTAGCCATTTTTAGTCATTCAAAGTGGCCATAAAAAGGCTAACTGCATTTAGGTTTGTTTTTTTTAACTCATTTTGACATTTTTTTATGCTTTTTTTTAAATCGATTTTGTATCAGAAAATTTGTCGAGTTGACAACACTGAGTCCAGATCTGTCCGACCTCTGATGTTATCCTCCCTTCCACTTCTTTGCCTATCTCTCTACCACCCACACACCCTCCTGGTTCAGTGCCTCAGAAGGATGATCTTTGCAAGCACGTTTGATCTGATGACCGGCTTCTAGTCTCTCTAACTTCTGCGTCTTGATGTTTGTAAGCTGGTCATCATCTGACGTGGTGGATTTAGAGTTCTACTTTGCCACAAATGGTAAGATACAATCCAAATGAGGATAAGGTCCAATTCTTTGAAAATATGAGAATCAATGTAAACTGGTCAGGGTTGCCAGATTTGGCCAGAAGGAGAGATAATCCGAGCTTATCCCAGAATACCCACTCAAAATGGGGCATTTGGGTACTCATACAATAGTGGGGTCCAATGATAAAGGAAAAAAAAAATGTTAATTTTGAAATCTTTCTCTTGAAATTTAATTTGATTTGAATCCTTTATTATTTTTAATTTTCTATCTTGGAAGATTTTTCTTTGAAATGATCTTAAATAAAAGGAAATTCACTTGTGATAAGTTTTTTTTTACTTTAATCTTTTTCTTTTTTGTTGTTTTCAAGCCTCGTCTTGTGCAATTGAACACTGCTATTATAGTTACAATAAATGAAGATATAGCCAATGTCAAATGCAAGAAAATGCTCTAAGCTTTTTTTTTTAGTCTCTAGAGCTTGTAAATATGACATCTAGATGAGATATTTTGATTGTATCTAATTTCTATATCTTTCAAGCAGATGAATAATTTTGACATGAAAGCTTGAGCAATTTATGGATTCCTTGATCCATATTGACCCCTAAACGTTCCAAACCTTTTTCCAGCACTGCAGATTTTCTGTTTGAATTTTTCATCAAATCATAGTTCTTTGTAGTATTTTAATAACATTTTTGTATCTTTTGTAACATGATATTTTCATGCATGTAGCTCAGAGGCAGAGATTCAATCCCAGTCTTGAGAGGCCCACCTTAAGAGGCCAGTATCAAACCTCTGCCTCCAGACATTGCGTTCGGTAAGTCTCGAAGGTGAAGCTTGGATTATCTCCCCATCTGACCATTCTGGTACAGGTATTATCACCAAGTGCCTTCTTCTCTGATTCTGTTCTGAAGATCACATCTTTCTGTGGCCGGTTTGTATACTCTTCTCATGTTATCATCTTCCTGTTTCTTAAAGTTGAACAAATTGAAAAGGTTTTCTCTACTGCTTGCAAGCAAAAATCCTGGGACCATTTCTCCAAGGCTCAACGCAAGAATATTGACATGTGGTTCAAGCTGATACAGGTTGGTACTTCAATTCTAATTTTTTGCTTCTATTAATCACTTTTGACTTTTTTACTTATTTTTCATCAGAAATTTCATCCATTGCAGTATGTATTCCACCCAGGAAAATATCATTTTTTTTGGTGTTTTTTTTCAAACAGCTGATTTCAACTGCAGTAAATCCAAACAAGAGTTATTAACCAAGCTTAGAAAATAACCTAAAATTCAACTTAATTTTTTTTTTTTTCTCCAAGTTTTGGTTTGGATAAACAGGGAAAATTTGTTTTTTTTTTTTTTTTTTTTAATTGCTCCGAGTTGAAAATTTTATTTTATCACCTAGATTATGTTTTCTCCCATATGTCCTTTATCACCACAACTACATAGGATGGTATATACGCAGTTTTTGGTCATATTTTGGGGAGATTTTTATATTCACTTCTCTTTAGTTCTTCGAAGCCTTATAGTTAGTATCCTCATTGTTGGTCTTCTTATTAGGAGGTGCAGAGTGGCATAACAGTCAGAGGTTCAATACTTTGTATTGAACCCATCTCCAGACTCAACCTTTGCCTCTAGACTTGCTCAATTTTCAAGTACAACACTATTTCAATACCTGCTCTGGATAAGTCCAAGATATAGTTTGGATTATCTCCCCACCTGGCTATCCTGGTAATGGTTAACGGCACAGAAAGTAGAATCGATAAATCAAGTTACAGTTTCTGCAGAGGCTGCTTGCACTCACTTTTGCACTAATGCCTATGGAGAAGGCATGAATCCATTTTTCTCCCCCCACCTGCCGCGTGATGGTTAATCTAACAGAAACCAGAAATAGAAACCCTGAAGAAGACTGTAGACTAAGAAGGCTTAGAAGCCAAGAGAGCAGGATTATCCCTCTACAAGGACCCCCCCACACACACACACTTTGCTATGCAAATCTCCGTACAGCGACAGGCATTATCTGAACAACAGTCTACCAATGATACTTGAGATTGTAGGGAGTTGTTCCATAGTAATAATAACACGGATATGGCTGACTTTTAGGAGTTGGTATGTTTGATATTGATGAAACGTGAAGGGAGTCAATTGTTTCTGATTTATTTCACAGGAGACCAAAATGTCTCAGCAGGAAGAATTCTTCAATGAATATCAAGATGACTCGATGGAGATGTCCGATGGAGAAGATGGTGAGTCTGGGTCAGCAACTGAACCATTAGCTGAACCACCACCCCACAAGAAGAAGAAATCTGAAATTGGTAAGTTGTATATTTGGATTGCCTTGCAGAAATCCACATAAAGTTTTTCATCGATTCACAGATCGAATTAATCTTCGCATGTCCAACTATGTGAAGTTTCATTAAATGTAGGCCAAGGCCATCAATATCTTTTCTGGGAAATTGGCTTGCATTTCTTATTTTTTCTATTAAAATGTCTTTTTGACCAAAAGGGGCTAAAAAAAAAAACACATCTTAGAATGTTTACCAAAATGAACAAATATATAAATAATTATCTTCCTATACGCTATAGAATATAGATAATTACTTTAAATTATATTGTACATTTGAATTTTTTAACGCACTGATGTGACATCAGTTGTACATATAATATTTTCATGCAGATGTCCCTTGAGATATGAAAGTTATTTCAAGGGTCCCTATAGGCTGGGAAAGGCTTGAATAGAGTATGTGTGGGAATCTAAAACCTACTTGTATGTTCATCAATTGGTTTTAATCACCCAGAAGCTGCTGATGAGATATTTCACAAGGAATCTCTTGGGTCTTCTTACTTTGGCAGTAATTGGGTTGTGATTCAAGACAATTTGTAGATGGTGATGAAGGCAGTGAAAGCAATGATTGTTCTGAAGCAGATGACAAGATATTTTTGCCAATGTGACATCACATAAAAATACCCCAGATACCAAGAGTGATAAATAAAAACCTTAAACATGAATCTATAGAAACACAAATAAATTTCATTGTGTATGATATGGCTGGACTATTTCCCTTGTCTATGTGTTCATTAGTTCATAACGTTTATCTATGTACCCTCCGGTCATCATCAGATGTTGTTGGTTCTAGAATGTGGAATCAGTTCTCTGAGTGCATGCTCAGTTGGACCAAAGAAGTCACACCTGTTTTTCTTCTGTATATCTGGGTTGTGTTTTCAGTGTCAAATTAGGAGTTGTTTCCCTTGCATTAGATAATCTGTTTGCTTGTTCTGAGTAGTCACTTATGATGAGAGGCTCCCAGATGCGATTGATATTGATGCTCAGACAAAATTTATATAATAACAATAAAAAAAAAAAAACTTGTATTTGGATACTTTTTGTTTTGGAAAGTGCAACTTGAATGTACGACAGAATAGTAATTGTATATAACGAAGCTAATAGAGAAAGGTTTTGAGCAGTGTTTCACAAACATTTTTTTCGGCTGTGACCTGAACACAGAATTCTTTTAGCCTCAGCAACCTCTAGGGTTGAAACAGAACTTTATTTTTTGCACATTAATTATATCCAATAAATTTCACTAAATTTTCATCATCATCATCATCAGTCTGTTAACGTCCGTCATTGGACATAGACCTTCCCCAGGATTCGCGACAATTCTCTATAATGGGCATTGCACAGCCAGTAATTCCTAAATCTGTCCAGTTCATCCCTCAATCTTGTGTTCTGTCGGCCTCGGTTTCTCATGTGATCTCTGGGGATCCATGTTGTGAGATGTGATGTCCATCGGTCGTCTTTCATTCTTTTACTTTGATCTAATAGTCAAATATGAGTATCAAATGTGAACAAACTTTCATAGATTTGTAGATGTTTCGTTATTCACAACTTTTTTCTGTTCCAGAATCTTGATACTGCTTTACAATACGGAATTGCGTTGTAAATAAAAGGGTGTTCAGAAAATAATTATGTATTTCACTGCCATAAATCATAAGCAAGGCAAGACTAGGGATTAAATGGTACGAAATGATGCCTAGATTAGTTAATCATCTCTTCTATCCAGCAGTGTATCATTCATTGTGCATAGTAAAGTTTAGCCCCATTGAGGATAAAGACTTTTGAGTAATTTATGTCATTTTCTTCAGTTTTTTCCATGTTGTACTCAGAATTTTATATTAAGTGTGCATTTTTCTTGGTGGGATTTGTTGAAACTCAAAAAAACATATTTGACATTCTGTTGTAAATATCAGGGTGTTTGGGAAGTTATTACAAATTTGACTTCTATTACATATGAGCCATTCAACTGAAGCAAGACTAGAGTTGAATAATGTGTCATTTATGGTGTATTGTGAAGTTTAAACGCCATGGAGGATAGAGACTTTGAAGAGAAATATATTTGCTATTGCTTACAGTATGAATTCAGAAAGGTTAGTACCGCTAGGCAGGCAATGAGAAATGTTTATAAAGTGTATCCTGATGCAGTGAAGGCTCACAGAAAAAAAATATCATGGGATTTTTGAGACAAAGAATTGAATCAATGTCATCGGTAATAATGATGATTACGTCATTTATTTGTAGTATTTGATTTTATCCCATCGGCATTTGTTTTTATCTTTTTTTTAAATATACATAATTTTTTAATCATGAAAATATGTAGTTGCTCTCCAGACATCAAACTATGCAATTACTTTTTGAACATCAAAATATGTGATTACTTTTTGAACATCAAAATATGTGATTACTTTTTGAACATCAAAATACGGGGAGGTTACTTTTTAACATCAAAATATGTTAATCTTTTTTTAACATCAAAATATGTGAATCCTTTTTGAACATCAAAATTTGTAATTACTTTTCTGAACACCCTAATATATTTGCACTACTTTTTGACCTTTGATATAATTTCATGTTGTTTTTTTTTTTCACTACTTTTTTCTTCAAACCATTTCACAACTTTCATTAGGATTGCAATGAGTTTGAGAAAACCCTGGTTTTGAGAATTTTTTTTAATTCAAAGAAACTTCTTTGCGAGAGATTTCTGCCTTTGCTTTTCCCAGATGTAAACTTGCGTTATGAGAACGATGCCTTGAAATGTCAAGTGGAGGCTTACAAGAATGAAATCGATATGGCCAAACAAGAATCTTTGAATTCTTTGGAAATGAAAGACAAACAAATAAAAGCTTTTCAATTTGCTTTACAGGGTATGCAACAAGTAAGTACTGTTTCAAGACATTGTTCAGTTGGAGTTCGTTTTGGGGGTTTTTGTTGTTTTTCATGTTTTGAATTAGGGGGATTTTTTAGCTAATACTATTTATACCAGTCTATAAGAAGGATATTCATCTATTTATTATATATGCCAATATATAAAATGGACATTTATCTATTCCATTTATTTATCAAGCCTATCTGGACATTTCCAATTATACACAATATTTACTCAACAACTTGATAAGAATTACAAAATTTGTGAAACATATTCAATGTTCATAATTACAAACATCTACAATTTAGCACGATTCACAGACTGTTTTGAAAATCTCATCAGACAGATTTAAGAAATGTCCTTATAAGCTAATGCTCTTTCCATAATTTCTAAACTTATCTAAATTATTTTTAAAACTCTTTTGACCAAACTATGTGACTTACTCCAAAGATGTATTAATCTATCAGAAGAAAAAAATCTGATTGTTTTAGTAGATTCATTTTTTGAAATCTGTCCTGTTGATAGATTCCCAATCCAAGGAGACTTATTAAAGAATAACACTTAGAAATTCCATCAGTCATTGAGAATGTCTCAATTAATTTCCCCCTCACTCTTCTCTCTATCAAAGTTGTTAAACCAAAAGACTCCAATCTTTCTTTATAACTGAGATCTATTATTCCATTAATTAGTTTGGTTACTTTTTTTTGTACGCTCTCTAGTTTGGCTATAGACTATCCATTATCTTATCCAGTACCATGAGGTAGGATTGAAACCTTCGCTTCAGATGTATCCTACATCTGCGCCATGGAACTGGACGGTCAGTAAGGTTGAATATAAGCGATATAATTATTTAGCATATATATTCCCTATCCACCAGAGTGCTCTATTCCTATGGAAGAGCATTGCATAAGCTTACATATATATATCCTCATCAGCCATTATAATTCCACTACTGGCCAAAGGCTTTTCTGATCTCCTTACGTACAAGCCATACCTTCATTTTAATTCTGTTTGAATTATTCACATTGAGTCAGAATATTACGTAGTCTTAAGAGTGCTAAAAAACATTGTTGAACTAGCAGAAGTGAACTACTTTAAGTAAGCTAAAGATTGATATGGATAATTTCATTTTGGCAACCCTGGACCGTGATTCTTTGCAGTGAAGGCCTAGCTGCATTCTGATTGGCTTATAATTGCTGGTGTCCTTATCCAATCAATGATGAGACTACTCGATTTAAACTTTGCTAAATTATTTGATGATATCTAATCGTTACATTTTTCTCTTTTCAGAAGTCTTAGTATGGTTATTTTTATTTTTTTTTTTTTGATAAGTGGGCTTTCAATTGGTATATATTACCCTTTCAGCTATAAAGTTAGCTGGAAATTGGAATGTTTAGCTGATTTTAACCATTTCAATACAGTTTTAGCTATCAATAACAAACAATACTTGGCCACTCAGTAAGATTTTGTAAGCTTTAATTAAGAGATTAATGATAACAAGAATATTTCCATTCTTGCAGAGTTTGAGAGAGAGTCTCCATTGGCTAGAAATCTCATAATTTCTCATGGTCTTTATTTCTTAGGTCAGTTTAGTAGGAAAACATTGCTCTAGTCATAAAGAGCGTTGCTATGGCTCAGCTCTATAACACAATGCAGTACAAAATATAATCATACAATACAGATAGATACCGATGTAACACATGGAAGGGGGGCATAGAGTTATGAATTTTAGAAATGATATCATGTAGCTTTTTCATAACAACCAATTTTAACATGATTCCTCTCTTGTAAAATTCTTCTCTTCATCTTTTTTGACACATTAATTTTGTACTTCGTTTTTTTATTTGTTTTTTTCCAAGCAATTAATTGCTACTCGTCAATCATCAAACAATTCTGAGGCGCCATCTTCTCTCAAGGATTCTACGGTAAATAACTTTTGTAAAACTTCCCTTTTTTTTTTTCATATTTAAAAACAAGAACCATAAGTCCACCATCCTTACATCCATATCTGTGATTTCCAATTTCAAAGGGACTCGAAGCAAAGTCATTGTAGCATTACTACAGACTTGAAGAGGGAAGTGAGGATGTTTTTACCCAATCATCATCATCAGTCTTTTAACGTCCGTCGTTGGATGTAGACCTTCCTCAGGATTCGCTATAATTCTGTATCATGGGCATTGCAAAGCTGGTATTTTCTGAATTTGTCCAGTTCATCTCTCCATTGCGTATTCTGTCGGCCTCGGTTTTGCATGTGATCTCTGGAGATCCATGTTGTGAGTCGTGATGTCCATCAGTTGTCTGTTATTCTTACAACATGGCCTGCCCATTGCCATTTAAGTTTTTTAATAGATTCTATGATGTCAAACTCCTGTTTTCTTGTGATCTCTCCATGTGAGATTGAGCATGAGTCTCTCATGTGCATGTTGCATCCTTCTCAGTCTGCAGGTCTGTCTCTTGGTTTGGTTCCATGTATCAGCTCTATAAAAAAAAATAATTAGTCAAGTTAAATTTAAAGTACGCATACAATTTTCATCAATAATTTGTTCTGGCGGCTTAGAGTATGGTCAATTCTTTTTGATCAGTGGGCTTTAAACGGGCATGCAAAACACTTTTAGCTGTAAAGTTAGCTAAAAATTGGAAAGTTTAGCTCATTTTAGCAATTTTAAGATTTCCAGTTTCAGCTATTGATAACAATACTCGGCAATACTGTAAGAAACAAATACATGATACGTCATTTATTGATCGAAATAGATGTTCATTTAATGACATCACACATTCTCCTTCTTCATCTTTCTAATGTTTATGTAAACAGAACCAACAGACCAAAAAGTGTCTAATAGAGATGTGTAGATGTATTTAAAAAAAAAAATGCTTGTCTTTTTGGTCAATTTATTGATTTTGGCAGAACTCTTAGAATGAAGATTAATGAAAAAATTCAAGAGCCCTGTCCAAGACTTTATCTGATCTCAATCAGAACAGGAGGTGCTGAGTGGCCAAATGGTTAACACTATGAAGAATGAAATCAGCGTCCGGCTGTGACAGTTTGTGTACATTTTGAACTAATGTCCTCAAGAAAGGCATGAACCTATCTCTTCTCCCTGCCTCAACTATGGGTAAAATAGTTGGGCAGACTGGGCTTTCTAGATGAATAACTCTGATTCCAAACTAGCCTGAAGTGGGATGGGCTCCACCCGGTTGACTTGCCCTTGGCATTCTCACATTAAAATCATTTGAGATGCCCCAACAACCCTCTGATGGGTTACAAGATAAGTGAAGGTAAAAAAAAAAAAAAAACTTGAGCAATCTATGACTCAACATTTCCACGCAAGACAAATCCATGCAAGGACCAACAAAATTAAATTCTAAAATTGAAACAATCCATTGAGATGTAAAAATTAGGATTATTTTTTCCGTCAAATTATTTCTTGAAAATTCATCCACTTCTATTGTTCAGAGTTCAAAGAATTTATCACAAAAAACAAGCCAGTCTGCTGCAGGGTCAGACTCCACTTGTACTTCTATAAGATGATTGTTTGAACTCTTTTGCTTTGTATATGATTCTGAAAAATTATAAAAATATCTTTTTTCCTATTAATGTATTTGTTTATCCGTATGAAATAAGCCTTTGCATATCAGTGAGATAAATTTGGGTAGATATGTAAGACTTGTCAGTTTGGCTCAGTCAGTAAAAGAGCCGACTACCGATACTTGCTCGTAATTTCAAACTGCAGTAGGAAAATCTTAATTTTACAAATGTATTTATTTATTAGATTCGAATAAGCCCTTGCATATTTCTAGCATAAATTTTAGTAGATAAGATTTGTCAATTTAGCTCTCCTAGTGAGAGTCACAACTACTAATCAGTTGGTCGTGATTCCAAATCAAGGAAGGAGAATGTTGAATTTTACTCCCTGAATTTGATGAGGATTGTTCTCGTTGTGGTTGAAAAACTAAGTCAACTCCAGATTTGGACTTGAGTTTAACTACTGAAATTGATTTTTTCTCACTTAACCAGTTACAACTGAAATTTCCATTCCCCGATTGAGTCGTTAAGTAACTTCTTTATTGCTAAATTAGTATGGAAACACAGTGGAATCAAAATTATTTTTTGTTTGCTTGTACTAAATAAAGTTTATATATATGTATATATATATGTATATATATGTATATATATATATATATATATATATATATATATATATATATATATATATATATATATACATATATATATATATATATTCTGCAAATCTTATTAATCATATTTAACTTTAGGATGAATTTTGTTTTTTTTTTTCAAGTTGTAATTGAATCATTTCATCTCAATAAATTGTTTAAACTGTTTAGTTACGTCAGTGAACCCAAACAATCAACGGTAAAAAAAGGAGATAAGTTGGTTTGTGTCGTCAAACTATAATTTGAGAAATATGCATGTGTTTGTGTGGTGTGTGTGCGTGTGTGCGTGTGTGCGTGTGGATGCACCAAGATAACTCGACAACTGGCCATTGTATGAAGTTGATATTCACCAGTTATGTTGGTCCAAATGCCAGACATTGCAGTGTCAAGTTTGAAATTGTTTGGGTCAGCGGTTTTTGATATGAGCCCCAGATGCTAGATTTACTCTAAAAATTCATGTGGATGGATAGTTTTTCTGCCTGAAAATGTCACCAGCGTTCATATGCGTATGTTTATAGATTTGAAATATTTTGTGAGTATGGAGAGAGAGAGAGAGAGAAAGTGTGAAAAAGAGAGTGAGAGAGAAAGAGAATCAGATTTTTTTTTTTTCTTTTGAACGATATCAAGTTTAATTATATTTGGATTAGGAAACAGAATTTTTTTTAATTCTGTTTCGATTGTTATTACAATGAATGATATTTCTGTTTTGATTGTTGCTATCAACGAAATCATAAACAATTTTTTTTTGTTTTTCCTATTTTATCAGACCCAAGGAATTATATTCTATTTTCTACTTCTTCAACTGCTTCTTTTCTTTTTTTTTTTTTTACAATTTGTTTTCTTGTCAGGAAAGAAGGTAAGAGAAATAGTTTTTTCATCAATGTGGAATAGATTAGAGTATCTTTTCTCACTTGTTATTTATAGATGTAATTATAGATGTAAAATATCTAGATTGACAACACAGATGAGAAATCACCGAAATACTTCGGAGCTGTAGTTCTGTACAACGGACAGAAACTCACTTTACATGACAACTATGGCCGGCCACTCCACACACCATAAAGTCTGGCCCCTTCCAAATCTGCACCTTTGGAACAGGCATAACTTGGTTCAATGCAAGTAACAGCTTCCCTGGAGAAGGATTTTTCAAAGCATTTTGGAATACCACAAATAGAAAGTTAACCAAACTTTGAAATAGAGAATAACAGAAAGCCAGAATTATTAGAAACTGTCAAAATAGGTTTCTTTAGTTTTTTAGTTGGTCCAGCTGGCTGGCTATGTAACATGCGTACAGGCTGCAGCATTGGTGCTAGGTGGCTGAAATGTTCAATGTTTACTCTTTATCATATCTAGAGAGGGTGTTTTTTTAATTTTTTGAAAATTTCCTGCCTGAATAGGTTTTAAGTGGTATGGGTCAGTTTGCTCTATAAGTTTATTGGTCTCGTAGTTTGTGTTCAGCAGCATTCACGTTTTGTTTTTTTTGAAAATTTAGACAATTTTTTAGTGATCACTACCCAACAAAAGTCCTTTCTCCAGTTTTTTTAATTGATTACCCCCAATACAGCATGGTACAAAAATACTTTGATCATGTGACAGTTTCTTATAAATGACTAACCAGACCTGTTATTCCAGTGAATCTTGAATGTTGCTCTGAACGTGATTTATTCATCTGCTCCGATTTTCTTTCCATCCCAGGGAGAAAATAATGAAAAGAAGCTTGAAAGGCTATTGGAAGAGAAAGACCAAGAGATTCAAGTGTTGAAATTGGCTCTGCAAGGAATAGAACAATCCAAACAGGTAAGACTGCTCAGTGACACTTTTTTTCTCTCATTCTAGTGTCCCAAATTTCTTTTGTATCACGCTGAAACAAACAGAAAGGGAGGGAGAGGGGTAAAGCGAAGCTTGTGTCTGTGTGTTCGCTTACATCAAAGCATACAGCTATGTATCTGTGTCCGCATCTATATCGCAACTACGGTTTTTATCGTAGGACAGATAACAAATATAGGCATCCCTGATTTTTCATGAATAAAAATTGTAGGGGTTTTTTTTCCATATTAGCTGAAACAACAATTTTTACCAAATTCTTTTCCCTTATTTTGAAATCATTGAAAGAACAGAAAAAATAAGGTTGTACAAAAATCAACAGAAAAATAAATTTCAATCAAGGTATGTGTTTTTTTTTGGGGGGGGGGTTCTGTTTGCAATATATACATTTAAACTAAAATATATATTTGTATACTTTATCCATACATGAATAACACAGCCATTTTTGAGGGACGCTAAGTTAGTAAGTATATATAGTTAATCCTCACGATAATTTATTGTCTTCACTGAAAACCATGTAACTTGACACTCCCATTTTGAATTTCAAAGTTTTACCAACTCACATTTCACAAAGTATGAAAAAAAGTCAATTCGATTTCACAAATTAATTTTGCTTTATTGTAACTAATCATAAATCTTTTCAAATCATCGATTATCATTGAATTTTGTATTAGAATGAATCGTTAGTTTTATATTTTTGTAATTGAATTATTGTTTCATGTGTGAATCATTGTTTTATAAGATTCAAGAAAACCAATTAAGTACAGCCATAATATATAACTTTGTGTTTTTTTGTCATTTGAAAAAATATATCCAAATTGAATTGAATTAAGAAAAACTATTAAGATAAAACTATGAAATTTGAAACGGGAAGTTAACGTTATGTTTTGTTGAGATGAGAACAGATACTACACTTTGATCTTGAACTAAATGCCGCAAAAGGCTGGTTCACCAAAACAAGGATAGTGTCAGTATATCTCTGAATTTTTTACATGAGGTATTATTATTATTTCTATTGTAATTCGGACCATCCTCATCTTGGTTGTTTTTCATACAACGTTCCAGCCGTTGTACTCTACGTCCTTCATCAGGTATCATCTGGTAGGTGTGGGAAAGTAATGAACTGAACCCTTTATTTAACTGTGGACACATAGTGTTGTGGTTACAGAATCAGACAAAATTACTGCAAGTAATCTGATGGTTCTAGGTTCAATCCCAGTGTGAGACAATAATAATACTACTAATGCTAAGAAGGGAAGTGCGGTCAATATACCCCCGTTGGTTAAATAAAGGGTTCGGTTCGTTACTTCCCTACACATACCTGATGAAGGACGAAGAGTACAGCAGCCGAAACGTTGTATGAAAAACAACCAAGCTGAGGATGGTCCGAATGATAATAGAAATAAGGATAGTGTCATTTTTCCCAAATGAGATAAGGTAGGCTCAAAAATAGAACGTGAGGCAACTGAACTGCCTTTGGATTTACCAAACAATGTCCTTGACTGCGGTGAACTCTAACAATGACTTCTCATTCACTGAACAAGTGGCAACTATCGGTTATAACAAACTTTCAGCAACAACAACCCTTTCTCCGCAATGAGTTTGTTATTGTAAGGGTTTATATATATACATTCTCTAAGTTTAAAACAAATAGAGTTCATCTTTGGTTGGGATATTATCTTATTATTATATAAACAGATAACAACCTGTAAGCTTTGTCTGAACATTGAATCCACCTCAGTGAGTATCCAAAATAAGAATAATCATGTCGCTAAACACCAAGCTGCAAATTTTCCTGCCATTTATTGTCTATAGTCTAAGACATACTGCTTTCCATCCGATGACATTTAAGAATGGTTTTTGACCGAATCTTGTTAGACAGGGCGTATTAATCATTGTATGTGATACGGTCGCACTATTTTCCTCATCTACGTGCTCATTTGTTCACAACATTTCAGCTGTGTACCCTTCGGTCTTCGTCAGTTGTTTCAGCTTCTATAGATAGATTATAGAATGTAGAATCACTTCTTAAAGCTCTTATTCGATTGGTCGGGACATGTCAAATCTGTTTTTATGTATATATATATATATATATATATATACATTCCTATATATCAAAGGTTGTGTTTTCGGTGTCAAATCCTGGGTTGCTTACCTTGCATTAGATGATCTGTCTGCTTTTTCCTGCATGATGTCCTTTTTGATGAGAGATTCCCTGATACTATTGATAATGATGCCCAGTCAGCTAATTGGTATTTAGATATTGGGATATGAAGACCAATCTTCTAATTCCACATTCCAATATTAGAAAAGGTTTAATGATGCCGCTGTTCGCTCTTTTGTCCAGTCAACAGGTTCGGCTTCTCAAGAAAAAGATGCACCAAAAAGTAAGGTCGACACACCACCAGAGTCAGAAAATCAGTCTGTTGTCCATCCTGAAGGCCAAAGCATATCATCTCCAGCCTTGTCATCCACTTCTCCGATGGTCAGCAGTAATGACTTAGTTATGACTGAACATCAAATCAGAGTCATTGGTAAGTTCAAGACTAATACTCATTTCTTTTTGTTTTTTGACATCTGACATTATCTCAGGGATTATTCGACCACTATCGGTTTCATCTAACCCAGGTCCCCCTCTTCCCGAAATGCGAGGTTTTTTTTTTTTGTTTTTCAATTCAACCCAGCAATTTTATCCTCCCCTGCTGTATGAGCTTACCATGAAGGATTTACCAAAATATTGGATCCATCTAGCATTGCTGGTGTCACTCTCCGGTATAATCAACCAGAGGAATAAATGGATACTACTCTATCCCAAAAAATTGTTGTTATGCCATTGAAGACCAGAACCAGCCTCTCATTGTTTGTTTGAGTTGTCATATTTGGGAGTGAGATGTATAAAGAGCAGCGTCTAGAGAGTTTATCAGTCGAAAATGGTTGTGCATTGGCTGCAAGTTGGGGTCTGGTCAATCTTGGCTGGGCTGCCTGGGAAGGGAGTCTTATGCTAGCAGATCGGAAACCACTCCTGACCCCAGGTTTATAACATCTCTGAAGACGTATCCCAGTATATCCTTGAGATGTATTTTACGAAATATATGTTATTTGGGGGTTTATTTGTTTTTGTTTTTTTTTTCATTTACCCCCTCAGAATTCTGAAATGAAGTTTCATCTTCTTTTCTAAAGAGATAAGACCATTACATATATTCGGGTATTCAGAAAGGAATTACGTATTCCACTGCTATAAATCATAAGCCAACTAAGGCAAGATCAGTGTTAGATGGTATAAAACAAAGTTTGGATTTAGTTAATCATCTCATCTATCCGACAGTGTGTTGTTCAAAATGTATTATAAAGTTTAACCCCATGGAGGATAGAGACCTTGGAGAGTAAAAAAAATCACAGAATTTCAACGATGAGGAATCAGAAATCTACCTTTCTGTTGGGCTACTATCATCAATAATGATGGTGATTACGTTGTTGATAAATAGTAATTAATCAAACTTTGCTGGCTTTTGTTTTTTATCTCCCTTTTGTAAATACGTAATTACATTCTGAAAACCTAGGATATGTTTCTTCTTAATCATTTATGAGATAGAACTTGTTACCATACACAATCTTGATAACCAAATCTCACAGTATTTCTAATGAAATTTGATGAATAGACTATTTGAGATGATTTTGTTAGGTTTTTAATTGACCAAGATTATTGTTCTGTGGGGCTATTTGGCACTTATTTTCATTGCAAAGTATTTCTTTAATGATTTTCAAAATCAAAAGCAAAAAAATAACACAATCTTCACAAGTTCCTTGGTTATATTTTGAGGGTTAGTTATTGCATTTAATTGCAATTAACATCTGAGGAAAAAAAAATATTTTGCAAAACACTTTACTTAAATCCAGCTAAGATCTGTGGGGAAAAAACTACTGACTATAAACATTCATAATTTTGATATGTTTTAGCTCTACCTCTTCGGAGTATTCAGTGTGAATTTAGGAATTTTAAGGTAACTAGTTTTTATTATTAATATGATTGTTAGGCATGGCTTTTTTTGTGCATATCATAGAAACAGTTAGAAATCTCAAATGGCAATGGGCTGGACATGTTGTAAAAATGTCAGACAACTACTGGACATCATGATTATCAACATGAATCTCCAGGGATCATAGGCAAAATTGTGGTCGACAGAAAGTGAGATGGCCTGACAAGCTAAATAAATTCAGAAAGTATCGACTCTGTGATGCCCATGATAGAGAGGTCTGGTGATTGGGAAAAGTCTTTATCCTATGATGGATGCTAAGAGGCTGGTGATGATGATTTTTTTTTTCATTTTTTGGTTTTATTTGCAATTATTCAATTTCTACCGTCTGAATAATGGAGGGATCCCCTAAAAGCTTCATGAATACTACTGCATTTCTACCAACATCATCAATGTCTGCGGCCCTTAGATAGGGAACCAATGCACTTAATATTGGGCGGTTGACCTTCAGGAGCCTAATCCCCCCCCATGCACTCAAGTTGAGGTAAGGTGAGTGAGATGAGATTTCAAATAGCCTTGGCCCTCAGAAGCCTTATAAATATCAGTTCACTGATTAACAAATTTCACTAAATGTGAGGGATGGGGTTCAGTGGGCTAAGCCGTCTACCTGGACCCCTCAAATCTCAAGCTACATCATTACTTTTGAAAGGACTGCCTAAACAACAAACTCATCAACCCAAGACTTTGAAAAGGTCTGACTATAAATCCCCTGTAATACTTTTTTGGACCCTCAGCAGTTTGTGGACCCTGGGTTGGAACCATTCGATTAAATAATAGAGGGGGAGAATCATCAAGGAGCTAAGTCCCCCTGGCCCCCAAATATCCAGCCACACTCCTAGGTAAGAACATAGGTACAGTCTAATATGAGTTTTTTAGGAAGACTACCAAACAGCCTTGAGGGCAAGAATTTTTAGCATTGGGTTTAGTCAGCCGTTTTGTTTATTTGTGAAGTTTCTCGAAATTTTTTTCTTCAAACATCATTAGAAAGACTGAGGTAGGGATACCATTGGGTGTATAAATGATAAAACGTCAGTCATAACTTCCAGAATTATTGCAAAGAAACAAAAACAAAAATCCTCCCAAAAGTACCAAATAGCCTCACAGTAGGGTAGCTCCTTGAATTATTATTTCCAAACTTCTATTTTAATGTCAAAATGAGATATTTTTTCAGTTTGAATACATGACTATTAACAGCAAATCTTCAAAATTCAGCAAATCTTGAAAGTTGTGCAGGCTACATTTTGTGACAGAAGAAATTTGTAAACCATTATTATTAATTTTGACTACATTTTTCTTCATCTTAATTGAAGGAAAATAGAAGTCAAAATTACTAATAACAGTTCACAATTCTTCATCTGAGGAAAATAAAAAAGGTAAGTGATATGTATGATTCCAACCATTTTATATGACTTTTTTTTTTTTCTTTGTCACTTCCGCAGGTTTAATAAGCTGTTTTTTGAATGTTCATCCCATGGGAGCCAGTCCTGACTATATCTGGTCCTATCTGTCACAAATGAAGATATCCTCACGTGCAAGTGAGGTTGAGGAGTTACTGGAGAGAATGCCATTTCTTTTCAAACTAGAAATCTCCGGCTGTGGGGCCTCAATTGAACGCAGGTGGAAGTTCACAGGTTTTGCCAAGTAGCCTGAACAATATTCATTGTCCTAAAATGGACCAACAAAAATATCTGAATTGTGAGCTCCATCCGATATAATAACTACAAAAATCCTCACTTTGGACATTTTGTACAAATCAAATTCTACATTTTCAACCAAACTGTATTCATCAAATTGGAAGATTCTTTGTTTTGAATAAAGGGAAATTATTTTTCATAAATCAAATTCTTCCTTGTTTGAAAAATCAAAAAGGTTTGTATCTTATCTCTTCAGAATTAACCTGTTAAAGTGCTTAATGCCTGAACTTCTAAAGGAGAACTATGGGATATATATCTTGTGGTACTAGATGGGACAATGGAAAGTCTATAGCCACACTGAAGAGATGTATTACATCGAAACAGCTGTCTGTGGATGACACTATGATATATATATATATATATATATATATATATACACACACTCACACGTATACATTTGTGAAGTGTATCCTGATACAGGGAAGGCTCGGAAATACCATCTGTGGTTTTAAAAGTTTCAAAAATAATGATTGTGATTTGAAAATGCATAATTACTTTTCAAACTCCCAAATATTTTCCAGGAATCTTAAAAGTGTTGAAGAAGCTGTTATTTTTTTTTTTTTTTTTTTTTTTTTTTATAGCTTGAGCATAAAAAGCAAATGTTTCCTGTTTTTTTGCTTTATTTTTTCAATGTCGCAAAATTTCAATGGTTTAAAAACCAAATGAAACAAAACAAAGAAATATGTAGTGAAATTTAATGCATTTTTTTCATTTTTATTTTAGATTAAAAAAAATGTTCAGTTTGGAATGTTTTCATGAGTATTTTCACCTTTGGAAACAAAATCTTGATTTTGCAAAGAGACCTAAAGGGATTCTGGATCAAATGAACTATTTCAACCAGGTTTTGATATCATTTGTAAATTTAGTTATCTATTATGCAGCAAAGTTTAATATTTGGGAGAATAAATTCGAAAACATTGGATTATGTGCCTCTCCAATTCAAAAAAAAAAAAGCATAAAACATGAACTTATCAACCAAAACTGTAAAAATCAATCTGGCTGACTGCAATTTCATTTTTATGGGAATTGCACTGAAATGCCGACATTGCTCAAAATTCCTAATAACAAACATAACTCAACAATCCATACATTACTATACTAAAAGTAACATAGTCAGTTCACCCACTTAGTCATCATCATGAAAAGAAACTTCTAATCAACATTATCAACTCTTTCAGAGGTCAAAGTAAGTTAAGAACAATACAATCCATCATGATCATAAAAGACACTAACATAAACAGTAAATTTAATGTAAAAATCAAAACATCCCTTAGAACACAATTCAGCATCCACTTATAGATAACTCCTACACCTGGTTCACACCTTTTGACATATAACTTATAACCACCAGCAAAACACACACACTACAAAAACACCAATGGAACAAAAATAAAAACTTCTCCTACCCACAAAATTCTCACCTAATTCCTCTAACAGGAAACTAAAACATTCATAACCATTTCGATTGAAAAGGCCAAAACAGGCCAGGGACATAAACATGTTTGTGTAGCAAATCTACTTTCTACTATATGTGTGTATATATATATATATATATCAAATCTACTTTCTACTATATATATATATATATATATATATATATATATATATCAAATCTACTTTCTACTATATATATATATATATATATATATATATATATATATATCAAATCTACTTTCTACTATATATATATATATATATATATATATATATATATATATCAAATCTACTTTCTACTATATATATATATATATATATATATATATATATATATATCAAATCTACTTTCTACTATATATATATATATATATATATATATGTAGATAGCAAATCTACCTTCCACTATGTATACATGTACGTAGCGCATATACTTTCCACTATGTATACATATATGTACACACACACATATGTATGTAAATACATATAAAAGAAATGAACATATTAGGTCCTACTGAATGAATTATGAATTGCATTAAATTATATTGAAACTTATTCGAGATGATGTCCCATTGTTACTCAGTTAATACATCATTTGCCATAAACAACATAAATAGAATGAACAATTGAAAATTTCCAACAGCAGCCCCATTTTTCTTTAATTGTTTATTCTATCTACATTGTTAAGGGTGAGCGATATATAAACTTGTAACAACAGGAGATCATTTCAAATAAGTTTCTATGTAATATAATGCAATTTATAATTCGTATGTGTATATACATACACATATGAGAATTTTTGAAGAAACATATTCATAATAGAAGTATAAACTTTTGAGAAAAGCACATAACATTTTCTCCCACCGAAATAAACCTTTCGAACTATATCTCAATTTAAATTGCTTTTCATCACAATAACACAGGCCATCAGTCTACAGCAATGATTGAACAATACAGATCTGCTCTGTTCACTGGGGCATTTGCTATAAGTGTTCATTTCCTGACGGTGTCACATGACACAAGAAACTGTATAAAATTTTAACCTGGTCAAAATGAAACGTTATCGAGTGATGTATTTTTTTTTTCTTTTTTAATCACGGGAAACAAGGCACAAGCCGGAAATAATTTCACATTGTTCGATGGGATGACAGAATCAAGATCTTACAAAAATAACCAATATCACATTCATTTTATAAAACAAAACAAAAAATGTTGATGATATCTGTCTGAATTTTCAGAATGAGGAAATATAACGATACACATACCATAGATCTTATCAGACTGTTGTCCTCATCTTGGATTACTTTTTTTGCACAAGATTTTTCAGCCATTGTACCCTACAGCTTTCCTCAAGTGCGTATTACGAGCAGGGGTTATCAAATTTCTGGGGGACAGCAGCCCCCTTCAATTCTTTCAATTCTCCTGTCTTTGTCCAGGCAGGGTCTTGCACTCCCAAAACAAGTACAAAATTAGGCATCTTTAACATAGTGGCCTTCTATAATAACCCACCCAGTTATAGACAGTAGAATACTCCCGCACATTGGAGGTGGACTTCCGTCAAGTTACAAGTTGTCAACTTGGAAAAAAAATTGTTCTATATCAACTTTGAGAAAATATCAAAACATACTAAAAAAAAACACACACACCGTTAGCCATTTCGTGGCCATTTTCAAAAGCTAAAAATACGTATATTTACTTAAAATGGCAGCAAAATAGCTAAGAATAGTAAAAAATTGCTTTGAAAAGTGCTAAATATTGAAAATGTTATGCTGCTAAAAAACAAAAAAAAAAACAAATTAAAAAAAAAATACTGAATTGGTAACACGGGTTACCGTCCCAAAATTCTAAGTCCCTTTCCCCTCCCGACATACACCTTGGAGAGGGTACACCAGCTGAAACGTTCTGTAAAAAAAAACAATAAAGATAAGCACAACGGTCCAAAACAATCCATGCATAGTATAAAAATATCCTTTGTACAATGTTTAAAATGACAGGATTTATAAAAATTTGTACATTATATATAAAAATATTACAAACTAAAACCTTTTGGGGTCATTAAATAGTTTCATGGTCTAAATCTTTGTAGTTTTTTCTTCGGGAACAATTACAAAGAGTATTCTCTTTGAATAAAGTTTCAACTTCTTCAAGTTGACGACCTCTTGTTTCTGGGAGGCAAAGGGCCATAAATATCAGTCCAGCAACAGAGATGCCTACAAACAGCCAAAAGGTTCCTGCAAAATAAAATGACAGAAATTATATAATTGTCTGTTTGCTTGAAACGGAAAAATTCTGTCTTGTCAGTACTTTCAAAGAGTTTTTTGGCAGGTCTATTCTACAGCCTTCTTCGGGTGACGGTGTGAACAGAATTTTTCTCCAATCATAGCAACGCTATCACATTAGATTTGGGTGATATCTTTCTCTTTCCTTGTTAGGCCTGGATTTCCATACTTTGTTGCTGTTGAGTAGCAGAGACCCCATCAAGTTGAACTCTACACTTGTCCAACTTATACACTTGGTTGATATATCGATATGGGCTGCCTCAACAATTATTCTTGAATTTCTGTACACCACCATCCCATTTGGGTAGAACAGCCGAAGAAGGCCATAGAATGGATCTGCTGGAACAGGAGTCAACAACACAAACCAGAAGAATAAGTTTGATCATCTGAAAAACCCATTGAATGATAGTGACCCTTCTCAAAAACTATAGACAGTATCTTGTCAGCGATTGTTCTGTATTGGGGAAGATTCTTAGAAAGAAAATAATTCAGTTGATGTATGGTGACTGGATTGGAGGTGGAAGTGGCCAAATGGTGAACAGCACAGAAAATGGAACGAGCGAATCTGTTCAAACTCCAGACAGTGTTTACTTTGCACTAATGCTCTTAGGAAAGTCATGAATTTATCTATTTGTCCCTGACAGCTATGGTAAATAGCAAGATAGACTAGGCTATTCAGCCTTGGTTGGCAAATAGTCTAACAGAGGACTCTAAATTCAATCTGCTCCGTGCACTCAAGGCCAACTCACCCCCCTATAAATATCTATTTGCAACTAAGACTGCAGCATTGCAAAAAGCATGGTGTGGTTGAGATACTATACTCCACAGTATGTTGAACAAAAACAAAACATAGCAACTGGATTCTGGTGACTTTTAGATTTTAGACTAATTTGATTCATTATTCACTTTTTGACTAGTATTGTCCAACTCCTGAGATATGACTTCATTTTCCTCACTGAACAATGATGACAATTCCAGATTCCTGGTTATTACTAAAAAGAGACGAGTTTAAAATGCTGGAGAGAGGGTGGAGGAAAAAGAGAGAAACAGATTCTATTCATACATCATCAATCAATGAAAGGAAGAAAGAAAAACGGGAGGAAATAAAGAGAGTGAAAAGAGAAAACAGAAAGCTCTGGATGCTAGTTATCAGCTGAGATCCAAGTTGCCTCTAATCAGATCCAGAATAACGTAGATCTTCATGCTATTTATCTCTATATATATTTAAATACTATTTTATTTCTCTTCCCTTCTTTCGTTGATCGTTGACATAGGAATAGAATCTGTTTTTCTCTTTATAATTTTAAACTTTTCAACTTTTAGTCTTAATCAGAAACCTGAAATTGTCATTGTCGTTAAGTGAGGAAAATAAAGTAGAAACTCAATTGGAATTTGACAATAATTTAAAATGTACAAAATTATTCATAATTGATGAAATACTGTATCTACTAACAGTTTTAATGCGTGTCTATAAAGTCTTGAAACTGATAAATAGCCCTTAGCTGATATCAACTTACATAAGAATAATCCTTAAACATTAATTTCAGGCTCTCAAAAGTTGTATCTATGTAATGTTCGATCCTAAAAATATAGTTGGAAAATATCAACTTATACTCTAATCTTCTAGGAATTTCATGGAAAATATCCAAATTGTAGAGGGTTGTCTCCCTTGAATTGCAAATACAGAGTTTCTCGAAGGTATGCTCGCTTTTCAAGAGTTTGTTTTATTACAATTTTTTACTTTTAAGAAAAAAAAAGGCAAAAATAGTGTCAAGTGTTTGTTTTGTAGCAAGCCGTTATAGAAGCAGTGTGTACCTTTTTCCTTACTCTCCTACACCTCCCAACCTTTAATATCTCAGCTTAACATGCTATCATTTGCGGGATGAGGGGGTCTGGGAACACACCATGAATTTTCCCCAGATAAATTAATGATAATTGCTTCTTCGCTCAATGCCAATTTGACTTGAAAAAGGTTGGTTTTTTTTTCCTTTTAAGAAAGCTCTACTTTTGGATACCGATAGAAACCTGTACTTATGCCTACAAGAACAAAACCTGTAAATGTTATGTTTTACCGTAAATAGACCTGTATTAACTCCATATTTGATGATTCACTTACCAGCTTTTGAAAGAACTTGCGTGAGTGTGAGGAAGGTCATTGAAACAGCCAAGTTGCAGATCCAATTAACAGCCGTGGCAAAAGAATTTGCAGTTCCTCTGGCCCATAGGGGGTAAATTTCAGAGTTCACCGTCCACGGCATTGGACCCATTCCTGGAAATAGTGACGATATCAGACAGTGAGAAAAATATTTGTATATTCAACTTCTATGAAATTTTTTTTTTCACATAAATTAACAATAATCTTGAAAAGGCACTCATGCAAGAGTCGGGGTCCAACGACTAAAATAAAGAAGTTATTCCCCAGGTATGTTTTTTTTTTTTTTCAATTTTCAAAGCCAGACATAGACAAAAATAAGCCCTTACAAAATTTTCATTTTGAGATCTTTCTTTTGATGTGGGGTAAGATGCCCACGAAAACATAATGGTTCAGGTTGCAGAAATGTACCCCACACTTTAATGTAGGTTTGTTTTGTTTCAAAACTGAATTAGAATTAAAACAATTAAATCAAAATCAAATAAAAACTGAATTATTATTATTTCTGAGTCTGGGTGAAAAATAATGATTTTTTTTTATCTTATTTAGTTTGATGAAGTAATATAAATCAGTATTATTAATTTTGATGACTATGATTGAGGAGAATAAAAAGCTACCAAAAAATTAAGCTGGAGGGAAAAAGTAGTCACAAAAATCAATGATTTAAAATACTTCATTGAATAAAATAAAATATCTTTATTTGAAACCCAGTTATGTCATTCAGACCCAGAACCCTTTCATAAGGGATTATTTTTCATATATTCCCCTTGAATGAATTTTAAAAATTTTTGAGGCCAGATATACTCAAAAGTAATCCTTTACAAAAAGATTAAACTTGTTCTTCCCCTCTGCTTTTATTTACTTTTTCTTCCCTTCACCCGTTTAATGCTTTCAAAATCTACTTAAGCAAATGTTTTTATGCATGGGAGACGTAAAAAGAAATTTTCCATTTCATTTTGAAATAAAAATTTCAAAAAATCTCCGGTGCATAAAAACAACAATGACCTGTGTAAATTTTGAAAGCTCTAAACAGGTGAAGGGAAGAAAAAGTAAATAAAGACGGTGGGGGGGGTCTTTTAAGAGGAATTATTTCAGTGTATGTGCAGCCTCGAAAAAAATTTTTTTCAAACTGATTCAAGGGAAATAACTTTGTCTTAATTGTTGAACTCCACTCTTGTACGAATACCTTTTCGTAAAAAAGAATTTAATACATTTACTAACATTTAGTTATTCTCTGCTTGCATAATTATAAACATATAAATAAAACTAGCATTCCAAGGGAAATTATGAATCACTACCGCCCATGCGTGCTCATCTTTATCACATAAATTTAGCATAAACTTATATTGTAAATTAACAATTTCACTACTTGTTGAGATGAGTGTATGTGTGTGCAGAAATTAAAGTTTTTACAGAATGCTCAAAGCTGAGAATAGTCCAGATTATATATATATATATATATATATATATATATATATATATATATATATATATATATATATATATATATATATATATATAGTAGAATGTGGATTCGCTACACAAACTAGCTCATGTTTCTGCCCTCTTAGAGCCTCATCAGGCGAATCCATCAGGCTAAGAGGGCAGAAACATGAGTTAGTTTGTGTAGCGAATCCACATTCTACTATTTATTTCCAGCTCTACACTAAAACAACTTAACTTCATGAGTAAAAAGTTGTATGTATCGAGCACTCTATGAGATAAATCCATTACATTTCAGAAGTGGCTTTATATCATTGATATATTATTATATTATGTTATACTGCTAGCCTGATTTGTACCACATACACTCTGTGTGTGTGTGTGTGTGTGTGTGTATATATATATATACATATATATATATATAATTGTCTGGACACATGACTAACTTAAACCTAGCAAAGGTGTTTAAACTGGTTTGTAGTGGTGATTATTAACAGCAATAACAGTTACATGCATAACATATGGAATGTATGTGAAAAGTTGTTTTTCTTCTCAACTTTCTGATGACCAGTGTCTTCTTGGTAGCTTGTCATCTTGGGATGATCAATTAAAAAATTGAAAAAAGGGGTGATCAATGAATAGGTTACTTCTCTTGCCTTTAGTTATGCACTTAAGTATCCGAATTTGAAAAAAAAAAAAAAAGAAAGAAACCAAGGATGGACATAAACTTATATTGCATATTGAATGCCAACTAAAACCACATCTTGGAGAGGATTTAAAAAAAAAACAAAAAACATTTTCCCTACCCATTGAGCGGAGCGTGTGCGCAAAATTTCAAAATTCAACAATAAACGAATAGGGCCGGGTGATGTCCTGATATATATAGATGCATATCGATGTCAGAACACAAATAACCCAAGCCCAATATCCAAGCCAGCAGAGATTATTAAAAGACAGGGAGGAAGAGACAAAGACTTGTTAGATGGAAAAACGAAAAATCCAGCTTACCCGGTGCAAAGAACATAAGGTAGAGAGTTAACCCTAAAATGGCCATCCAAGAATATGAGGTGGGGCAAAAATTGTGCAGGAACTCTGAGTGGGTGTTATTTATCATTGAAGGTGAAGAACAACGACCGACAGAAGAATAATCTTCAGTCGTTTCATTGACAGGAACGCAGCTGCCATTATTGTAGTTTGTGTTCATCTTGTCAAAGCAGAATCCACAATCAACATTTTCAGTACAAGCGTAACAAGAACTGGGAAGAAAAAAAAAAAAAAGAAAATCACATAGAGCAAATAGAAATTTCTATATCCATACCTCGCATAAATAAATCACCATAGCCCAGGCATGCACCAGAATTAATTTTTAAAGAATTATCTAAAATTATCTTTGGAAAATAGATCTTTTTATCTAAAATTTTTTTTTTTTTAATTTTCTAAAAAATACCAGTAGAAGATTTGGGTATTGTTGTACCTTGCATAAATGAATCAATATAGCCAGAACTAATTATTTAAAGAATTATCTAAAATGATCTAAATAGATAGATCTTTTATCTATAATTATCTAAAAGATAATACCAGCAAAAGATTTAGGCATTGTTTGTCCAAAATAACCCTAGAGAATCAAAAAAGGTGTCTAGTGATGTGTTCTAGCAAATTGTCAAGGTTGTAGCCCCAAAAATGTTACCAGGAGTGCCCAGTGATATGCACAGTTGAACAAAGAGAGAAGAATCTGTAGTCTACTTGGCTGGTTAGTTCAGCGGGCCTTTTGTGCCAGTGATTCAGCAGCTCTGGTTAGTCACTCAATAGGAACCGTCATGTGTATAAAATACTTCGGAAGTATGCCATGTTGGGGTTGATTGAACAGAAAAATTTTGAAAAATGGTTTATCAACGAACAAGTTACTTCTCTCGCCTCTCGTTTGATAGTGATCACTAAAAAAGTCTGAATATTCAAAAAAATAAATGTGAATGCTGCCAAAAGATATCGGTCACATGACGGTTTCTATTGAGCAACTATCCAAATTGAACCCAAATTTTTTACGCATTTGCAACAAAGAAAAAAAAAACAGTAAGAGTGACTACTCTATAACTAGCATTTAATAAGTAATTCCCTTGACAAATGTCACAGACAAAAATTATACATATGGTCTATGACATAAGTAAGATACTAAATCCAGAGAAAAAGTTCTTTATTTTCTTGTACGTTATATGGACAAGAAGACGACAGTTCCTACCTGTATTTACTGCAAGTAAAGTTCTGGGTACCAGGTTCAATCACATCAACAGAGGGACTTTCATTGGCCATAACCTCGAAACCAATGGCCAATACAGACAGACCTATGATGAGACCTGAAAGGGAGACAAAAATGAATCGATTTATTTCAGTCTGAATTTTGGGGACGAGGGATCATAGATTTTTTGAGACAGTTAGCTTCATCTTGGTCGTTCTTTTTTTTAACACAATGTTTCAAGCATTTCACTCTACAGGAGGCGCTTTCGAACTTTAGTGCCCACTTTCACATTGAAAATTTTTTTCCACCGCCCACTTATATAGTAAATATTCAGAAAGGTGCCAAAACATTTTCAACTCTTACAGAACAATAAAAATGAACAGTTTTTGCTGTTTCTTTCATCAATGCGACCCCTGCGTCTGGTGAGACGCAGTTAGTTCAGACACATTGGGTTTACATACAGTGTTGCTTAGTAAACTGAAGAATGTTGCCATTGACTTATTTTTTAAATTTTAAATAGTCGAAATCCGCCCACACCAAAATTTCAAAAAGCCTACCATTTTCTGCACTGTTGTTCAGCTTTCACCTAAGAGTTGATATCGCCCAGGTTGTGAAACCCCACTCTACAGCCTTCTTCAAGTGAGTGTTGTAAGTGGATGAGGTGGGGTAGAATGATGGAAGGGGGGGGCCCTCTCTGAAGTGTACAGAAGGTCATAGGGCACAAAACATGTTAAAATGAAGGAGAACAGTGGGAAGAAAAATCTATGAAAACAACATTCTTTTTTTTTCCCCTACAACTTTCAGTGGAATGATTCATCCTATCATCTATACACAAAAGTGAAATTGGTGAGAATAGCCAATTATACATATAGTAGCCCTGTTCTGTCAGTAAAAATTGCATTAATTCCTGACCACTGACAATCCCTCCTGGATTTTCAATGCATTCTACAGAAAAATCTTTCCAATAGCTCATTCTTTTTTTTTTATCCGTGCTATCTACTAAAGGCTGTAGACTGATGGTTTGAGTAGTTGCAATGAAAAGCAACTGAAATTAGAATGGAAGAAACAGGTCTGGTTAGTCACCCAATAGAAACCATTATGTGACCAACGTCTTTTGGCAGCTTGCTGTGTTGAGCTGATCAATTAGAAATTTGGAAAGAAAAAAAAACAAAAAAAACACAAGCCTGACTCAAACTAAGGGACCAATTTACATTGTAAATCGAAACCCCCATCCACCCCACTAAAGACCTATTCGTGAGAGTTATTGACAAGAAAATTGCCAAGACAAACTCGGTGCTGCCAACTCAAAAACTATTTTCACACATGTCTGACTACTAAAGAGCTAAAAAATGTTAAATGAAAAAATAAAAAAACATGAAAGAGGTGCTAAAAATAGCCAAAATCTTTAAACACTACTCAAGCAATTTGTTTGAAGTCAGAGTTTTAATTTCAATATATCAGAAATTAGGAATATTGCCACGTCTGCTTAAAAATGAATCACCATAGCCAGGTTGCTACATTTTTCTCACAATATCCCCCTCTCTACAAGTTTGTCTCTCAGTCACCCTAGACTTTATTAATCCACCCACCCAAACTCGACTTTTCAGAAAGTGATACAAAGTTATAATAGAGCTGTACATGACACGACAAAATCAGTGCCGACTGACTTGAGTTGTCAGTTTCAAAAGGATGGGTCTAACAAAACCAGTCAAACGAAAAAGGATATTTTTATTTTTTTTTAATCAAAAAATGAAATCACATACTCTTTCGTACTCTCCCTCTCCCTCTCTCTCTCTCTCTCTATATATATATATATATCCCTGTATATCTTCATCATTCCAACCAAGCTTTTCCACAAACACCTAAATATCATAGATGTCACGATAGACTATTATTGAAAAATCAAGCACTGCCTAAAACCAAATGAAAAAAGATGAATTCCAGAGGTATATAAAAAAGCCATTTCTAAAAGATGACTATTGGAATACACGTGGGAATTTTCAAGACTTTATACCAAAATAATGTGACCAGGAGCATTGAAATAGTCACACAGATGGCTGGGGCAGATGAATGAAAACAGGAGAATACCTCTAGCCTATGTTTTTTATTGTTTGGTCGAGTCTACGGTGATTCAAAAAGCATTAGACATAATTTGAACTTGCATCCTTTATCTTTGTTAAGACCCTTTAGCAATTAAGCAACAAAAGCTAAACCAGTGAGCGTCAGTCAGATTAGCCATAATGCTACATTCCATTCCTGCCCAATGGTGTTAAGTATAAAATTCACTTGCTCTCCCACTGACACATGGTCAGCATACTGAAGATGACCATTTCATGCTATCACAGCAGATAAAAGTACAGACTTACCAATCAAACTACCAAGGGTCAGTTTTCTCCGGCCAATGCGTTCAACCAAAAAAATTCCCACAAATGAGAAGAGAAAATTGACACCAGCTGTCATGGATGCTAACCAGATAGCCATCGAGTCACTTCGGACCCCAGCCATTTTGATTATCGAAGCACTGTAGTACCTAAAAATGAAGAAACGAAAAAAAAAAATGATAAAAACTTATTTAAACCATTAGAGAGCACTCGGCAAACACATGCCTTGGCCAATACTACACACTTCAAACTTTAACTGTTTAAATTTTCTAGGGAACTAAAAAAAAAAAAAAAAAAAAAAACTTTCCCTTCTACTTATATGTATTTACATATGTATGAAATGATAGCATTTTAGCCATGTTTATGGTATTACCCTAATGTGTATAAACCTGAATAGAAAATATATACTTGAATGGAAAATTAAGAATCAAGCTTCCTGAGGAAGAATAGACAAATGAACAATTATTGATTGATCAGCATCTGTGTCATGTAAATAACCAAGTTGTTTTTATTCTAATGCAACTATAATAAATAAGTTTCTGGAATTTAGTTTAGAGTTATAACATGTTCAGAGCATGATAAACAATTAATTATCACACAATATAGATAAAATATAAAGGCATGTATATTGCAAAAATGGCACTTTGTTTTGTGGAACCCTTAAAAAGGTCATGCAGAACCTTGGGGTTCAAAGGAACACAGTTTGAATGCCACTGCCATACACTAACTAAAGATTGAATTGAAATAAAATATTCAGAAACAAGGGAGAGAACGATGACTGTACAAATATTGAGTCATTTCCCTTGAAATTTAAATCTAGCATTTCTATCAACCGATTGTTTTTAATCTTTTTTCTTAGAGAATGATGAAAAAAAAAATATCTTTCAATTGGAAACAAATTCCTGGATCAACTCCCACATTTAATCACTTCTTCAAACCCATCGCCTACCCTTCCAGAAAATTTCATGAAAATTCAATGAGAACCCTTGGATATAATGTGGTGACATCATCTTAACTTCTAATTATCAAAAATCATCATGAAATACATTTGTCCAATTAGATATTCATTCCGGGACAGATGAAAAACACGGAATTAGCTGATCATAACATGTCTTTCCTGCTCAGTAATGTAATGTAAACCATTTTTTACGTGGGCTATATAATATGATGATGTCATTATCTGTGATTTTAAAAGCCAGGAAAATCACATTTTGAAAATTTTTCCCTGTCATATATATATCTCAGTAGACTCCTAAGTGATATCTACAGGACATGTATGGCCCAGCAATCATAGTAACCTTGAAATATAACAATTTTTTTTACCTCTCTTATATAATACGAGTGCTACATTTCAAGCTGAAAAAAACGCTATAAAATTGTAGCTTCTTGTATAACATAGGTGCTTGGGTTGGCCCCAGAGTTGAGCAGTCCTACTAATTCTTTCAGTTTTAATGTTCTGAATTACTATACTGCAATAAGAGCCAACTGTCTTTATGTAGTGTTCAGTTACAAGGGTAATTATTTCCATTTCATCATGTAAAATAACACAAGAAAAAAAACAAAGGTACCAACATATTGTATATCTTGTGCACCTAATTTGAAGCCCAAATTAATTTTGATAAAGGTGTAGTGGCTCATTTATTTTTAATCAAAATCAAATATGAAAATACTTGAATATTAGCTTTGAATATGAAAACTTGTATTTAGCCACATATACAAAACGTCACTTCCTCCATCTATCTATGAAAGCTCTAAATGTATGTGTTCACTTGCTCATTTGCACTAGCTTTCTTGGTCAGTTACTTCCTCCTTTTCTCTTCCTTTCCTTCTATCTAACATCTCGGTCAATGTAGTTTCCATTCTTTAATTATGACATATACATATATATATATCGTCTTTTATCACTAATCTTCCTCCATGTGAGAATCCATAAGAGCTTTATGACAACTCAATGCAGACACTGCAATTATTTTACTTATCTCAATTTTGGTGACACAATGCAAACATCGCAATCAATTCACTAATCACTTTGCCCCTTTAGCTCCTTCTTGCACCTAAAACTGAACCCACCACCTTTTGATAATCAAGTCTAGTCAAACTTACCACTCATTATTACAGGCACTACTAATCAGGCTCCATTCAATAAATGAACCAAATGACATTAGACCCATTATGTCACGTGTTTCTCTAACTAATCATTCTCTCCTGCATTTTAATTTATAGGAATAACCTATTAATTGACTCTCTCCTTCTCTATCAAGATACTACGTAGAAATCTAATCCAAACAGGCCTCCTCTGTCACGATCAATCCTATTAATGTTTCTTTATATGTATTTCCTTTCAGCTCTATATGTACTGCTATGAATATCTCATCATTAAATGCATGTTCTATTTGTTTATCCAAACATTGGTATGTGTTATTATCAAAATTACAAACTCTGTTTGATCTCCATGTTTATGCCCATACTTGGAGCTCATATTCTACCCTCCGTCATAGCGATAATCATCCACCTTCCTCCTTCAACACTTCCCGTGATATAGGCATGTTGCGGTAAAGACAAAACACGTGGAGACAAAATCCTTTGTCCTCAACAACTATACCATCTCGTCACAGAATCATAACTACATTACTACTTCCTCCCACTCACAATACAAACCACCGATAACTGGTATCGAATGGTTTCATCCACTGACATGAAATTGTTCTTGTCAAATTCATTTCATTTTTACTTACATATATTTCTTGGATGGAAAGAGACAGTTGAATTACATCAGTCATCAGATGGATTTGATTTTAGTGACAGATAAAAAATTTTCTGCATACATTTGAGAATTTTTTTAATTTGCTCAGATTTTGGTTCAAAATTTTCAGGCTATACACAGAGAAATACAATATACCTGACTGCACGGCCAGATGACAAATCAAAAACCAAAGAAGAAACACTTACATTACACTGTTTATTCCACACAATTGTTGGAAAAACTGCATCCCACATCCAACAACGAGGGCACGTCGCACATGAGGTGTCGTCAATATTTTCCAGACTTTTTTTAAATTTTCTGGAAAAAGAAATTTTTTTTTGAATTAATAAAAAAGAAATTCAAGTTTACTCGAGAGAACGGAAATAAAAAAATAATTCAAGTTTGCAGCATTTAAATATTTTTTTCCTCAGTATATTTCAAGAACAATGAATATATTTCAGCTTGTCAGGCCATTATCAACATCCAGTCGACAAATGCATCCAGATTTTATTAATCAGAAATTATTTAAAAACACGATGGTGATATGTGCCAGACAAGCTGTTGTGATCGACAACAATGAAGTAATCTTCAGCAAACAAATTCCCATAACCTCTAATAATATCATTTGATCAATATCAAAAGAGGATTCTAGCTTAACTTTCAGGTGGTTTTCATGCAAGTCCTTGGCATAACATAACAATTCAAACATTTTAGTTTACTGAAAATCTGAATCATGTTATTATGTTAAATGGCAAACAATCTTCAGGGTGGGTAAGAATTAACTCCCAATTAGAAATTGTATTTAACTTTTGTAAATTGTGTTGCTCTGTTACATGACTTCTTCCCGTGGGGTCGGGTAAAGGAAGGCGTGCATCCTATCAAACCACAAACTCTGGATCAACTGGAGGAATGTATTCAATATGTCAAGGCCAACATACTGCAAGATCTCCTGCAAGAGTTTATCAAGGCCATCCTGAAACACTTACAGATATTTGTAGACCACATTGAATTTCAACACAACAGGTAAATTCTACCATTGTGTATTCAAAAGTAAAGCTACTTTGATTACAATAGACCAAATCATCATAATGTTATCACCAACTTCCAATAAGGAGTTTTCCTTCACCCACCTCGTATAAAAGTCAGTGTATGCATACAACCAATAGATTTCCTTGTGTGTTGAGTTTGGTTCTGAGTGCTCATCTACTGTGGCCTTGTGCCAAACTAATTTGACTGAATAACAACATATATATGCCTGATTAGTCACTCAATAGAAACTATCATGTGACCAAAAGAATGTCATGTTGGGGGTGATCAATCAAATCAAAAAATTGGAAAAAAAGAGGTGATCGTACGATAAGTTGTTAGTCATGTCACTTGTTGGATCACTAAGAAGCCTGAATTTTCAAAAAGCAAGCAGACATAAACTAGGGACCAATATAGCATAAACTTACATTGCAACTTACATTACAAATTAATAGCCCCACTAAAAGCCTCCTTAGAAGGAGAAATTTAAAAAAAAAATTTTTCTAGACATGATAATGAGTAAATGTTTTTCACCCCTCTAGCTCCATTGCATGCATAATACATACATTGCCAGCCAGTCAGCTAGACAAAACTGAATACTGGAAAAATTCATGTTGACAGTTTTGGTGACAATTAAGGGTACCCAATGAGGATTGAACTCATTTCAGTAGTAATGATCCACAAGACTAGCTTGCTAAAGTTTCATGGTGAGGCACCCACATGCACATATAGTTATTGCCAAGTTTAGTCTGGCACAAGGCCACAAGTATAAGTTACCTGGTGAGGATTCCACTCATTAAACGGTATGTACTAATCTGCTAAACTAGCTTCATAACAATCACCACACGAAGACGTCTCTATGGAAAATATCCAACCATTTAATATTAAGTTATTTGGAAAGTAATTATGTAACTTTCGTGTTTAGAAAATAATTACATATTTCACAGCTATACATTATAAGCCATCTAACTAAAGAAACACCAGTGTTAACGTCTGGATTTAGTTTATCATCTCTTCTCTCTGACAGCATTTCGTTTACAGTGTATAGTAAAGTTTAAACCCTGGCCATTGCTTACAGTATGAATTACGAAAGGGTGTTACAGCTACTCAGGCAACACGAAACATTTGTGAAGCGTGTCCTGATGCAGTGAAGGTTCGTAAAAGCCAGCTGTGGTTTAAAAGGTTAAAAAAACAGTGATTGCAATCTCTCTGATAAGCCTTTTCGAAAATACATAATTACTTTCCAAACAATCTAATATTATCAAAAAATATATATCAAAATAGCCTATCTAAAGCAATGGCACCTTAGTTCACTTCAAAGTACTCCCCTTGGGACTACATATGCTCATCCCGGCATCTGTTCCACTCTTCAAAACAGCCTGCAAATTCCTCTTTTGGGATTGCCATCAGCTGTCTCATGCTGTGGTACTTAATCCTGTCAACAGTCTGAAATAACTTTGAAAAAAAACCCAAAAAAAAACTAAAGTCGCAGAGAGCCAATTCTGAACTGTAGGGGAGCTGACACACCTTGATGCGTGGTGTAATATTTTGTACGAGATATGAAGAATGACTCATGCAGTGAGTGGATTCGACAATCACACAGTATGCAAGCTCATTACTGGCATTACTGAGTAACTCCATGGGAGAGTGTCAGATCACACATTGGAATTGAGATCCCGACTGATTGGATGCCAAGTTGCATCAAGGCTATGCAACCATTTTTTTTATATATCTAAAAATGATTGGATCCTTACTGGACAGACCTCACATATAAGGGGTTCACAAGTTAGTGAGTTTGACCCTTACCGGGTGCCCCAAAACTTCGGTCATGTGTGTGACTAAGCTGAGCTTGGTAAATATTTGAGGCATCTACAATTCTAAATGAGTTTGAGCCTTACTGGGTGCTCCATTACTTCAGGCAAGTATCTGAACAAAATTCCTTCTCATACAAGAGCCAAATCTGTCCCCAAATAGAGTACTGCAGGCACATCTGAACAGGCACTTAACACACTCTTTAGGGTACAGAAGTGAATGAGTGGACTAATGGATGACGAGCTTTTCTCCCCCCCCCCCAATCCAACCACCGTCTCATCGCAGTGACATTCCTAGGGTTGCTGTCTCTTGTGTTGGTAACTCAGCCCCCACTGTCGCCAACTCAAAAATATTTTTGCACTAAATCAATCTAAAAAAAAATTGTCAAAAAATGCCTAAACAAGCTGAAAATGAATACTGTCAGCCATTTTACATAGTTTTAAAATGGCTAGAAAATAGCTAAAAATCAGTGGAAAATGGCACTAAAAGTAGCAGTAACTGTTGAATTTTCATACTGCCAAAGCATTATGATGTTACCCATCTGATGATGTCACCCAGGGCAAACCAAGCCTCTCCTTCCCTGTCGGTACACCAGAGTCTTGACATCATTATGTTGCAAGTTTGGCACTTTTTCGACTGTTATTTCCATGGTAAGTCATCAGATGAACTACATTCTCTCATCCCTCCTATTCAGGAATTTTCAGCTAAAACTTAGTCTGTAATCAAGGCACATTCATACTTTTCATATACATCAAGGACTCCCTGCAAGTTTCAAACAGATAGGTTCTTCTCAATAGCATCTGATACATGGAATAAACTCCCGTCTGGATATATTTCTTGACAACTACAATCTTGACATCTTTATATCCAGAGTGAACAACTGCTTTACCCAATGTTAATCTTTTTGATTTTCAATTTCAACAGGTCATGTTTCAGGGTTAATAGCTTCAAAATTTTAACATTAACAGATCATTTTAACAGGAGGAAATTTTTCTTTTACTATTCTTAATTCTGTGGCATAAATAGCCTTTGATGTGAAAAATGGTCAAAAAGCCCTGCTCAGGGCAATCAAAACGAAACAAATGAAAAATGATTAAAAATTAATTTGACCCAAATCCTCAAATTCTGATATGACCTTCTTTTGGATTGGATCCAGTCGTTTCTTGGATGGAACTCAGTTCCTTATTTACTTCGGATGTTCCTCGGATGTCTGTAAGAATGGCACGTGCCTGCTGTATACGGCCTTTGCTAACCAACCATCGAGGGCTTTCCGGAAGAAACAAGAATCCAACCAGTTGAATGAGAGACGGGATACCAGCCAGTCCCAACATGTACCTATAAATAGAGGAAAAAATTCAATTAATTTCAAAACTCATCATAAATTATGAATATTCAGTTTTTTTAATGCTTTCGGGGACCCAAAGTTTCATTTTTCAGTCTTCAACGTTTTTATGTTTTTAATTACAGTATCCTAGTTTTGACTAAACTGAACGACTGTAGTCATCAAAGGTGCCAAAGGGTCCTAACCATTTTTGTACGTACATGTGTTTGAATGTTCCAGCACTCCTGGCCAGACTTGAAAATTTGCATCAGTACTCCAAGAGACCCCTTCTGAAAATAGTTTTAGGATTTGGAAGAAAAAAAAAAAGCTCTTTTGATTTTTGGAGGGCCTTATTTTGACAGGTTTATCAATAACATCTAGATTCAATAGAATCTAGATGTTTCTATAATCTATTTCAGATGTTTTTTAGTGAAAAACGCCAGTGATGTTATAAATAGAATTTATTCTGACCAAATTTATTGTTAACACTACAGTTGTTCAATTATTGACTGTGATGGTGAGTCTTTTTAAATTTTGTGTCACTATTTCTCCACAATATTTACTCTATATAGTTAATGACATCTTAATTCTCATCTTATCCTTGTTTTAATCAAATTGAATCGAATCAAACTTTTGGTAATAGGATGTCGTTAAAATTCACCGTTTCAATTTGGAAAGATGTAAAATATTTCTGATATAAACCCAACGCAGACAATTTTATTTATTTACTTATAGTTTAGTTTTTCACTGACCTTTCATTTTGCATATGAATTTCAATCTATTTATTTTTTTAAAATTTACTGAGAGAAACAGGCTTATCACAACTTCCATTGTAAAGTTTATTCCTCCCATAACTTTGAAAATAAAAGTAGGGAGCCTGAAATTAAGTATTGTGCCAAATATTCAAAACAAAATAAGATGTCGGTGCACTAGTGTTTCTTTAACTATTTCAGAGCCATCCATCCTCAAGTATTTATCGTAGAATTTCATTTGCAAGATTTCCTTGTTTTTGATCATTTACATCTTATTCCCCTTTATGATATGATTTTATGCATATTTCATTTTGTATCATGAATAAATGAACAGAAATCAACTGATTTCTTGAATGTATATTTTATTCGAGTTTCTGAACATCCTGAAAAATAAATAAAGAAAACTGTTTAGCCACTCAATGGAAACTGTCACATATCCAAGATCTTTTTGGCAGCATGATATGTTGGGGATGATCAATAAGAAATTTAGAAAAAGGGGGGATCAATGAATGAGTTACTCCTCTCATCTTTTGCTGGATCGCTTAAAAAGCAGAATTCAGAAAAAACTAAACAAGCATAAACACAGCCGGGCACAAACCAAGGACCAATTCAGCATAAATTTACATTGCAAACTTGATCCCCTATCAAAAACTTATTGGGGGGGGGGCATAAGAAAAATCTAAACATCATGAAAAGTAAATGTTAAAATTTTCATTCCTCTAGTTTCATTGGTACGGCCCGTAAGTGTGATACATTCATAGCCAGCCAGACCTACTCAAAAACTGAAAGAAATCTATGTTGACAGTTTCTAACAAGAAGTGACAAGAAATGAAAACAGAAAAGTCAAGTTTTTTCTAGTTTACCTAATATCATCAAAGAGTCTCGGAACTCAGAATTACATTCTTAGAAACAACTCTTTCTCATTATGTTTGATTACCACAGAAACTTGAAACGGTTTTGAAGAAAAGAAAAAATATATATATATATATCCGAATAAAATAATTCATTCATCATTCTTTCATGTAACGCCCAAGTTACATTGATCCCAAATGTGGAGTAGTCATATGGTTAACATCGCTGATAATGGGTAATCCTAGGAGAAATGCAATTCTTAAAAAGCAATTTTTTTTTATCAGCCCAAAAGTGGGTAGATTTACGAAAAGGGGAGTAATTAGTACACTGCCCAATGAACAACATGATTTGAAAAACAGTTTCTTGAACAAAACTTTTTATTTTCATTATTTTGTTAATAATGGATCAATATGTTGTACAATATGTATATATATATATATATATATATATATATATATATATATATATATAGGATTATAAATTGTATTATATCATATAGAAATTATTATTTGAAATTATTTCCCATCACACTGTTAATGTATCACTTGGCCCAGACAATGTAAAAAGAATATGCAATAAGAGAAAAATGGAGCTGCGGCGAGAAATTTAATTGTTTATTCTATTTACATTATCTAGGCCAAGTGATACATTAACCAAGTAATGATGGAAGATCATTTCAAGTAAGAGTTTATATATGATATAACGCAATTTATAATCATTCTATCAGATCATATATATTTATATATATTATATATATATATATATATATATATATATATATGTATTAAGAAATGGATATATGTGATCCAAAATAATGATTATAAATTGCGTTATATCATGTAGAAAATTATTTGAAAAGATCTCCCGTCATCACACAGTTAATGTATCACTCGGCCTAGACAATGTAAACAGAATGAACAATTAAAGAAGATGGGGTTGCCGCTGGGATCAAACCTGCCACCAATAGGGAAGCTGCTTCAACGTAGCGATGCTCATACCATTGAGCTAAATAGTCCCCAGTAATACAAAAGCCCAAATAACTGCTTTCAACCCAAATTCTCATCTTGTTTATTCTCGGTCTATTCGCTTCTCTCAGCACAATAGTTATGTATCAAGAAATGGATATATGTGATTCAACAGAATTATATATACATATATACACATATATGAATGAAATAAATATATTTTACAAGTATAAAGAAGGGTATCTTTAAATCGAGAATAACGTTGTTTAGATCTTTAGATTGAGAATAACCTTATTTGTGAATGTTAATATCTTATCGATACATACAGCATCAGACAAATTACTGTTAAGTAATCTGATGGTACTAGGTTCGATCCTAGTGTGAGACAGTATAACAATACTACTAACGCTAAAAGAGGGGAGTACGGTCGATATACCCCCGTCGGATAAATAAAGGGTTCGGTTCGTTACTTCCCAAAAATCTCCCAGATGTTACCTGACAAAGGCCGTAGAGTGCAACGGCCGAAACGTTGTATGAAAAACAACAAAGATGAGGATGGTCCGAATATTAATGGAAAAAAAAGAATTTGCTGTTCCGCACCATGCAGCCGTTTCAGAGCCTGTGAGACACATACATGCAAGCAAGATAACAAAGAATCATTGTCTTCATGCAAATTTAAATACAGTCGTACCATGTTCAACTAGGACAATCTGTTTGACCAAACATTCCGTTAAATGAACAAATATTTGAACCGATGGTATTTCATGGATTCGTTCCAAATAAGATCATCAGATCTTCAAAACCTTGATAACCTTGTAAATAATGTATATTGTAGTAATTAATTTCTAAATAATGTGTAAATACAAATAAACATGTAAGTGACATGATGAATAGATAGATAAATAAATAATCGAATTATGATTAATCAAATGTCCGTCCGTCTGACCATCTCAAAATAAATGTCTAGATACTAGATATAAATCTACATAGTAATGCATGAAATCTAGATGATTCTGGATAATTTCAGGAAATGTAGATTTTTTTCCTTGCTAACTGAAAGTATCCCGCTAAGAGATTTTCTTTTTGGAGATTAGGACCTCTCGCTGGGTGAAACTTCATTATAAGAGAGTACATTGCTCTGAGAGTTACCCACATATATCCATGATTTTTGTTCGCAGGAAATAACTAGAAATGAATAAATAAAATGGTGGGAATATACTATTGTTTAGTAGACCTAATTTTCATTATGCTAATCAATATCTTCCTCTCTTCCCCTTTTATATTATTTATTTTCCAATATTTCTAATCAGTCACTCGATTGTGTGGGTTTCTTGAAATTTGTGGACACCTGTTGTTTAATCATTTACTCATTCATGTTTTAGTGATTTTATCAGGTTAGAACAACTGGTTGACGTGGCTAACGAGAAAGCTAAACTAATGAACGATTAGAAATTTAGCTGAAGCAAAGATAACTGCCAAGTTTTCTTCCATAAATTTAGGTTTGGTTTGGTTTTCTTGCTCTAAAACCCTTAAAAACAGACCTAGAGAGCCAAAATTTTAATGTTTAATTTCATTTGTTCATTCAATTATTTATGTACACCATGATTATCATCTGATTGGCATACTGTATGTTTTTGGAAAGCTTTATTTCTAAGCTACAAAGGTTAACACTTCAGCTCCATTTCAGGTTTGTTTTTGAGCGGTTGTACAGACAAAAAAAAAACTAAACTGAAACTAAATTCTTAAAATAACGGTTATCTTTGCTTCAGCTAAATTTTTAGCAATTAACCAGTTTAGTATTTTCATTAACTATGCCCACCACTGGTTAGAACAAAATAAATAGCCGTCTTGAACCACAAACTTTAAAATATCATAACTCGGCTAAAAGACAACTTTATAAGTCAGAATCGTCACCATTAGAACCAAGTTCACATTTGTGTAAATCTAAAAGTGCTTATATGCATCTAAGGTTCAGAAAAAGTGGTAATCTTTAACTAAGGTGCTTACATTAGTATAGTAAAATTTATAAAACGACCAAAATCAATAATGAAGTTATATCAGGTGAGGTTAATCTCTCAACAGAAACTGTCATGTGTCCAATGTCTTTGGTATTTCGTATTTTGAGATGATCAATGAAAATGGCAATGGGCTAGTCAAGTTGCAAGAATAGCAGATAACCGACGGACATCACAACTAACAACATGAATCCCCAGAGATCACTTGTTTTACCGACACCAGCAGAATACAAAATGGAGTGACGAACTAGACAAGTTAAAAAAGTATTGGCTCTGTGACGCCCATGATAGACCTTCCCAAGAATCCGCCAGACCTCTCTATGTCCAACAACAGACATAAAAAGACTGATGATGATGAAAGAAAAAGGATGACTAATGAATAAATTATTTCTCTCACTTTTTATAGAATTGTTACTAAGTTCAAATCATCAAAAACTAAGCATGAACCAGTCAGACACAAAGTAAGCAACCAATTTAGCATAAACTCAAATTGTAAATTGATCTCAGGCTAAATTTTCAGCACTTAATCAGTTTAGCGTTTTTCATTAACTGTGCCTACCACAAGTTGGAACAACTGAACCGTTGTGAATTGAGCTCCGACTAAAAAACCAGGGGGTGGTAAGAAAAATCAGATATAATATAGATATAATAAGGAGTAAAGAAATTTTTCAGCCCTCTAGCTCTAACGGTGTAGCTTGCACACATGATACACTTAAATACATGGCCAGCCAGACTAACTTACAAACTGAAGAAACCTATGTTGACAGTGTTGGTGACGATCTCTAATAACTGAACATGATTACATTCCATGAATTGTCAGAGAAGTAATAATTTGTTATTATCACCAACAAAACAACTGCTTATTTCAGAAACTGGAAATCCTTTGAAACTCAGGAATTGTTCACAGACAAAATTACTTCCATTATAAATAATAGCTCATACTGTCTGAACTTGAATCATTGTGTAAAAAACAGAGTCAATAACTGTAACAGTTATTATCATTTTTTTTTAAATGGCCTGGTAAAAGTCTGAATTATTAGCTTGGTGCCAAAATAATTGCAGATTTTTTACCAACTTTTAGGCAGGGGATCTCAGCTTAGAATAAAAAGTTATTAATCGAATGAAGAACCGTCAGAATTTACAGATTTTTGCCAACTAGAATCCAACAGAATTCCACAAGCATAGAATTCTGGGGTCCTGGAACTAATGAATTCTTCAAAGGTGTTTTAAGCTGCTATCTTGTTCTTCAAAACCTTCCCTGGCAAGAAGTGGTTAAAATGCTTGAAAATGTGATAGTCGGTTGGAGAGAGATCTGGTGATTAAGCTGAGTGAGGTATAGTTTTCTAGCATAGTTCATTCAATGTCTGCAGGGTCATTCACATTGACTTGTAAGCATTTTTTTCCATTCCAGACCATTGCAATAAGTCAAGCTTTTTTGCATTTCCAATTTAGTGCAAATGCCAAACAATAGTTTAAAAGATCAATGTTTAGTTCCTCTGCAACCTCTTGAGTTGTTCTGCATGGGTCCATGTCAGTAATGGATCTCAATCACAAAAAAAGATATCCGCATTTTCAAGGCTTGCGTCTTTGTTCCAAATACTTTGTTGATATTGGGGTTTTTTTTCCCATTTTGAACTCTCACAACAAAATTGCTTGAAAGTGTTTTTTTTCTTTGATTTGACAGCCTTAAATAAATCATAATAAGCCATTATTAATAGTGAAAAGAAAACCTCCAGCCTTGAAAGGAGCCAAATTCACTATTTAAAATGGTATATGACATGAAAATAGTTGAATTACAGATCATATGCATCAAAGTTTGAAGTAACAAAAATCGCAATTATTTTTGCACCAACCTAAAGGAAAGCCCACAAAAAGCAAATATCTGTCAATATTATAATCAATAAAAAAACCTGAATGAAAATGAGTTTGCAAAACGTTACGATGCAAGGGAGGTGAATGTAAAAAATTCCAGTTACTGTCCCAAGATTCAAACATTTTGTCCGCAGTCCATCACCCACCCTTCCACAGCATTCCATCAAGAATTTTCAGGATACCGAGTTGACAGACAGACCGTTGGACGGACGCAAATGAATACATATATCTTCACCAACTTGGTTGGAAGAGGTAAACTACGACATCATGGGACCCCCCCCCCAACATTTTAGAGATATTTGTCAGTAAGAATGCAGTAGATGGACTAATATTTATAAAACTTTTGTGAGCCCCCTCTCTATTTCGGGGCATTTCAAAATAAGAGTTCCCCCCCCCCCCAAAAAAAAGTCTCTTCCCAGATATAATAAGGAGTAAATACTCAAATTTTCAGTCCTCTGTCTTCATAGTTGCAGCCAGTATTCAGGATAAATACATACATACATACATAGCCAGCTAGACTGACTTGAAAACTGAAGAAACCTATGTTGACAGTGTCCGTGTGATTTTTGGCTAATGGTTTCTAATAAAGTTTTTTTTTCATAGTAGACACCATAAAACTTTCTAAAGATAATAAATATCTTACGATTTTGATGAATTTTGTTTCATGTCTGTGTGTTTCTATATTCAATTACTTTTCGATTATGAATAAATACTAATGAATAGTTTTAGTACCGAATGGTTCTATTACAACACCAGAGAGGTTGCAAAAAGATTTGACTCATCAAAAGTGGATACGAAAGAAAAAAGTTTGAGATCACTGAAACAGAACAGTTGATATCATATTAGAAGTCAACCAAAACTGTCATCAGAGGTTTTTTACAGTTTTCAAGTGAATCTGTCTGGTTGTGTATGTATCTCATGCACAGGCCACATACCAATGGTCCTAGAGGGCTGATAATTTAAACATTTACTCCTTGTTATGTCTTATCATGAAAAAAAAAATTTGTTTTAAATACGCTACCCCCCCCAGGTTTTTAGTGGAGAGAGGGTGGGTCAATTTACAATGCTAAACTGGTCCCATACTTTGCATATCATTCACACCTATTCTATGAAAATCCAGACTTTTTTTGGCAATCACCACCCAATAAAAGGTGAGAGACGTGACTTGCTCATTTCAGAGAGTAATCTAAAGAAACCCTTAATCGATGTATAATCCAAAGTGTCTAATTTTAGCAAGTTTAAAATTTCATCAAAAGACTTTTCAGGTTAATTTTCTCTTCCAGAACTAATGAATTCGTTTGTTCTAGTCAATACTGTATGTTTTTACTTCCCATGTGCCTAACCCTCCCCATCTATAAATCTCTTTTACAACTGTGTTTTGTTCAGATCCTACTAAATTGAGTTGATGACTATAGTTTCCTAGCCCCGCTAGCAGCCCCCCACCCCCATGCTTATTAAATTGTGACAGATTTTTTCAACCACCCCCCTGCTTATATCGCGCCCCCCCCCCTCAGCAATTAAGCAACTGAAAGTAGTGCAGACATGGGTCAAAAGATCAGCAGTCCAAATATTTTCTTCAGCATTCTCAAAGATAAAAAGTGTTATCTATTTCTGTACAAATTCAACTAACCCCCCCCCACCCCCCACCCGAACTAGGGCAGACTGTGACACAAATTGGTTTCAATGTTGGTGCCCAGACACACACGTGTGGACAACACATGCTTACAGTACCTTATCTGATTCCTGCAGATTTGTTAGTATGGTTGTTTACCACATCATAGCGAAAACAGCACATCATTGCCATAAGATCTTCAAAGGTATTGCACTAACTTAGAGAACGAAGCAATTAAAAGTCCGATTTGCAACTTAGTACAGCGTCTTTGTTCGCACACACTCTGATAATTAATGTTAAAATGATCAAGCGATAACCAATTTAGAGATTACTGCATCTTATGGCATACAAACTGGCTCAAAAGGTAGATGTACCTTCATTTTTAGAGGTGTCCACACATCTCTATAAGACTCTATTTGGTCAGTCTGCCGATCCAACTTATGTTAAACAACTGAAATAGGAAGGAAAAGGTGTGATGTCATTAAAAAGTGTGATGCATTAAAAAAAAAATCTATCAATTTTTTACCTGCTGCTAACAGTGTCATGATAGAAAAAAGCCAAAAATAACCAAATATGATTTTTATTGAAAATAATACTCGCCGAATATTTTATGTCGCAATATTTTACAAGTATGAGAATTAATTGAATCAAAGAAAGACTACTTGCTATTCTCCGTCTTCCTCTTCCTTCTACTATTGCAACCAGTAATGCTACAACTACTTCGTTTAGGATACATTTGAAATCTGAAATTGCAGATATGGATGTAAGAATGGTGGACACATCATTGAACTTATGAATCGGTGAAATAAAGAGGGTCTTATAAGTGAACAACTGTAGCCTCGAATTTTGAAGTCAGGTGAAGAAAATTCCATTGAAGAATAATTATGGTCAGAATAAATTCTATTTATGACATCAGTGGCATTTTCCACTGGAAAACATCTGAATTAGAGGAAAAAAACATCTGGAATAGAAAAAACAAACATGTAGATCCTGGGAATCTACTGGTTGACCAAAAAAAAAAACCCCAAAAAAACAAGAATTTGATGGACTAAAGTCAATAAAATAAAACTCGAATGGTTTCTTGCTGAGACCTCAATGAAATCCCATTGCTTAATAAGGTATATATTGTTAAGTTAACTATCAGTGAATTACTACAAACTCCTTTGGCAACCATTTAAGTTATATTTTAGTGACTGTAGTCCACTATATCCTTAGTGTTTGGGGGGGGAGGTCATTGGTGGATTTTATTTTTAAAAAAACTTGTCTAAATGAAGCTCCTCAGAATTCTTTTTTTCAAAAAACGAAAAATTTAGTAGGGGTCCAGTGAAGTGCAGATGCCAATTTTCAAGACAAAACGGTATGGCCAGGAGCACTGGAACACAAAAACACATATACATATTAGAAGGGATAGAACCCTTTGCCAACTTTGGTGGCTACGGTTGTTCAACAAGAATAGAAGAAAAAAAAAGGGTCATAATTGTCACTTACCTCCATCCATTGCGCTGGTCATAACTGAACGCCCCGTCCACCAGACTCGCAACAAATTGACCGGCTGTGATGAACAGATTATTGAGAGTGACCAACTGACCACGCAAATGGGCGGGTGCACATTCAGCAATGTACACGGGGACGGTGGTGGATGCAAGGCCTGGAGAAAAAACAGCAGACAGTTTACAAAAGGTCTTCATTTCATTTTTTTTTCAAACATCATCTGAAGATAAGGAACAGCCCTGGCGCCGTAGTAGAGAACCCCACCCTCCCCATGGGACTTTTTTTTAGAGTTGACAAATGAAACTAAAGGGTCATGCTAAAGAGTCTTCAGTGAGTAAGAATATATTGGTTAGATATTCCAGATCAGTTGCAAGAGATTTTTAGAGCTAGTTTTCATAATGGCAGATTTTTGCTGTGATGCCCTCATCTGAGATCAACCGTGTATATAGCTATTGAACAATAAGCACCAAAAGAAGTGATTGAAATTAAAAGCGAATCCATGCTCAATTACTCCTATGTTAGAGCTATCAGTTCAAACAGGTGTTCGAAGAGTTCATGACATTTGATCATCAATAACTCAAAGGGACTTTCTGTGAGGCACATGGTTATTCTATAAACTTCACTCAACTTGAAATTTCCTCTCCAACGATATACAATATGTCCATATTTGATTAAAAAGTTTTAGGTATTTTTCTGACAAAAGCACCACAACAAAAATCTGCCATTATGAGAAAGGGTGCTAAGAATATTTACCCAAACTATTCTTGGATCCTGAAACATGTCTAATTGGTATCATTTGTCAACTCGAAAATTCCTACAGGGCTCTATTACAGAGCCAGGACTAAAATATGCAACTCTTGAATGAAATCGACCAATACCAATTTGAAATTCATGATCACAATGATTTTTTTTTTTTTCTGAAAATTCCCCCTCAATGGGGGGGATTTGTAATATAAATTTCCGCTAAACTGATCACTTGATCTACATCCAATAATATTCACAATCTTTTTTTAAATTCAGACTTTTTAGCAATCACTGCCCAACAAAAGGCAAGAGGAGTAACTTGCTCCTCTTTTTAATTTTTTTTCAGTTGATCTTCCCCAATACTGCATGCTGCTAAAAGATGTTGGTCTTATGACGATTTCTATTGAGCGTTTTTCTTTTGTTCAATAATATTGTAAGCTGTGTGTACAGAATTTTAAAAAATGTTAAAAGCCCTTCTCAACAACTAAACAGTTATCACCTTTTTTTCTTTCTCTTACAAGCCCCCAACCCCCACAAGACAGAGTCACCCAGCTCCCACTATGAAAGGCCTGCTTGCTTACATCCTTGGGGGACACGACCATTGGTAAGACTGCTGATACCTAGCCTTATCTCACACCATAGAGTGTTTTCAATTAACTGCTGAGTGTACAATTATCTCATCCAGATAATAACTGCTCTTCAGGGCAAAGGTTAGATTGTCTTTTAACATCATCTTATTTATTTAACAAACAAAAATATGGTGAGCTGTAATAGCAATAATTACCAAGTATGGTAGGGACTAAGGGAAAAGATCAGAATTAATCAGCAAAAAGCACCTGAACTAATAATAAAATGCATACAGTGATAAGAAAAAAAATGTGTCATTTCATTATCACAAAACAACTTGAGAGTTTTAGTGATAATTTAGAAGTCTAAGAGGAATAGATCAGCTGGAATTATATAAAAAGCAATACAAAGATGAAAATAGCCAAAACTAATGAAATATCTGCCCCTAGTAAAAATGAATCACCATAGCCTGCACATGCACCAGAATTAATAATCAAAAAACAAAAATACCAGCGCAAGATTTGACCATTGAGACTAAAAACAAAAACAAAAAAAGGGGGGGGTTCTAGATGGTCCCTAGTGGTACACTCATGCAAATTTTTAAGGTTGTAGCCCCAAAAATGTGACCAGGAGCAAACATAGATAAACACACAGACAAGCAAAGAGAGGAGAATCAGTAGCCCATTCGGCTGGTTGGTCAGGCGGGCCATTTGTAAGGCTATGGTGATTTGATATGTATGATAATGAAAATATCTCATCTTAGCACCTGAAAACTATTAGTGCAGAAATTATGCCTTATGTAGGAAGAAATATTGCCAATGTGATCTCTAAGGAAATAGATGTATTTTTTTTTTTTTTTTGATAACAGACATTTTTATTGCATTAGGTGTTCAACACATTCAATACTGAAGGAACTTAATTAAAATTTTTGCTACTTTGCCTGTTTAACCAAGCAACATTATTTACGTTACATCCCTCTTTTTGAACTTTGTGCCAGGTCTTCATTTTGTCCTCCACACACTGCTGTGACTAATATGTGCTTTGCAATGATGTCATTTAGTCTTTAGGGAATCTTAATCATTGTATACTTGGCCTACACACACACACACGCACACACTCACGAGTGTAAAAAACATTTGTGCTGAAGGTGTTGAAAATATTCTGTCATATAAAACGAAGAAGTAATTAGAAACTGCCAACATAGGTTTCTTCAATCTTCAAGTAAGTCATTCTGGCTGGCTGACTGGCTATTTATATATATATATATATATATATATATATATATATATATATATATATATATATATCACATCTACATACCAATGGAGATAGAGGGATGAAATTTTCAACATTTACTCTGTATTATATCTATGAAAAAACATTTTTTTTTTCAAAATTCTTCCCTAACATAGATTCAGTATGCAATGTATGTTTATGCTAAATTGGTGCCAAATTTGTACACGCTTTTTTAAATCAGATTTTTTAGTGATCACTGCCTAACAAAAGGTGAGAGAAGTAACTCATTCATTGATCCCTTTTCTTCCTATCTTTCAATTGATCACCACCAACAGAGATTTATTTACCACAAGGTGGTTTCTATTAAGTAATTAACGAGACTTGTTTTACCTACCCACAATGAGAAAAAAATCTTTGTTGATAATACATGGCCAAGCGGTTAGCTTTAGTTCAAACCTCAGCTGAGACAATCTGTGTTCTCTTTGCAGTGATGCCCTTGGGAAAGGCATGAATCTATCTCTTCTCCTCCAAGCCATTGGTAAAAACAGCAGGACAGACAGGCCTCTCCAGCCTTGGTTTGCAAAACCAGTCTTCGAGACAGACAACTCTGAATTCAAATCGGGAAAGTCCAGTCCTTATCCAGCATTGTGAGAGGTGGCAGTAGACAGAGTCTACATACGATTCAAGTGGCCATGGTGAAGCTTCAACCGGGCTAGAAAGCCAAAAGCAGATTAAGGTGAAAGTCCAATTAAAATAACCCTGCAACACCCTCAATGACTTGAGCAGATGGATGACAAAACAATATTGAAACAATCAAATGACCAAAATCCTTGGCAGAATTTTTCATTTTTGAAAATCTTGTCTTTTAAGCAATGGTGAGAGCAACCTTTTGGGACTGCGCTTAGAGCAGAGATGGCAGAGATGCCAAATCAGCCATTTTTCGGCTAAGTCTGTACGATTTTCACACTATAAGAACAATAAAAATCCATGACAGCAGATAGCTGAAAATTTGACCATTTGAAAAAAATAATTAGCTAATTTAATTTTTTTTTATGGATAACTCAATAGTTAGATATTCTATATTTTTTGCCATAATATTAGCTGAAAAGGGGGAAATTTAGCTGATTTTAACCATTTTTGAAGGTCAGTCAAAGCAAAATCTAACAACATCACAAAATATTTTTTCATAATTTTCATTTTTTCGACTCAAGATAGACCAAATTTTAGATGAAACTTTTGCTTTGAGAATATTTTTAGAATCAGATACTAATTTGTTTTCAGATTTTTTTAGCAAATTAACAACAAATCTAGTAAGTTTATCAAAAGTAATTGTACAATTTTTATTGATAATTCGTTCTAGAGTCTCAGTATATATATATATATATATATATATATATATATATATATATTAAGAATATATATATATATAAATATATATTAAGAAGAAAATATTTAGCCAATTTTTGAAGCTGTTTTATGCATAAAAATCAAATTTGAGTTGGCACTGCCATTATTTTATTTGATGGTTAAACCAGGGCTGCTTTTGGTAAAACAGAACATATTTTACTGACACTCTTAATTTTCATTTCACACCTTAGCCCTTCCACAATTTGGCTCCAGTGCCCTACTTAACTAGGCTTAGTATTATTACTAAGCTTCAGTAAGTACCAAAATTTAGTGAGTAGTCATTAAATAGTAACAATCAGATATATGCACTCAAGTACCATATCAAAAGCAGACAAGTAATCTGAGAAAATACATGAGGAAGTCGGTGACTTTGATCGAAGAATCAAGTGCATTTATCTATCAAACTAATTCGAACTAATTTGAAACAATAAAAAAGTTGATACGAAAGTCAATATATTGAATCTGTCATGCGACCGAAGTCTCTTAGCAGCGTGCTGTGTTGAGGGTAATCAATTAGAAAAATTGGAGAAGGGGGAGTGATCAATGAATAAGTTACTTCTCTTACCTTTTGTTGGATCATTAAAAAATCTGAATTTGGAAAAACAAAAACCAAAACAAAAAACAAGTATGAACACAGCTGGGCACAAACTAGTAATCAATTTAGTATATACTTAGATTGCAAATTGAACCCCCTCTAAAAAGCAATTTAGGCAGTAAAGTTTAAAATAAATTGTAGACACGATGAAGAGTAGAATTTTCATGTTGGAGCCAGTATGCATGATATCTACACATACATAGCCAGCCAGCTGGACCAACTTGAATACTGAAGAAACCTTGGTTGACAGGTTTGACCTTTTTTTTGATATTTTTTCTTTCCATCTTATTTTTTTTCTACTTTTTTTAAAAAATATCACGATACTCACAATGGTTTGCATTCTATAACCATTAAGCGAGCAGCACTGATCAGGGGAGAAAATAAGACTGGATGCTGCAGGGTCAAACTCCACTCTGAATGCAACTGTTTCAGCCACTGAGCCAAATTTTCAAAAAACAATTTAGGAGAGTGTGTATGCAAAATTTCAAGTTCCTACTATGGATGGTTAAGGCAGAGAAGAGTAGAGAAGAAAGAAAAATAAAAAGAATTATAAGGAAGGTTAAAAAAAAAAAATAATAAATTCTAATTAAAAGAATACGTTTAGTGACTCCAGATAATTCAGTCTTTTTTTGCTCTTTCAATATCTCTTTCTTTCTTTCCCCTCTGTCTCTCTTTCTTCCTTAGATTATGTAGCAATAGAATATCTCTCTTTCCTCTCTATCCATCATTGCAAATTTTTCAATCCCAACAGAAGTCTGAACTTGTCATTATTGATAGGTGAGAAAAATAAAGTCAACTCAGAAGGAGTTCGACAATCAAAGAATCACTACCAACATACTTTTTTTTAAGATAAAATAGAAGTAACAAAAATGACATGAAATGAAAACTAGCAAAAAAGATTTATGATCCCATAGATCTTTGAGTATGGCATTTTCTTGAGAGGACAGGAACAAAACAAACCTGTCTGCTGCAGGGTCAAATTCCACTCCTACTCCTATTCTGAATTAATATAATTTCACTGTAACTTTTGTATTGTATATGTTATAATAAATTTATAAAATATAGCTCAGTTGGTAAGAGAGCTGTCTATCAATTACTTGGTCGATATTTCAAGGTGGGAAAATGTTAATGAATAAATAGTTTTATATATCACTCGACTAGTGTAATTCTTAGTACATCTGTTTCACATATACAAGGTCTCCTGTTCAATTCTCGGTTTTTGCAAAGAGTATTGAAAACTCTTCATCAGGACAAATTTCTTTGTGCACTCAGTAGCTAATTGAGTACGCTCTAAGCTATATGAATCAGGCAGAGGTTTCACTTTGATGGACTTGTATCTTGCTAAAGGGATGGTCATGAAAACTTGACCAGATCTGAGACTTGCACAGATCATTAAGCTGACATAGTCAATAGAAACCGGAACATCATCACCAGTCGTCATACTCATAGGAGTGTCTCTTTAGAGAATGACGCTCACCTTGGTTTAATGCACGTATTGGTAACCAAGGCCAGAGGGATGGACTTAGCAACATTACTTGAGGCCTGCTGTCAATCCAGGAATTAATTCAAAATCTCACAATTTTTCTCGGAAAGTCAATTTTATAATTTATATTGTAAATCGACTTTTACATTACGATTTATATTTTTTAAAGTGAATGTGTGGCCAAATTAAAGAAGAAAAATACCTTAAATGGCCGGCTAAACCAAAAAGGTTGCAGATGCCTGGTTTAATGTGAAGTGATAGATAAACAGTGAAGAGTTTACTCTCCTGAATTAGGAGAGGATTAGTTCCAGTTCTTGTTCTTGTTCTTGTTAAGGGGGAAAAACAAAGTTGACTCCAACTTGGACAGAAGTTTGACAAAATGAATAAAATCAAAAAGGTAATAAGCTATATTCATTAATCTAAGATTTGGTTATGCAAATTTAAATATATTCACATTTTGATGGTTGATTTTTATCTCTTAACAAGTTAAATATTTCCGAATTTTTTTTAAGGAATGAGGACAAAAACGAATCAATCTACACTTTAGTAATGAAAAAGGTCACTCAAATAGAAATAAAAGTCTGTTTAATTTCTTACCAACTTCTGCAGTTACAATCTATTCTATAATATGCGAGGTATCAGTCTGTCTGGGACACTATATGGGGCTTTTTACAGAATTGTTTTCAGAGTGATCCCCCTTATCTATATTTTCATTGTAAATGATTTGAAAATAATTCAGCAGGTAATATGTTGAATTATTTTAAATAAATCCCATTTTATTGAATATGGTTTTGTTGTTCCTTACAATACCACAAATTTTTTTCTGATAATATAGGAGAAACAGTGTTGCCAAACTGGTGATTTTCGCACTAAATCTAACACATTTCCTGTTTTCAAAGTAGGGAAATTCTAAATTTAGCACTTATTTAGCTATTTCCTAGCCATTTTATTGCTAAAACAGCTAACAGTGTTTTTTTTTAGAGCGTAATGACGATTTTTCAAGGTAGATTTAGAGCATTTTATTTTTTTTCAATTGAAAACACAGATTAGAAACCACCAAGTAAAACTGTCACCAAGATTGCAAACATATGTTTCTTCAGTTTTCAAGTTGGTATGGTTGGATTTCCAAGTTGATACAAATCACGTGTACAGGTTGTACCAATGAAGCTTGAGGGCTGAAAATTTAAACTCTTTATTATGTATAGAAAAAAATGTTTCTTTATGTTTTTCAAACATTCTCCCCCAATAGGCTTTTTAGTGGTGGGGGTTCAATATACAATGTAAGTTCATTCTAAATTGATCCCTTAATTTGTGCCCACTTGATTGATTATTTTTTTTTAATTCAGATATTTTTAGTGATCACCGGCCAAACATAAGGCGAGAGAAATAACTTATTAATTGACCGATTTTTTTTCATTAATTCCTCTATTGAATACGCTTTCAAGGTGAGGGTTCTATTCACAATTCAAGTTTATACGAAATCAATCACTATTTTTGCCCACCTATTTTCTTCAGACTTTTTAGTGATCATTGCCCAAACAAAGGGCGGGAGAAGTAACTTATTCATTGATCACCCCCTTCTCCCAGGCTTCCCCAAATCATCACCCCTACAAGACATGCTCTCAAAAGAAACTAGTCACCTGCCGGTCTCTATAGAGTGACTGACTTACCAAATCCACCTGTTGGTCTCATCATTCATAGTAAGTCAAAAGAAAACGTACCCTCTACCAAAACAAAACAGGTTAGTCCTCGACAATAAGATAAAAAAATAAATACAGCTGTAATTAATAGTTGATAAGGGTATGTTTATTTTGAATTTACTTGGGGATTTCTTTTTACATTTTGTTTAAATAGTAAATTGCGTTATACCCAGAAAACCATATTTTTTCCCTTCCGTCATATAGCGTATTTTTTCTCCTCTGACTTGGCTTTTTTTCTTTTCCATTCTTACCAAAATTGTCTCCAAGTTTTCTGTGTGAAAACAGGACGAATGATTTGATTTACGCATTCTGACAATCATGGTCCAGTTGATATTAGCATTACCTCTAGATTCACGGCCCCGTGTAGGCATCAACTCTCCATAATCCAACAGCCTCTTCAATCCGATAACCCCTATAATTCGACAAACCGCTTTAAACCGGCACCCCGTTAGGAACAAAATGAAAAAAAAAAAAGATTTCTAGAGTTATTGAACCGCTAGAGTGAATAACACTATTTTGGCGACAACCACTGGTCAGATTTTATATTTGTTTACCAACGTATTTTGAAGTACCTGACCGTCGAGTACCCTCACAACAATAACCGTGATAGATTTGGGATAAACATCCTAGTTTAGTAAACTACGAACAGGTGGTGGTCGTTCACTTTGTCTAAACCCTGATTGACTAAACAAAATCTAATTTTGTCAACGATTTTGTGTAAAGATATTGGAAACAAAATATTTTGATAAAACGATTTCATTATTTTTATATGATAAAAGTACTTGAAAATAATCACAACTAGGTTTGTTTATTTTTCGAGGTTTGTTTTTCAATTTATTTCATTCATTCAGTGATATGCAGTGTCTTGACAATATCCTGAATAATTAAAAGGTTTTGTTTCATAAATTTGGCTACACAAAATCGTTGACAGAATTAATTTAGCTCTTAATTTAGACAACCTGGGTGTTGACTACCAGGGCTTAGACTAACTGAAGATATCACCCGGAAATGAAGAAAGAGTAACTAAGAGACGTTCAGTAAACAAAATAAACACACTTCTTTAAACTTACCTATACCAACACCGAGGATTGCTCTGCCGATTATTAGCATAGCCAAGTTGTAGGCAAACCCCAGAACGAAGGCCCCGATAGTAAACACCAGACTAGCAAGAAGGGTCGTCGGTTTGCGGCCGATCATGTCATTCAAAATTCCACCGACAAGAGAAAACACACAAGCTAAACCGATAGTCACACTAACAAATAATTCCTGGAAAATTGTGGTCATTTTAAAGTTTTGGACCAGAAGTAACAGAGCCCCCGAAACGACACCGGTGTCATAGCCGAATAAAAAGCCTCCGATGGCAGAAAAAAACGTTAGAACAAGGACGAAGCGTGTAACTGGGGTTTGGGCGTTATTATCATTATTTTCTGTTCCTGGGTTGTTGTCAACCTCGTCGTCAATATTAACCATGTCCGTATAGCTATCCTTCTTGAGTCTTCGAGGTGAAGAAATCCTCCGAGTCTCGCCGTTGTGTGAAGAAGGTTGTTCGGTTCGATTTGTGGGTGTCATTTTTGTTTAGTTTTTTCGATATTGAACTTTAAACATTTCTTTCATATCTGCTAACGTTCGTTCGGTAGAATGATGAATCCTTCTTTGATAAAATTTAAAAGATGATTTTTTTTTCTTTTAAATAAATAAAAACAAAATTGAGTTGTTCGGTTGAGTGAGACTGGAGCTGCAAACTTTGACTGATGCCCCACCAGTGAACTAGTGCGTGGTGGTAGCGGTGTTGAATGTTGATTACAAATGACAAAGTTTTTCCCCAGCGAAATGAATGGGGAGAAAGTCATGTGATGGGAATTAACAGGCCAAATGACGTTGTTAAGTGTTTCAAAGGCAACTTTTTAGGCTTCGTCTCATATCTCCATCCCCAGAATTCCTTTTATTTTTTAAATTCCATCAGGAAGTGGAGACGAAAAAGTTTGGAAAGTGTAAAATAAAAAGAAAGATCAGACATAACGCTTGGCCTAATTACACTCGTGGCTTCCGTGTTTTTTTATTGTTTGATAAGTGTATTAAGCAGGAGCATTTGTTTTAAAAAAAAGCTTTGTTGTGCCAGGGACACAAAAAGAAAGAGAGAGAGAGAGAGATGAAAGAGTGGAGGTGCCAAGTTAGCCATCTTCTGTGGCTATATTCGGCTGATTTTCTTCAAATTAGCCGTGGTAGCCGAAAATCTGTCTGTTAAAAAAATTATAGTCAGTTAAAAAGTAAAAGTACAATTCTTATTAATAATTTGTCCCCGAGTGGTTATATATAGATTATATATATATATATATATATATATATATATATATATATATATATATATATATATATATATATATATATATATATATATATATATTGTTTTTAGCAATTAAGTTAGCCGGAAATAGGGAAATGTAGCCATTTTAAAAAACATTTTTAGCCATAAGTTACAAACCGTATTTGGCAATAATGTGGAAGGGTGTCACAGTTTGGCTATTATACGGCCAAATTTGACAGACTTTTTTAAAAAGATTGCATGAACTTTTTGAGTTGGCCATATTTGGCCATTTTGACTATGTTGCAATAGTATTCCTGATAAATTCTAAATTATCTGTGTACTTCAATATTGCAATCTTCTATGAAAACAATCAATATTATCATTTATTTATTATTTATATACTACAATTAACATACATCTTAATTTCTCAATTACTTTTTATTATAACAACTTTATTAATACTAAGACTGTCGCTGTGAAGTTGCAATAAAAACATGACTAAAAAATTAAAATGAAGGTATATAGTGGTATTTAAAATTTAAAAATATATAAATACACTTATGATTTACACTACTTGAATAAAAAAAAAAATTGCTAATATAGTCAAATTTTGCATTTAGCCATTTTTGGCTATTTTTGCCATTTTGTGCGATTTATCTTCTTGCCAGAAACTTCTCCAACTATCTGGAAAATCCGGAGTCGTCGTCTGATTAGCAAATTTGCCAGCGATTTAAAACTCTGGATCGATTACTGATTTCCCTCCTGACAAAGAAGAAAAAACAATACGACATCCAACCACTTATTTTGCATAAATTGTATCTTGCTAGATGTAATCTCAACATAAGCTCAGCTTAGTAAATAAATATCTAAGGTGATTAAACAAAAACTAATTATTTTTACGGTATTTCTTATGCTTACCTCAGTGCGACTTCGTAACTCCGAATGAAGCGAATCTAGCTTTTATTTCAATCTAAATCCTGATCTATTTATAACTACGACAGCAGCTGCTGATCTCAAGCTAAAAAAATGTATGGTTTTTAATCATAGTCGTTCGAATTCATCTTTCGAAAAGTCTACAGTACACTCGAGCCATCGCTGGGAATAAAACTGACTAGGGAACGATTAGGATAGAAAGATTGTATAGCGAAAATCTTTGAAATGGGGAGAGCCTGCTTGCTTTACCTACGTCCAGAGGCGGAGCGGAGAGGGGCGGGGGTAAGCTTCTGGAAAATGCCCCCCAGGCCACTAATGGAGCCCCCACCCAAAGTTTCATGAAGAGTTGTTCATTTATTGTATTTTTACAGATATCATTCAATAAAAAGGATGTATTTGTACGTACATGAATTACATAAATAATAATTCAGCATTTTTGGTTGTTTTTCACTAATTAAATGATAACGCATGTCTCTGTATTGCAAATTGTCCCTTTTTACCAGATCTCACGGAATGTTGGAGGGAGCCCCTCAAGGAGCCAAGCCCCTCGAGCCGCGAATCTCCAGCTACGTTACTGCCTACGTCTATAAGACCCAATGTTTCCCAAAGTGGATTCTGCGTAATTCTGAGGTTACGCGAGATAATCTATCTTTTAACAATACAAAAAAATAATAATGAATACTTTTGGCTGTTTTCCAATTCTTACTGACTTCCTTCAAGAATCAAATTTTCAGAGTATGTTGGAGTCAAGAAGCAGTAACATTCTTTGCATTAATCTGCTTCTAATTTGGAAAAAGAAAGTCACAATTGCAAATTTACAACAATTAAAAACAGTTGCTTTTTTTATAGTAATGTTTTATTTATTAAGTTATTTATATAAATGAATTCTCCCCTTAAAGCAATTGTTGTTCCATTTAATATGGTATCAAATCAGAGTATTTATTCGAATATTTTTCCTACGTACTTTGATTGGCTCTGACTGACCATCAAAAATGGCTAAAATCGCCTAAATTTTTTCTATTTCTTGTACGGTTCCTTACTGTATGGCTAAAAATGTGTTTCATATATCCTCTCAGCCTAATTTCAGGCCCATAATTCTGCTAAAGGCAGAACTAAAAATTTGGGCCAAGATCAAAAAGAAAAAAAAAAGGAAGTGATTAGCCAATTTCAAAATTGGTCTGAAGTACTAGCAAAGGTCGGAGCCGTATTCAGCAAGCGGCTCTGAAAGAACTTATCCTTAAAGGGTAGGGCAGAGGTGGGTTGCACATACATTTTCTCCCCTGACCCTTTACCAACTGTCTGTAATTCCACTGCCTGAGAACCGGTTGCGAACGAAAGAGCAACTGCCCGTCTCCCTACCGTGAAAACAGGGTAAGCCGATGGTCCGCAGACAGGTCTGCGTCCAATGACCGAATGATGGATGCCACACCTGGCAAGTCATCGACATGCCTTGAGGCTGGCCTTCCTATGGTGGACACAGAGGAACTAGTTTACGAGCAGACTACCTCAGTCCCAACGGACTGTTCTCGCAGGTCCAAGGGGAAGAAACTATTCTTAAGCGAATGTAAGGCCCTGGTGAGAGTTCCCACAGACAGCACCCTCGTATGTCCTCGTAAGACACTCTATCTTCGGGAGTTGCTTCGGGTCCGCTTGCTGATTGGCATAGCCTGTCGGCAGAGGAACTTCGATCTATATGGTCCTCAGCTCCAGGCGCAGACTATCAGATCAACTCTGAGTTCTCCTTCACCTGGAGGTTAGCTCAGAATGCACTACCTCACAACAACGTGCCTTTCAAGATGGGCAAAGCAGACCTACCCGACTGTATTCGGTGCAGTGCAGAGGTGGAAGCAACGGCCAAGCACACTTTCGTTCATTGTGTAAAGGTCCATCCACCCGAGAGCACTTCAACTCGGACAAATTAAAGTTGGCAAGCTTTCGGTAGAGTCAGCTCGACTTTCAAGAACAAGAAAATACCCTAAAAAGAAGGGTATAAAAACCAATGTACCCTACTGATAGCAACATATGGAGCTGAAGCATGGAACCAAACCAAATGATTGACGCACGAACTGGGAATCATGCTCAACATCACATGGAGAGATCATAAGACAGCACAGTATATCGGAGAAAAAGACAGGAGTCAGAGATATCACAGAAACTATTTAAAAAAAAACTCAAATAGTAATGGGCTGGACATGTTGCAAGAATATACTACAACCGCTGGACATCACGACTCACAAAGTGGATCCCCAGAGATCAGGTACGAGGCTGCAGACTACAGAAAGTAAGATAGCATGATGAGCTAGATAAATTCAGAAAGTACTGGCTCTGCGATGTCCATGATAGAGAGGTCTGGTGAATCTTGGGGAAGGTCTATGTCCAGCAACGGACGCTAAAAAACTGATAATAGTTATCACGAGGGTGAGAAGGATTACGGTTAGGGGTTAGAGTTAGCCAATAAGAGCAAAGTTTAGATGTGTTCGAGGCTTTTGATTTTGTTACTCACATTCATTTGGCAAAAAAAAAAATACAGCGATAATTGAAACATAATAAATATAATTATTTATTATAGGAAATACACACTGGCACGAGAGATGGTGTAAAGGGAAGCTACTTCCGCTGCTTCAATTATTTCACTCAGAGTTGTTTCCCTTGGATCACCATCTTCCAACCACTTTAAATGAAGCTGGAAGAGGTATTTTTCACTTGTGTTTTTCTGTTACTCACACAATATCCCCATAAGTTCGCGATGAATTTCAATTGATTTTCGTAGTATTATGGGCTAGGGGCGAATTGATCACAGTTTGGGGCGGATCCAGGAATTTCTTTAGATCGAGATATATTATTTCAATGTTTTTCACATATTAATAACTATTCACTTATGTTTTTTCTTTGTCGACACAATATCTCCAAAGGTTCTCAATAAATTCCAATGAGATTTTGTGAAAGGATGGCCTATAGGCTAAGTAATGAATCACTAAGTATTGAGGGTGGATCTAGGAATTCTTTACCGATTGAGAGATATTTTCCTTATCTTAAGACTATAGACGAAGATATGGAAAATCGAAACTTACACAGTCGCCTCCTCAGCATTGTGACCATATATGAGCTGATTATCATTCAGTTTCTTGACAGTTAATGACGTAGGCTGTGGTGTGCACTCTCTGAGTGCTTGCTCATTGTTTGAAAAAATGCTGTTTGGCACGTCCTCTCATTAGTTGAACAAAAGTCGTTCGGTGAACATTATGAAAATTTAAATGAAAAGTAGGCTTAATACACGGAGACGAGCCATAAATTCAATTAAATGATTGGTACAAATAATTTTATAAACTTACCATTTTGATTTTGATTTTTCAATTGGGCAGAATTTTGGGAATCTTGATTTTTTATCGGCTAAATAAGAAAGAAAAAACCTAAGTCAGATCGAGTCAGAAAGAGCTTCTGCTAAGGCGAGGTTTCAAAAACGATCACCTGCTAAGGCTTGGATCTAAAACCTGCCTCATAATGAAACTTTCATTTCGTTTGCTGAATGTTACGCCCCCAAACGGGCGTTCATTCTACTCTCAATAGATCCTAACATTATTGTCATTCGAGCAGTAGTCTTTTTAATTTTCCTGGAGGTTTTGACGTGAGTTGTGCACGCTACATGAGCTGTGCACAAACATGAATATTTTCCTCATTTGCTGCATTTGATGACTGACTCATTGGTGAAGAAACAGATTGCGTGTGACGCATTCGGAGCCGTGCATGGATTCGAGAATTTTTTTTTTTCATGAAAAGAGGGATTCGGCAAGTAGCCAGGAAAATTCACCAACTTCAACATAATTGATAGACGAACGACAGATGCTCAGAAATATCTTCCGCACGTTTTAAATCAAGTTGAATTTCGTGAAGGCTTCTGATGGGAAACCAATTAAGTTGGATCTTGATTTCAGTTGCTTTCTGACGCAACTACTCGGATTGTCACTTTGAGGCCCTTAGTAAACTGCATGGATCGGAAAAAAAGAACATGATTCCAGTGAATCTAGAACCCGCATCCCTTTATCTCAGAAAGCCGGTCTCAGTATGAGTGTTATTCTATCGCATGAGTTACAAAAGCCAACGACCGCAGATGTCTTTCGTGACACACAATTTGGAGGCAGCCAAGGAAAGAATAACTTCTTTTTTTCGTGACCAAAATATTTTTTAAATATTTTTTCTTTCTTTCTTTCTTTTTTTCTATCTTTCTATCTATCTATCTATCTATCTATATATATATATATATATATATATATATATATATATATATATATATATATATATATATGTGTGTGGGTGTGTGTGTGTGTGTGTGTGTGTATCCGCCTCAGTCTGTTCATATCATCCTATCTTTCTATCGATCTCAATCTGCTCATATCTACCTATCTATCTCAGTCTGTTTATATTTATTTATCTCAGTCTGTTCATATCCATCGATCTATCTACTTATCCATCTCAGTCTATTTATATTTATCTATCTATCTATCTATCTATCTATCTATCTATCTATCTATCTATCTATCTCAGTCTGTTTATATTTATCTATCTATCTCAGTCTGTTCATATCTATCTATCTATCTATCTATCTAATATCCAATATAAACTTGCGTTACGTCTATTGTTGTGTCCCCTCCCCCTATCAACCAAAATAAACTACTTACTGGTTTGTAAAGTGACCCTTCTGATCCAACTTTTTCTATTGAAGTTAATGTTGGGCTTAAAATTCTATCAGTAGCCAACTTGGGTGGTCAAAATCAAAATTCATATAAATTCAAAATTTAAACACTTGAAAAAAAAACTAAATCTTAACTAATTTATCACATATTTGGGGATTTAAAAAAAAATAATTGAAACGAATTCGCGTAGGATGCTGGAATGTTGGTGTGGGGTAGGTTGGACCATAGGGTTTGGAGTTAGGTTGTCCAACCTACCCCATTAACGAATTGAAATTACTTACCGAATAATCCATCCATCGGACCATAGCTAGAATTAAAAAGTGAACCTTTTTTTCCATTTTCTCTTTTTATACAGCTGACCGTGATGATGGTATGTTAGGCTGATTCGTTGGAGGTTGAGGTGGTGGGAGCTAGGGGAGACTGGATTGCATGAGAGAGAGGGGGGTGCACGCAAACTCTATAGCAGCTTGCAGTAAAACAATTTCTGAACGCTATTTTCGTTCCCCCCCCCTTTTTTGTATAAGCTAAAGAGTGGCGTAAAGCGAAATTCAGAAAAAGCTGGGGAAACCTGTATTGTTTTCTTTTCTCTCTCATCCTTATGTCCTTCTCTTCACTTGATTTGGTCGCATCGAATCACCGTAGACCCACAAATGGTGCAACCAACCAGCCTACAAGTGGTTTCCAGATTCTTCTTTTTTTGTTCGTGTTCGCGCACGCGCGTGCGCATGCGTGGTCCAGGTTCTCCTGATCTCATTTTTGAGGCTAAAACCTTAACATTTTTCATGACTATCTCATAAGGCACCGACTGAAGCCCTTTGGGGCTTTTTTATTTTTTTTTTTTATTTTTGCTCTTTTGCTTTTGGGGTCTCCATTGTCATTTTAGACCAACAGTACCCGAAACTTTTTTTCAGATAATTTTAGAAAAAAATATTTAATCAATTGCTTTAGATAATTTTAGATAAAAGATTTTTTTTCAGATAATTTCTTTATACAAGCTAGAGGGCAGAAAATCTGAACATTAACTTCTTACTACGTCTACAAAAAACGGTTTGATTTTTTTCAAAAATTATCTTTACCTTCTCACTCAAGTTTTTTTTAATGGGTTTGCAATGAAAATTTATTTTATAAATTGGTCCCGTACTTTTTACCCGCTTGTTTTTTGACAATTCGAACTTTTTAGTAATCCAACAAAGGTCGAGAGAAGTAAATTTTGTATTGATCACCCTTCATTCCAGTTTTTTTATTGATCACCTTCAACACACGTGCTGCCAAAAGATGTTGGTGGCATCACGATTTCAAGTGGATGTCAAACCAGACCTGTTTATTATATATAAATTACAAAAGTCTCCTTCAGATGGAATAGATGAAAGAGTGGAGTTCAACCCTGCAGCAGTCAGGCTTGTTAATTATTATTCTAGTATGGTACATGGGAATATGAGAATGGACCATTCAGTGAGTGTAGGAATGGGCAGCGAAGCATTATTTAAATTCTTCTTTATTGTATGATTCAAAGTAAGAATAAATATCCGGAACTTTGGTTCCCTAATTACTCACCAACGTTTAAAAAAAACATTTTATCCCAGTGGTTTCAAAACTGTGGTCCTTAGACCCCTGGGGGCCGTCAAAAAATGCTTCGGGTCCGTAGCAGTGAACCTGACATATAAATATATAGCACCATCCATCGTATAGCCACAGAAAAAAAACCATGATTATTACACACAAACCCTACCATATATTAGAATTCAAATAAATGTAAACCATTTGAAATAAATGTGATTTTAAAGATGCTTATCGTTGTAGTTCATTAATTAGGGGACAGTGGGACATGTCAAACCTGTGGGTACGTTGAACCACCGACAATTCCTTTAGTATTTCAGTAGAAAAAGTTCCAGGATCCCTTCTGAAGAAAACTCCCAAGATAAGTTCTTTGACAAAATATTTTCATCCGCCTAGAGGAAGCCTACAAGTGGGTGACAGATTTTTCTTTCTTTGTTTGTGTTCGTGCGCGCGTGCATGTGTGTTCAGGCTCTCCGGATCTCGTTTGTGAGGCTACAACCTTAAAATTTTCATGGCTGTCTCATAAGGCACCAACTGAAACCCTTTTGGGCTTTTGGAATTGAGGTGTTGGAAGCAAATTTTGTAATTTTCATTTACGGTGTGATTTGTCTTGAAATAATGAGAATATAAACTATCGACTTATAATGCCTAAATCTGTCATGAGTTTTGCACAGTTGACTGTTATTTTATGGTTTTTACACTTTCTTTTCCGTGTGTATTCTGCATGGTTTGTTGGGAAGTTGGTGTGGGGCAGGTTGTACCATAGGGGGTTTGGGGTAGGTTGGCACAATCTGCTCACCGAATTTTCTTTGTAAATCTTTATCCATCCATCTGAGTGAGACTACTATAATGGTCATTGAAAGCATTCGGTGTACAAGAAGTATGAGTCAATTTTGATTTTAGAAAACCCAGTTATTGGGTAATCAGGCGTAAACCTTTCGGGTAAAAATTGCAAGAAAACGTTAACACAAAACCAATCGTGAAACATATGGAGATGATCAGGAAGGGAAAATCTCTGAGAGATGTGATGGAAAATCTGCAGATTCCCAAAACAACACTGACCCGGATCAGAAATGCTCCATGTCCGAGAAGCAAGGTCTGCTTGAGCTGTAGATTGAAAAGTCAAGCGAGAACACCAAGAGGAAAGAAGCCATAGGGATATATCTAAGTATAGAGTGCAAGAGGCCACCCACGCTGATGACAGTAATCTGAATGATGGAGAAAAGCTTTGAAGAGGATGACATCTCTGATGCTGAAAATATCGCAGATGCTTGTCAACACCCCGATTTTGATGAACATAGAATGTCATATATTGGAGACTACGTTCTGGTGAAATTACTTACTGAGAACTCTGCTAAACAAATTTACTGTTGCTCAAGTAAGCGACAAGGATAATTAGGAGTTTATTGTTAGCTCTTCAAGGCAATCCAGAAAAAAAATTGTCACCTCGCCCCTAATTTCGACATTTCTGACGTTGACGAAGAAAAAGCTGTCGTGTGAATGTCCCCACCCATCTCAGCTAGAGGTGCTAAACGTGCAAAATCAATTCTGCGTTCAACTGTCATTAGTTTAACAAAGTCATTCTTAGTAGGCCCTACTCTGTACCGAAATCCTACAAGGCTGTACAAGAACTTTATAGTCAATAAAATACTTACTGAAACTAGTTAGCTTCTGTACATTCAAGTTGAAATATATTTCAAGGATTTCAGAACCAGAGTTTTTTTCTCTCATTTTTTATCACTAGTCAAAAGTACCCAAAACTTTTAAAATCTCAATTTCCTTTTATAGAACACCATTTGATTAGGACTTGATACTAGCTAATATCAAGCAAGATGTAATACGTTACCTTGTGCAAGAATCTAGGATTTAGTCATAAAAGCAGATACCCAGCAGCCAAAAGTCTAAAATGAGAACCATCGTGTCCAACTCTCCCTTAGAGTCTGAAAACTGAATGCTAAAAATAATGGCCCACTAGAATATTCCCTTTATAGAAGGAGTCTAAGATTTCAAAGTTTCGAGACCACCACAGACGACTAGTAATATAGAGATGTCACAAGATTTTGAGTTGTATCCACCCAGTGAGAATCAGACTCAATACGGTGGTAATCTTTCTACGAGGGGCTTGGAAAAAAGTGAGAATAAGCTTGGCTGCAATAGTGCAAAACCTCGCTTCATTAAAATCTCAAAGGTGAACAAAACAGATTTCATTTCTCCAGACGATATTATTTAAAAAATAGACATCCCACTTCAACTCCTTTATTAGTAGTAGTTCCTGGAAATGGGATTTGGAAACTTTAGCAAAACAAGTCGACCTCAGTGGAGAGAGAGAGAGAGAGAGACAGAGAGAGACAGAGAGAGACAGAGACAGAGACAGAGAGAGAGAGAGAATTCGTCATCAGATTTTGCGTACATGACGTCACTGGTTTTTGATGAGATCATTATCATTGTTGCGACATTCGAAAATTAAAGTCAAAACTCAAATAAGTAGGAGTTTGACGATAACTATGCAGAACTAAGGGCTCTGAATCAGGCACATGACAGGCAGCCCTTGGCATTTGGTACCCTGGGCGACTGTCCATGTTGCCTGTACTTTGAGACACTAAGATAACAAAAACAGAATTGCCGAAATATTATTGATATTATGTCGAGCAACACGAAGGTATTCCAGTCATTTTTGTGTCTAGCGTACACATTCTTTGTTGTTTTTTTTTATATCACGACATTTCGACTGGTGTTCTCCTCAACCTTCCTCATCAAATAGTCTCAGTCTCTCTCTTATTCATTCAGAGATATTTTCTGTTCTAATTAGAAACCGTCACACAAAACTGTCTCCAAAACTGTCAACATGGGTTTTTGCAGTTTTTAAGTTGATCTGGCTGTCTGTCTATCTGGCTCGCTTACTTGCTGGCTGACTGGATTGTGCGTACACGCTGCGTCAATGGAGCTAGAGGACCGAAAAATCAAACAACTACCCCTTATTGTGTCATGGAAAAAAACCCTCTCTCTGAATATTTTATTTGGGTTCAATTTACGACGTAGTTTTATGCTAAATTGATATCTAATTTTATGTCCGCCTGCTTTTTGGAAATTCAAATCTTTTTAGTGATCACTGCCCCCCCCCCAAGAAGTAATCTATTCATTAATCATCCATTTTTACAATTTTGATTGATCCCCTCACTCAATACAGTATGTTGCCAAAGGGCGTTGGTCACATGACGGTTCATATTGTTTGACTAACCAGATCTGCTCTTGTTTTCTTTCGCATCCAACGGCCCTCCTGGGTTGGATCGAACTCATATCTCCCCTTTATCAATATTTCTGTCTTGAGATCCCACTTATGAGGGTACTGATAGCAGAGAAAATGTTTTTGTTTTCTTTACGGTGAATTTTTAATTTCAGATCTCAGGTACTCCGCCATTACCTCGGTCCAGACGAACTAAACTTAGTAAATATCGAGTTACTTCCCTTACATCTACTCCGAGAGCTGGAAATTTCCACGTATCATTTTATTTCATTTTTTCATCTACAACACGTGACCGCATGAAAAATTCTCAGGTGAAGCCCATGCATATATTCGAGCTCGTATTTCCCTTCTGTCGAAGCTATTTACTCCAAAAGATTTTTTTCTGTTTCTTTTATGAGACGAGTATTCGTCGTTTTTATCCTGAGAGTCGTTCACTGTTTTCGTCAATAGTATAGTTGAGGTCGTACTGTATTTGTGAGTTCTAGTTATCTATTATTTTTCGAGAGAAGAAGTTTTTTCTTTCTTGTATTATATTCTTCTCCTTCATAAATTTTCTGGCTGTTACTTTCGTTCATTGTAAATGACTCTTTTTTTTTTCCTGCTGGGATGTTATCTACGCCTTTTACTATTTCGAATATTAGTATTGCATCCCCTCTTATTCTTCTTTCATCCAGGGTAGTTAATTTTTTTGTTTTTGAAGTCAGTCTTCACGCGGGAGGGTTTCAAGTTCTGGGATTATTTTCTTTGCCCTTCTTTCGTAGAGTTTCTAATTCTGCGATATCGCTTTTGATGCGGGGATTTAACGCTTGGACTGCGTTGTCTAAGTGTGGTCTGATATACGTTACCAACAAATGACACTTTTTTTTTTTTCAAAGATTTATCCAAGTAATAATGAAAACCAATTAAACATACTGGGTGCAGTACCTCACTCCATGACATTTTAACGATGTGAATATGAATAAGGTACTATGGCAAAATATAATAATTCCAAATTTCTTGACATGAGAGAAAAAAAAAGGGAAAATGGTAATCGCAAATGATTCTTCAACGCAATTTTCTCTCGGTCCGTAGGAAGGCTTAAAATGTGTTTTGCTGAAAAAGTAAGGCAAATGTCAATAGATCGCACTCTGGAGAGGCGACCTGGGAGGGAAACTAATTTATTTCAAATTTGGCGTATAATGTGTTCTGCAATGGGTCTCTTTATATATTTAGGGTTGAGCACTCTTTAAGTGAGGTAACTCGTTCATTATGAGCTTATGCAATGCTCTTCCAACATGGAATGGAGCACTCTGGTGAATGAGGAGTTATGCATGAGTGAGTATATCGCTTAAATTTAACCTTACTGACCGTCTAGTTCTGCATAGGGTAGAGAAAGATGCCAGCCTCTGGGTTTGAAGCGAAGGTTTCAATCCTACCTCGTAGTACTGGATGGGATAATGGATAGTCTATAGCCACACTGAACAGTTGTAATACAACGAAACAGCTCTCTGTGGATGACACAATTATTTAATTATAATATATATATATATATATATATATATATATATATATATATATTTGTGTGTGTGTGTGTACGTATATATACGTTTCGTGTCACTTCAGTCACTTATTCCCAATATCTGTTAATGTGGTTCATGCAATTTTCTTCAGTGTTTTTTCTTTTATGTTTACATATATGTATTTGGACACTTTCTCAAAAATCGGAACACTTGAGATGATGCCTCATTTTAGCGTAAAACATTTCATGCTTTTATATTAAAACCTATCGTAACATAAACTCTTGATAATCAAATGAGGAAATAAACCAACACATTTGGTAATGAACTCAAAGAGTTCAATTGAATTTCTGATTAGCTCAGATAAATCTTTCAGGAAAATATCCACTGTTGAAGTTTTTGAAATAGGGACAAATGCAAATCCGTGGCTTCTAGAATATGTAACGGAGGTATTCTTATATTTACTGAGGTTAAAGAATGTGTGGACCCACTTAATGGCATAAGTACTCACTGCTCAATGCAAGAGTTGTCTGCAATCTTATAGTGAAGTAATTCATTGGGAATAAAATCTGCATTGAAATCGGCTTTGAGATCTGAATTGTGAAATTTTAGAAGAGGGTATATCAATAGTATTTTTTGTGCTTTTACAAACTTTTCCTCCAAAGCTTATTAGTAAGGTTATAGATTATTACTAATATATATATATATAATATCAATCCTAAAAACCTGTACAGTTTGTTTCAGATGCTATAATGGCAGATAAAAGTATTGAGATTCAGGCAGTTTTGAGTTATTACTTTAAACTTGTTCTCAAAGCGGCTGAAGTTGTTGACTTTAGATGTTTACATGAAATAAGCTTTGGAGTAAAGGTCTATTGAGAAAAAAAAATACTTTGAATACACCTGAGTAGGCCCGCTTGAAAATCTGATTAGTGAAACAGAACCAGTCTGCATTATAATGGGACATCAAACTAATTGTAAATTTAATTTATTTGCTCCGCTTTATAGTATTGAGCGCTCTGGAATAAAGAAAATGTGATATATATATATATATATATATATATATATATATATATATATATATATATATATATAACCAGTGTGTAAGTGTGGATCATGATTTATCCAGTAATTTCAAAATGAATTGATAATTTCAGAAGACCATGTCTTTAATAAATTGAATTTCTTTAATTCGTTTCAACGCTTCGCCAGTTCATTCTTGCTTTTTCAAGAAATTATTATCATTATTATTATTATTATTATTATTATTATTATTATTATTTGCAATCTCACACCAGTTGCCTTATTATTATCATTATTATTATTTGAAAATGCCTGTATGCCATACGAAACGTTGACATTTCATTTGTACAAAACAAGGTCTTCTGAAATTCTCATTTCACTATATCTCTCTCCTCCTCTCTCTTTCTTTCTCTCTCACTCTTTCCCTCTCTCTATATATACATATGTATGTGTGTGTGTGTGTGTAGCAGACAGAATGAATTGAATACAACAACATATTAAAACGTATCAATAAATAAATAAGATTTATATCAAATTCAGCAGTCAGAGGAATTAATGGAAAACTTCCGGTACTTATACGGAGCTTCCGGGTGTTTGCGCATGTGCCAGTTCAAAGCGTTTCTCTGACGGCACCTATAGTCACAAAACTCGCATTTTAATGGCTTCTCGTCCTTGTGTATAAGTAAATGCACCTTGAGGTGTCGCTCGGCGGCGAATTCCTTCGTGCAGCCCGGCCACGAGCAATGGAAGGCCCGGATGTTGAAGTGTTTGACGCGGATGTGTTCCTGCAAGTGGAAATTCTTCATGAATTTTTTGTTGCAGCCGTCGTAAATGCAGGAGAACTCTTTCGTCTTGTCGTGCTGTTCGCGGATATGCCGCAGGAGGTCCATGTTGTTGTGGAAGAAACGTGGGCAGTCGTTGATGGTGCACTGAACCGTGCGGTCGAGGTGCAGTTTGCGATGTAGGCGTAGGGCCTTGGACGTGTAAAGTATCTTACCGCACGTGTCGCACACGTAACGCTCGGCACGACTGAGACCACAGTCCCCGTGCACCTTGTTACGGTGCTCGTAAAAGTTCGTGAACGTGCGGAACTGATCCCCGCAGAGGTCGCATAAGATATTCCCGCCTTGCACCTGCAGGCACCGATTGAGGGCAAACTTCGGATGCGAGAAGTTATCGCTGCATCGGTCGCATTGAAGCGGTTCGGACAGTTCAACGGTCTCTCCGTTGTTCTCCTCGGGGATGACGATGTCGTCGACTGGGTCACTCTTGTCGCTGCCCGAGTTTCGTGCTAGAAAGCTCTGGTACTCCAGCCCGCAGGTCTGACAGAAGAAGCGGATAGGAATATGTTGTCTCTGATGCGATGCTTTCTCTTCTGAAGAGACAATCTCGTTGCAGATCTTGCAGTGGTAAAGTTCCTGGAAGAAGTTCCGCGGCGAGGAGCCCCTCGAATTGTCGTCCGATGTCCAGCTCTTGTCGTTCTCAAGGCGGTGTCGTAGGGCGGCTGAAGATACGGAGGACCGTAGAGGAGAGATTGAGCCCTTCAGGTGACCCGTCGGCGATGGGGGTAAAGAGAAAACTTCGGCTTCTTCGGGCCGAGAAAGCTTTTCTTGATGGGGTTCATCTTGAGATTCCGGTTCTTGCTTTATTTGTGGTAGGTGTTGTTGTTGTTGTTGTTGCTGCTGTTGTTGTTGTTGTTGTTGTTGTTGTAAGTGTTGTTGTTGTTGTTGTTGTTGTTGTAACTGATGCTGTTGTTGTTGTTGTATTTGTTGTTGCAGTTGCTGCTGCTGCTGTTCCAGAAGTTTTTGATGGTGTTGCTGCTCCTGCTTCCGGGCTTTCTCTTCTTGACGTTGTTGCTCTTGCTGATTCTGTTGCTGGATTTGTTGCTGCAACTGTTTTTGCAGCTGCTGTTGGTGCATCTGCAATTGCTGTTGGGTGATCTGCTGCTGGAGCTGGGGTGAAGCATTCACCATCATCGCCGGTTGATGTTGCATCGATGAACCCTTGGCGTTCTTCCGGTTACGTCCAGTTCCGTTTCGCCTAGACCGGAAAGCCCGCGGCCGGATCCGGAACGACGTACAAATGAAATTCGCATTTGGCTTCATGAAATCGTTGGCTGAGTGCGGCTTTCGCGGTTTTATGTTCTTCAGGGACCTCGGCGACAGAATCATCTCCTGATAAAGTGGCCCACTGCCAGTGGTGCTAGTGGTCGGAACAGCCGAATTCGAATTGACTGGTGATTTCTTCACCTTGTCCCCTTGATTTGTCACCGTTGCAGGAGTCTCGCCAACGATTTCGACGCCATCCATTTTATCATCTGCCAATTCGTTAGCCGGAATCGATTCGGCTTTCGAGACGTTCATCCGTTCCTGAAATGGTAAATGCGAAATCAGGGGTACGTCTCTCTGATCCAGAACCCTCAACGGTTCGGGTTTGCTCTCTGCGATAGGGACGTTAGCAATCTTGGGTCTCTTGTCCACAAGAAGCTGAGTGAGCATAGGCAGTTTAGGGGGTCGGCCACGCCTTCGCACGGGTTTCCCCATGGCCGAAAGGGCCGTATGGGGATACACCATGATTATTGACTGTCCGGAACTGCTGCTTGTGTGAGTATTCGACACCCCCGCCGACGTCATCGTCACAGTCTGTTTAGAGGGAACGCTCACGTTATAATTGGTGGTTGGGGTGGCCGTTGCCGGGGTGCTAGTCATAGGAAAGTTAGTCTGGGGCTGCATAGACTGGCCAACGGCTGAGGTAGGTACACACACGTTCTGTAAGGACTGCATAGTTGGGATGAACATGACAGCCTGGGAGGTCATCGGCTGGGACGGCATTTGGGTTGCAAGAGAAACGGCGGCGGCGTTTGGGGGCGGTGGGGGTGGAGGAAGAGCCACGTTTTGGGTGTGGTTGACCACTGGATTGTTTTTTGCTTTGTCCTGCTTCGATCTGGATCTCTTGTGGGAAGACAGTTTCAGAATACTGGTGTAAACACCGGGGAAAATGTTGCTCTCGGCAACCAGCTTAAGCTGGTCCTTTTCAGGACCCTTTTCCTGAACGAATGAGGGTAGCGGTTCGAGCTTCTGTACAGGCATCACTTGTTGGGGTACCCCCAGTTGCTGGCTACCAGGTGGCATAGAAGTCAGCGTTGGAAAACTCATTGGGTAAACGTACATGCATTGGTCGTTCTTCTGCAGTGCGACTACATTTGTAGGAATTGGTACAGGCATTGAGGTGTTGCCACTCGTCGGTAGAGGGAAGAATTTTGCAGTCATATTTTGTCCCGCGGGACCCAGAAAACTTGGATTCATTTGAGGTAAGACCATTGGATGTATATCGCCGCTTTTAGCAGCTGCTTCTTGCTGGGATGGTGGCCCGGAAGATGTGAGAATTTCCACTGCCGATGATGGCTGCATGTTGATCTGAATTTGTTGATTTTCTGATGAGTTCGTCGCAGACAGAGACCCGGGGTCTTCTGTCATTCTTGGAGCTGCTGATTCAGCACTGATTATTTCTGGGGAAGAGCTGGTACTGCGTCTGCCATGGATAACGTTGGGTTTGATATCGGGTTTTTCCGAGACGGACCCAAATGTCAGCGATGAAGAAGGGTCTGCGTCAGGGATCGAATGAGACTCCTGGAAAGAGTGAAAGTTTTCTTTTTCGTCCTCGGGCGAAAAATCATTCGGGTAGGGTTCGCGTTTGTGCTGTTTGGTCATAGGGCTTTCGAAGTGGGCGTACAGATTGGAATAGTCTTTGGGGTGGTTGGGGCTTGACGTGGACACGAAGGGAGGGTTAGGGGAAGCGAGTAACGAGGCTTGAGAGGTAGGAATTGATTTCGTAGATAAAGATGCCGAAGAGTAAGAACTATTTGATTCTATTTTGACAATGCTCAAATCAAGCGGGATTTCGTTGTCCTGGATGTCGCTTCTACTGTCAGGCTCTTTTTTACTATAACCACCGTCTTTCAAAAATCCGTACCGGTTGGCCTTCATATCGGTGAGATAATGGTTGTCAGTCTCCATTTTCTTTGCGACTAAACGTTCCCCGTGATTCAAGGGACCAGGAGACTGGAAATCCCTGCTTATAGAATTAGGGATTTCGTACGTTTCCGTATCGTCTGAATTATCTGTAGCAGGACCAATCGGCCCCAATTGGTTATCTCCGTACCTCAGTCCCGCTTCAGGATTCGATACCTGATCCTTACGCTCAAGTTCTTCTTTGAGCCTTGACTTGAAGAGTTTTGATCCGTGGGTTATATCCACGCCGTAACCATCATTATAAGAAGATAGGTCCTCTGTCTTGCAGACAAGCGGGGCGGTTTTTGGTTCGTGGGGTTCAGGATGATGATGTGGGTAATGCATGTTACGGCTGTAAGGAGATTGGTGATTCTGTTGGTATTCTTGATATCGATACGGACTGTCCGTATTAGTCTGCTCAATACGGCTATCATTACCATTATCGAGATAAGCAGCGCTGTTCTTTCTTTCGCTGTTTTCTTCGTCCTCTGGTTGGGAACCAGGGCTTGAAACTTTGCCGTTGACAAAGTTCAGGTCCGGCTCCTGGTCTTGGAAAGTTTTTGTACTTTTGTACCTGGACATATCGAGGTCTTCGTTAACATTCAGTTCAGCGGCAGAGGTCATCATCGGTTCAGGAATTCGGTAAGGAGATGGGGATCTGTGTTCAATCTCTGGCGAGGGACATTCCTGTTTAATGGTTGTCAGTAGCATGCTCACATCAGGATTATGGCAGTCGTTAACTTTGAGACTCTTGTTCACTGATGCAGTCGCAACGGTCTCTTTCAACCTGGAGGAAGAAATAAAAACACAGGGTAAACAAGGGATAGAACTCTTCATAGAAAGTTTATTAACTAATCTTTGGTCATTTTCTGTTAGTTCTCACCAAAGGCAAACGACCATGGAAAAAAACATCAAGTTGCATTTTCTTTTTCTCGACGAAACAGACCAAAAATGTTGGGTCTTTTACGTTAGTGTCCATCTCGAAAACAAAAGTCCTGACCTGTGATGGGAGGGGCAGGGAGGGTGCTAAGGAAATAGACTTAGCGAAAAATACCCTAAAAGCTATGCCCTATAATGCAATTACTTCTTCTCTGTAACTTTTGATAGCATTACCAAGCTACAAGAATCAGACAGCGTGATTGATCTTGAGCCCAACTAAAGGCATATACAAGACTGAACGTCAGGAAGAAAAGTTGTTATGTTTCGAGATCAAATAGCTATTAAAATTTGACTCCCAACTAACACCATGAATTGAGTTTCTGGTCAACAAAAAAAGAAAAAAAAAATGAAAAAGAGAATGAAACGTAATCTATTTCTTTTTTCAAGGCTTCCGTACTTCAAAATTATGGACGTTAACTTTTGGCTGTGACCAAAGAAAAAGTTCCAATGATATCTTTTTGGACTCAAAACGTGATTTTTTTTGTTCTTATCTCAACGTATCGGTAGTTATGCTCCTCAGCCTTCCTCAAGTGTATGATGTATTCGGTAATCTTCCCAGTGTTTGGAACTCAAGTAATAAGAATATTAGTATCACCATATTGAGCAGAGGTTCCCTAACGGGAGGAACTTTGTTCCTAGGGGAGGAATCTTCCAAGAGGAGAAATTTTGCCCGGGGAGGAATAACGATGGAATTTTTTTTCTGGAGGTGAACATTTGATGGAAAGTATAATGGTAAAGGGATTACTGGATAACTATTCAGAAAATTGGGGAGGAATTTAGGAAACCTGGGATCACAGGGGGGGGCATGTTACCTCTGAGTATGAGAATCCTTATGTTAAAGGGTCGCATCGAATGGAGATCGAACTCGAGGGTCTATCACAGAATTATGATCAGCAAGCTCGTTTCGCGGACTCATTCGCTAGGGTAAAGAGTTCGATTCTCATTTGGTGCCCCACGTTAATGGCCATGTGCCAAACTAAGGCAGGCATAGTAGACGTGCCTAGTGGAAAACATAGAACTAAGGTATTCTGACATAGGTACGAACTTTTCGACAAAGTACAAACGTATACGAGATAGATAAAAGACAACAAAAAATGGTAATAACAGCATTTGAACAATTCTTTGCTTTAAATGACATTATTCCAATAAAAAAAGAAATCTTTACAATTGAAGCCAAATGGAAAGAAGTTATTGAAGCAAACAGATTCAATTTCAATTGATAAAACAGACTTGTTTACACTTTAAAGTTGTTTTTATATTCCGTTCATGTGGAACAAGAAACCAGAGAAAAATCATCAAAGGCTTAGAATATGACAGGGTTTTAAAGGGATTATTGTGCTACCCGTTTCCTTGGGACCACCAGTGAGACCGGAAACAGGGTCATATAGTTATATTTATCAACATTGGGGAAGTATTGGGAGATAAGTTTCAAAAACAAAGATCAAAAGATAATTACTTGTTGAAATCTGTCAGTAATTTTCGCATCAAAGTTGCAGAATCTAATTTTGTCGCGCTTTTTAAGTTTTCAAAATCCTTAAAAAGGTCCGTCGGAATTGTGATATTCTGAGCATCCGTATCAGGCATTATCTCGGGTAGACACCTCATCACCGATTCTTTGTTAATCTGAAAAATAAAAGAATACGTAAGAAAAATGTCAAGAATTGAGTTGTACAGAGGAAGCCGTTTATTATAATCACAGATAATGTTATCTAACAATTATTGTTATCAAATAAATATCCGTATCTAGCATAAATGAATCACCGTATATTGTGCGTGTTCCAGAACTAATGTAGAATTATCTAAAAAAGTAGATCTTTTATCCAAAAATATCAATACCTTTTATAATAAGTTGTTACTCTTAATTTACGCACGAGAATTCTTTCAGATTTCCCAGACCAAAATAAAGGACATGATGATAGGGTGAGTCGTCGGAATTTGAGGGTGTGCGCTGCCTCTATAACAGCTCACTGTAAAATAAACGTTGAATGCTTTTTTTTTTTTGCATTTCGCCTTGTTCCATAAAAACGAAAAAGTAGCGCTCAGTGAATTTAGGAAAAGCTGAAGATACTTGTCAATAAAAAAAAAAGTTAATAATTTAACTCATTTATGCTCTGCTACAAAACTTACGCAAATTATTGAATTCAAAGACATGCCTACAGAATAAAAAAGAGTACAATTTGGACCCCCCCCCCTCACAAAAGAATTTGTAGTTGCCCACACTTAGTTGGTGTTATTTTCCGTGCAGCAAGGTGACGTTTATTCTAACTAATCATTACTGAATTCAAAAAAAAAAAAAACACCCCAAGGAAAATTATGAATCAACGCCACCCACATGTGTTTCTTTTCATCTCTTAAATTCAGCATTGGTAGACACAAACTAAAGGATCAATTTAGAATAAACTTACATCGCAAATTGATGAAAGTTTTCCAAATACAACATTTTCCCTATTCTTTGTGGGGAGTGTGTGTATAAATGTTCAAGTTTCTGCCATGAACAGTTACGGATACATAAAGAGATAAATACATGGATACCTACATACGTATAAATGTCATAACATATGAATAACCTAAATCTAACAACAGTGTTTAAAGCTGTCTGTTACGGGTAGCGGTGATCAAAGAACGAACCCCACTCTTACCCACATTCTTTACTGGTAAAATTTTCTGCTAAGTTGTTTTTATGACTATCTGCTGCTATTGTTAGCGATTTTAGCAAACGACTTCTTTCAGTCCCTTTTTATGAATACAAATCTGAATTAGAAAAAAAATTACCTGTTGGTTCGTCAAAACAGTTTCTTATAGATAAAAAAAAAGGTATGTTATATTACATTGTATTCTTGGGGTATCAGTTTTCTTCAGTTCTACCAAAACCAGCCGATCTAGCGACACAAAGATGTATCAATTACCCATGCTGTAACAAAATCTCTCTGAAGCCTAAAAACACCGCACGCTCTAATGACATTCGATGCCGAAATTTCGAAAACGCAAGAAGACTCGACTGAGCATGCGTCGGAAAATTGGGGACATATCAAACAATCTTCTACCTTAAAAGGAGAAAACGTGCAATAATAATAATAATAATAATAATAATAATAATAATAATAATAATAATAATAATAATAATAATGATAACAGCAATAGTAATAATAATAATGATAATAATAATGATGATAATGATAAAAAGAAGAAGAAGAAAACTGGTTAGTCACTGGATAGTAATCGCCACGTGGCCTACGTCTTTAGGAAGCACGCCTTGTTAGGGGTGATCAATTAGAAATTGAATCGAAAAAGGGTTATCATTGAATGAGTTATTTCTCTTGGCTTCTGTTGGGTCGATAAGAAGTTTGATTTTTCACCAAAAAAAAAAACCCCAAAAAACAAGCAGATTTAAACTACTGACCAATTTAATATGAACTTACATTGTAAATTGAACGTCACTCTAGAGATTTATTACGTTTCTTTCCTAGATACAAGGAGTAAGTGTTGAAATTTTCAACCCTTTAGTTCAATTGCTGAGGCCTGTACACGTGAAATATACAGATAGATAGCCAGAATAACTTGAAAACTGAAGAGACCTATGTTGACAGTTTAAGGTAGCTGTTCCTAATAATAATGATAATAATGATGATAATAATAATGAAAGCCAAACATGTTCAATTACATTATTGTATGGTTGGATGAATCTGTTTTTTGTCCGATTACCGTTATAATCTAAAAATTATAATGGATTGGTCCATGTGAAATAGATTAACACAGCTAAAAAAAGTAATCAAAGGGCTGTAATGAAATGTGATGAGGCTGTTGTTGTGACATAATAATGAATGACCAAAATCACAGAAACACTGGACATTTGAAACTAAATAAAGGAACAATCGCGTGTAAGTGACTGAAAGATGTGTTTAATGTTAAGTTTGCGCTTGAAGAAAACTTAAAATTGAAATACTGGAACTAATAAAAATAAATCATCTAATAAAATGTCATTGGGCTCCTCGGAGTCGATCCATATATAAATAACCAGGCCGCCATTTCTGACGGGTAATAATAATAATAATAATAATAATAATAATAGTAATAATTATAATGATAATAATAATAATGATAATAATGATAATAGGAGGAGGAGTCTTAAGGTGTCTAATAATAATTTGTACGTTGAATAAAGACTGGATTGCGGTCATATTCTTGAAATGGAGACGTCATTCGGCTGTTTTCCCCTCACCTGTGTAAGCGATATGAAAAAAATGAGAACATACGTAATTGAATCACCATCTTTCGGCAGCTCTCTCTCTCTCTCTCTCTCTCTCTCTCTCTCTCTCTCTCTCTCTCTCTCTCTCTCTCTCTCTCTCTCTCACTATATATATATATATATATATATATATATATATGCTTTTTATCCCAGCAGGGTGAGATATTTTGGTTCTAAGGATTAGTATGGATGGATAT
>OY735209.1:7250813-7273313 GCA_963457665.1 Thysanoteuthis rhombus
TCTTTCCGGTTGGCCGCTGACATAACCCCGAGAAGAATTCGGTGAAAGCATGGTGGGGATATGTTATGAGAGGAGGGGCCCAGGGGTCCAGGGGCAGGGAGAGATCAAGGGTGTATATAGCGTAATAGCTCTCATCACTCAAAATGACAAAGGTAAGGTCCCCCAAATGGGTTGTGGTGAGAAGATGATAGTTCCGTCATTCCCTCAATCTTATTTTATCAGTTCCAGTCCGGGGATCAAAACTTTGCGAGATTCCGTTCTGATAAAACGTATAAGTTGCCCCAACGTTCTTTCCAGAAGTTTTTAGAAGATGCTAGGTGGTTATTTCAGGCTCTTCCAGGCTTTCCAGCAGTTTTGGATCACTCTTTTCGTAGAAGAGATTCAACAGGCATTATTTTTTTTTTGGTAAAATATTTGGGGAGACGGCTTCCTGGACCCTATTCATCTCAAAACCCCGATGAAAAAACAAAAAAAAAAAAAGAAAAAAATCCGTATCTCGCATAAATGAATCGCCGTAGCCCACGCATTTTCCAGAACCCATTATCTAAAAAAATATATATATATAATTATCCAGAAAAAAATTTTTTTAATTCATAAATCAATCTGAAATAAATACCGACAACAGATTTAGGTGCTGTCGGTATTATTATTATTACTGAGCCTCCCCTGCTCCCCCCAAAGTATTTTTAAAAAGGGGTCTTTAGATGATGCCTAGTGGTGTACTCATACAAATTTACAAGGTTGTAGCAGCAGCGCCCGGGAAAAGACAGACAAACAAAGAGAGAAGAGTTGATAGCTCACTGTATATGTGGCTTTTATGAAAGACCTCCATTGGTATCTGTTTTCGCTTACAGAAAGACATCCGCCTACATCAAAATGAGACAGGAAGCAAAAATAGCGTTCAGAGTTTGTTCCTCAGCGAGCAGTTATGGAGACAGCACGTACTCCCAGCAGTGAGACTGGCGTCATCAAGCTCTTTCTCCGTGAACAACGCTCAGTACCCGGCCCCCATTGCTTTGAACTGTCTGTGAGCATCAGTGCTTCGTATCGATTTGGTTCATGCCCCCGTTAATGACCTATCAAATTCTTCAAACGTTTTTGTATCATCTATCTTTCTCTCTCTCCCTCTATCTATCTATTGATCTATCAATCTCTCGCTTTCATTCATTCTCTCTCTCTCTCACGCACACACAAACACGTACACACATGCATGCATGTGCAGACACAGACACATATATTACATTTGTTCACGATAAATTGAAGTGAACCTAAGTATGTATACATGGAAATTAGGTGATAGTCTTGAAATAACTTGACAATGTCCTATCGAGTTTTGACTTCATTTCCTTCATCTAACCCCATTGATAATTTCAGACTTCCGGTACAGACTAAGAAGTGAAAATTTGAAATTATGGATAGAGAGAGAAGTGAAAGGGGAGAGACAGATTCCACCCCTAAGTCATCAATCAACGAAAGAAAGAAAAAAAGGAAGGAAGAAAGAAAGAACGAAAGAAAGAACGAAAGAAAGAAAGAAAGAAAGAAAGAAAAAAGGAAGGAAGAAAGAAAGAAAGAAAGAAAAGGTGTGGGGGAGGGAAACAAAGAGAAAAAGAGAAAATGGAACGTTATCGATTACAGTTTTCAGTAAATATCTAGACTGCCTCAAATTATATCTACATTTGCATGCCATCAATCTAGAAACATATCCAGATACTATTTCACCCAGCCCCCCCCACCACAGTGACCAAATTTAAAGATCTTTTTCAGTCGAAGGAAAAATGTTTTTTTTTACAGAAGTCGAAATATTCTTTTAGAAAGCTTATAAGTTTCAGTAGAAGCGGAGTTTGACCCTGAAGCAGCCAGTCCTGTTACTTCTATTTTTCTTCTTCTCTCATCAACACGAAACACAGTAACCAGGTGGAAATCCCCACGCTAAGGCGGAGAATAAGGCTATATTTGGTTATGTGCGCTTCGTTAATAATTCGGCAACAACCACGTGAATAATTCTATTTCGGCGCAAAATGCGCATGCGTTATAGCAATGTTTAGGTGTCGATTAAGCCTTTGTATATTCTGAAGCGTCTTTGTATATCTCCAGACGTTATCAATGGCTACTAACCGCTATCGTCTGCAAAATTCGCAAAAATAGTATGAAAATATATAAATACTGCCCTTACGCTGGCTACGACGAAAGCTGTGCCGGCTCGGGCTCCACGTATATCACAAATTTCTCTCTATCGGCTAGACTAGATGTTCTTAGTTGGTTTTGCAATACGTGAAATAGACTTAGCGGCGGCCAGCACACCAAGTGACGTCACTCGCTTGACCACTCGCTATTTTACACAATGGCAGGTGGGAGGGGAAATTGATTCATGCCTTCCCTGTCTAGGTATATTTAGATCGAGAATTACGTTATTCAACGTTTAGAACTTCAGATCGAGAATAACGTCATTTGTGAATTTTAAAATCTCATCAAAATGTTGCATATTCATAATTTTGGAGCCTTTGTATGATTAGAGCAAACACCTGTGCACATACGCAAACACACACACACACACACACACACATATATGTACATCCCCTATCCAGAGTTGAGCACTCTTTAAGTGAGGTAACTCGTTCATTGTGAGCTTATGTAATGCTCTTCCATAGGAATAGAGCACTCTGGTGGATGGGGAATATATGATAAATAGATATATCGCTTATATTCAACCTTTTTGACCGTCCAGTTCAGCAGCACAGAGGTAGGAAACCGGCCTCCGGGTCTGAAGCTAAGGTTACCTCATGATACTGGATGGGATAATGGATAGTCTATAGCCACACTGAAGAGTTGTAATACAACGAAACAGCTGTAGATGACACAATATATATATATATATATATATATATATATATATATATATATATATATATATATATATAATACTTAGATCGAGAATATCGTAATTTAACGTCTAGATCAAGAATAACATTATTTGCGAGTGTTAATATATTATCAATACATTGTGCACTTATGCTTTTGGGGGCCTTTACATGAGTTTTGGGGGCGTATACTGTTACCTGGAAATTTTAGCCGTATTCTGACAAATATAGTCACTTTTAGACATTCAAACTAGCCGATTCAAAATGGTCGTTCAAGAAATCCAAGGAAATGCTTCATTCCAAGTATTGCTGATGACAAATATAGAAATTGATGGAGAGTTCTTTACTTTTCTTTTGCCTGTAGCTTATCACAACAATGAAATTCCAGATTAGGGCGGATACCACAGCCGTTTCGCTGTCACGATTTCTTTTGAAGTGGTTGATTCTTTCGCCAACCATTTTATCGGAAGCTGCAGACGGAATCCTCATCTCGACCAATTTTCATCATCATCAGTCGTTTTGCTTTAAGCCACAACTGCTTTTAGATAAATTTTACATCCATGTTCGAAACCATCAACCAAAACAGTTAACACAGGTTTCTTTAGTTTTCAAGTTGGTCTGCTTGGCTTGCTGGCTGGCTGGCTATGTATGTATACATCACCCGTAAATGCCACATCAATGGAGCTTAAGGGCTGAACGCTTCAACATTCAGTCCTAATTATGTCAACAAAAAACAACCTATTGGAAAAATTCCCCGTAAATACACACAATTGCTGCAAACAAAGATTGGATAGCCATTGTTCAAGAAACCGGAGCAAAATCATTACCTTGTGAGACGTGAGAACAGTCAACACAGGTTTCTTTAGTTTGCAAGTTGGTCCGGTCGGCTGGCTGGCTGACTGGCTATGTATGTATGTATCATCCGTAAAGGCCATATCAATAGAGCTAGAGGGCTGAGCATTTAAACATTTAGTCCTAATTATGTCAACAAAAACAACCCATTGGAAAAATTCCCCGTGAATACCCACAATTGCTACAAACAAAGATAGAATGATCATTGATTGTTCGAGAAACGGGAGCAAAATCATTGCCTTATGAGACGTGCAACATGAGGGAACCTTTGCTTAGCTCCCCCTCTTGTACTATCCTTAGATCTCGAGAACAGGCCATTGTGGTTTCTAACTTAAAATTTCAACTTAATTCTTTTCGTAAATATTAATTTTCTCCTTGTGTTACTGCTTAGCTCTTTCTCAGCTTGAGAGATTGCACTCTTGTAATACAAGGTTTTTCGCAGAATCTAAATCTATCTTCTGTGTTTCAAGATGTCTCAAACGTGTTCCCCAACAGGGCAATCGGCCAGTACGAAACAAAGGATACCTAAACGAGATATTTGATGCTGTTGTTACTTTTCATTATTACCTCCAGTTCTGCCAGTAATTACCTTGAGTAAGGATAATTGTTTTGGGCGTGGCTCACATACAAAAAGGGGAGGTAACTAGTATAGACGCTATACACAATAAAAGCATAAAACGTACGCAGACAATTTTGAACAAATAGGAGCTCGCGTGGAGAAATACTGTTAGAAATGACAAAAAAATATCTGTTCATCTTATGATATTAATTTCAACTCTATATTTATTTTAGTGTAACAAATATGAAAAGAATATTTTATCTTTTTTTTTGTTAATTGCAACCCAACTCTAACCCTAAACACTAACCCTAAATTACATCCTTTGTAGTTAGATTTTATAAAATCGAGTTTTAATTGGTCAAGTTTTCTGATTTCATTCGTTCTGTATAAGTTAGTAGCAGTGTCTATAAATGTGTCTATATTAGTTACCTTACTTTTTTTGCGAACCTCATCCAAACAATTACAAGGTATTGATGTGGTACAGGGTAGGTAATTGAGGTTTCTCTCGATTCTTTAACTTCTCCTGAGCATGATCAGTTGATATCATCAGTCATCAATGGGACGCGCACTTCGCTGAGATATTTGATGCTAAATAAATTACTCTCACACACAACTAGCACGCTGATGATATTTCATTTGTCATGTAAATTATTTAAATTACACACACGAAGACATTTATTTCTGTAACTACAATTCTAAAAGATGATATCATAAGTTAGTTTGCATGCAGTCCGAGATTAAAACCAACACAACGGATTTAATATTCACATGGGTGAACACTCAACGGGGGTATATTGACCGCACACCCCTCTTAGCATTAGCAGTATTATCATTGTTTCACACTGGGATTGAACCTAGAACCATTAGATTGCTTGCAGTAATTTTGTCTGATTCTGTAACCACTACGCTATGTGTCCATACCTGACGAAGGCCGTAGAGTACAACGGCCGAAACGTTGTATGAAAAACAACCAAGATGAGGATGGTCCGTCGGTTAAATAAAGGGTTTGTTTCGTTACTTCCCCACACCTACCAGATGATACCTGATATATATATATATATATATATATATATATATATATATATATATATATATATATATGTATGTATATATATATATATATATATATATATTACAAATCAGGGATGCAATGTAACATAGTATAATGCAATGTCCGATGTATAATGGTTTATTTCATTGAGTGCTCAATACATTCAACTTTAAATGTTAAGTTGGTTTAGAGTAGAGCTGGAAATATTGTAGAATGGAGATTCGCTATACAAACACATTTATCTTTTTGTACTGTTTGGTCGCCTGAAGAGGCCCAAATAGGACAGAATGATAGACGTGTTTGTGTAGCGAATCCCCATTCTACCTTATATACCTTATATATATATATATATATATATATATATATATATATATATATATATATATTGTGTGTGTGTGTGCAAGAGAGGAAATTTAAAAAAAATTATGTATATGTATATACAACACAAGACAAATTTATGAATACGTTAAGATGAAAAAAATATGAATATTTTCTTTTGATAAAACACAGAAGAAATTTGATTAGAGAAATCCGGAAAATCCGTGGAAATCAGATCTGGATTAACTAATCCTAAATATTTCCATGCAACTTGAGACTCAAAACCCGGATCAATTTTACTCTACTCTAAACAGTCATTCAAGCATTTTCTTCTTGATACCTTCTACTCTGCCTCCGACCACCGTGAACAGTTCATTTCGACGCATCGATTTTCTCAAATTACATTTACATTCAGAAACACCATGGCAAATCATTCTTTAAAATGGTCTGCTGGTCATACACCTACTCTTGCTTTGATTGAACAACCGTAGCCACCAAAGGTCGGCGAAGCGTTTTTTTTTTCTTATATGCACGTATATTTAGTTGTGTGTTCATATATTTATGCATTTATTTGTTTGTTCGATTGTTTAGTTGGTTGATCCAGTACTCCTGGCTGCAAGGTTTTGTCTACAGATTTGAAAATTCCTACCAGTTCTCTACTACACATTTTCTAAACATTTATTTTGATTTTTGTAAAAGAACACCCTTTTTTTCAACTTTTTGAGGCCTTATTCTGGCGGGTTTATTAATTTGTTTTTGTTTTCCAGAATATTTAGACATATAATTTTGTCTATAGATTTGAAAATTGACATCAGTACTTTACTTCACAAGACTCTCCCAAAAAAGCACTCATTTATTTTTGAAAGAAAAATAAAACATTTTTTGACCTTCTGGAGCCTTATTCTGATTGTTTTTATTGATAACATCTAGATTCTCCGGGATTTAGTTATTTGTAGATGTTTTTTTTTACTCTATTCTAGACGTTTTAAAATGGAAAACACCAGTAATGTCATAGAGAGGAATTATTCTGATCATATTTATTCTTCAGTGGAATTTCCTTTACATGACTACAAATTTCGACCTTCTTCTTCTTCTTCTTCTTCTTCTTCTTCTTCTTCTTATTATTATTATTATTATTATTATTATTATTATCATCATCATTATTGATGGTCTTTCACGTCAGCTGTATCTTGTGGCTCTCACTGGGGATCAAGCGACTGCAAGTTTCGTTAAAATTCCAGCACCTTTCTCAGTATCCTCGCAAACATTTGCACTGACGTGACCTGGACAATTCTCACTCAAATTTTATTGCATCCTCAATCCGATCAATAAAATCACGTCTTCTTTGTTTGGATTTTAGTGTGTGTGTTTTTTTTTAATGATTTCTTGGACAGCTTCTCGATTCTGTTCATGTCACTTGTTTACACGATCAAAACCCGAGCCATTTGCACAGATCCCAGTTTACGACCGTTCCGACTCTGACATGCATGTTTTGTATTTCAGTCGATCCAGTTTCTTGTATTCATTAGTTATTGTGAAGATGGTATTTGACCGACCGTTTCTTGTCACTATTATTATTCTGCTTTTCTGCTGTTTGCGTCGTTTTTACACATCTCTTGAACATTATCCACATAGCCTGGTTCAGCAGAGCGACTGTTAGAGCGATCTTCCCCAGAGATGAGGATGTTTAAATAATCCCTCGAAACATCTAAGGAATTAGACTTCATTCAGTGAATTTTGTGAGCCCATCGATAGAGTGCATACACAGACTATCGATTCATGATACAAAAGTCGTATGGACAGACGAACGAACAGACCATCAAAGGCGACCAAAAACATATACCTCTTTTTTTAATACTCCGTTGACAGGGTAAAATGTATGTATTCACCTGAGTGAACAATATCTTCTTTGGGTTTGGAAAACAAGCCTGGCTGCTGCAGGATCAAACTCCACCCCTCCTTGCATTCCGACTGAAGATGAATACTGCAACTTTTGTATTGTATATATAATGAATGAAAATTTATAAGAATATAAATTTCTATGTACAAATGTATCTTTTTATTAGAATGGATAAAACCGTGTGTATCGGTATAATGAATTTTCCATAATAACAAAGACTCACCAATTTGGCTCAGTCCATAAGACAGCCTCCCAACAATCGGTTGGTCTTTAGTTTAAACCACGTTAAGGGAATGGGAAATTCATATGTAGGTTTACAATAACAACTTTGGTGAAGATTGAAGTTGTTGTACTGGAGCATTGGACAATATATCAACTCCAATGTCTTTCTTAGTTTTATTAACTTTACCTGAATTACGGTGGTTTACAATTGAACACTCCTCTTAGACTGCTTGTGTAAGTGGGTGGGTGTGTCACTTGAAAAACTTTGGGGGGGGGCAGGGGATGCTCAAATGGTCACTTTTGGGAAGATCTTAAAGTGATCCCTCATTCTTTCTTCGGGTGGCTATTATTACGATACTAATTGACCCCCGCGGGAAGAACTCACGGATATATCTGACTTTCTATTAAATCATTTTTTTTTCTTTAGAAAACGAACTACCGAATTGGATTGTCTTGAAGATTCCATGGCGAAATATCACAGGTGGGCAACCATAATCCTACGAGCCAGATTTGGTTCGCAAGAACATTTTTTCTTTGTGGCTCGTGACCAATCCTGGCATTCATTCAAAATCTTACACATTTTTTTTCCACAGAAAGTCAATCTTATAATTCAAATTCTAAAATCACCATCGATTTGTCCTCAGAAATCATTTGGTTCATATGCTTGTCTAAAATAGAAATTAAGTACGATCTCTGGAATACGATCTATATTTTTCAGTGAATGTGTTGCCCAAATAAAGATGAAAATAGTCTTATGTGGCCCGAACGAAGATGAGAATTGTCTTAAGTGGTTAAAAGATGCTTTAAATAGCGGGTAGAATATATCTTTATTAGCAAAATAGTTACCTTTAGGAGGGAGACTCAATTGTTATGGACAGAGAAACAAACAGCAAAAATCACACTGTTCATCACAAATCATTTTTCCATTATTGTCATCTGGTTTCTGGTTGTTGAAGATCAAATGAAAACAGTTCGGCTCAAAACTTCAACATTAACCTTAAACTTCTTTTCGATATCAATGCTTTTTGACTGCTTTCAAATCTATCAGGCGGGTGCAAAAATAATTGCAGTTGTTTTAAATTTTGATGTTCATTTTGGAATAAAGTATCATTGAACAAAGTTCACGGAATACACCAGTTTAAAGTGTGGATTTCGCTCTATTTATTCAAGCTGAATGTTTTTTATTCACTTTTTATTCTGGCTTATTCCAGTCTTCTAATCTTTTTGCAACATATCCCAGAACCGTTTTTTTCTCTACTTTTTTTTGCTTTAACTACTCTGATTGCTCTGATTTTGTCCGGGATGGGTAAATTGGGTTACCTTTCCCGAACTGCTACAACTTCCTCACTATGTATGGGTGAAGAACTCAACGCGCAATACGATGTGCTGATTTTTTTTTAATGACGTCAGCAGCTAAGGTAAGTTGCTCTCACGTTGTAGACAAACATTCAGCTGAAAATATTTTGTTAAGCTTAGGTGCACAACCTTCAGGTAAAAAGGTATCGTTGACATTTGAATACATAAAGAAACCGAATGATAGATGCAGAGGTATTAACATACGTGAAATTTTCATCGTTGCCAGCCCGCATCTGTGTCAATGTATTGGGAGTGATAGAGAGCCGGGGTACAGGTAGATATTTAAAAAACAAACAGGATATATACCACTGTAGGTATATAGACGTATTTATATACACTCAAAGGTGCAAGGGAGGATAAATGCTAAGAAATACACGTAGATGAAGTTATGTATGTATATGCATGCTTATATATATATATATGTATATATATATATTTCCAACAGATCATTGATTAATGAAGACTCAGACGAAGATGGGTAGTTCATTCACCTGATGAATCGACAGAAGAAGAGAAAAAACAGAGAGAGAGAGAGAGAGAGAGAGGTGATGGAGTGCAGATGAATACTGGATTGTATGTAGACAACGAGAAAGATATGTGTTTGGTTTTGGTTTTTGAGAAGAAAGAAAGACAGAAAGACAGGAAGAAAGAAAGAGGAAAAGTAAGGAAGAAAGAAAGACAGAAAGTAAGGAAGAAAAAAGGAAAAAAGAAAGACAGATAGAATACAAGAAAGAAAGAGAGGAAAGAAAGGTTTCGGAAAGAGATAGAAAGTTTGTTTGTTTTTTGGGTTTTTTGTTTTTGTTTTTGGGGTTTTTTGGCGGGAGGGGCGAAAGAATCCAAAAAAAAAAAAAAAAGACAAAATTTTGGATGAAACGAAAAAAAAACAGAAAGTGTAAAGAGGGAAGGGAGAGGGAAAGAGAGAATGGAAAGTATAAAGAGATGGATTGGCTTGGTGGGTGTGAGAGAAATACAGAGAGAATAAAAGAGGGTCTGAATAGATGAAAGATGGTATAAAAACGTTGTTAAAAAGATTGAGAGGGACAGGATAGATAGATAGATAGATAGATTGAGAGACAGAGAGACAAAGAGAGAGACAGACAGGCAGAGACGCAGAGAGAGGGGAGAGAAAATCCAAAGTGTAAACGAGATGGAGAGAGAAACCGAGTGTGGGGGGGATGTAAGAAAGAAGAGCTAATAAAGAAAAAAAAAGAAAAAACCAAGTTAGATAGACTGAGAGAAACAAGTGAGAGAGAGAGAGAGAGAGAGAGAGAGAGAGAGAGAGAGAGATAATTAGATAGATAGATAGATAGAGAAAAAGAGAAAGAGACAGAGAGACAGAGAGGATGAAAAAGGAAAGCGCAGGGTCGCAGGGTGGGAGAATTAGATCGGGGAGCGCCAGGTTTGGAGCGGCGGCGGTGGGTGGTGGATGTCGGCGGTGGCGAGCCTGCTGAGGAAATCACCCAGGTAAAGAAAAAGGAATGTAGGTAAAAATTGTTCCAGTAAATGACTCGGGGTTCGGGTTTATTTTATACGCAAAGTGTTCGTGTTAGCCTTTTTTGGGCAAATTCGTTCGAAGGCACCGTTCTCTTGTAAAAGAATCATTTTTGACGGGACTCATATTACAAATATGGCCTTTTTGGCACGGCTAATATTTTTTTACGGTACGGGGGAAATAACAAAAAAAAAATGAGTTAGCTAGTACCATGTTTCATACTTCGAATATTGATAATCCAAAACGTCTTAAATATTTTTTCAGAGCAATTTAAAGCACACAAGAATACACACACTCTCTCTCTCTCCCTCTTTTATTATCTCTATTTCTCTCTCTGTCTCTGTCCCTCACACACGCACACACATTCTCTCTCTCTCTCTCTTTCTCTCTCTCTCTCTTATTCTCTCTCTCTTATTCTCTCTCTCTCTCTCTGTCTCTTTGTCTCGGTTCCTCACTATCTCTCTCTCTTACACACACAGAGTAAAGAGGAATCGCACTTTGGCTATACAATTAGTGTTTACTTAAGATTTTTCATTACGTTATGATCTTATCGTAAATCGTCCTGAAGATAATACGAGATGATTATCCTAATATATTTGTATGATTTTAACCTATCTTCTTTATATATAAGAGACAGAGCAGGAAGGAGAGACTTTTTTCCAAATAGAAAGAGGGAGAAAACGAGAGAACACAAGAAAGATAAGAAGTGGATAGAAAGAGAGCGCAAGATGGAGAGAGAGGGGGGAGAGGAAAGGAAGGAGTGAACACAAGATGAATAGAAAGATGTTAAGAGAGAGGGGGAGTGAACAAGAAAGATAAAGAGACAAAGGAGAGGGCAACGTAAGAGAGAGAGAGAGTATGAGAACGAGGCAAGAACGCGAGGATAGAGAGAGATAAAGTGAGACAGAGGGAGAGAGTGAGAGCAAGAGAGAAGACAAGAGAGATAGAGAGAAAAATTGAAAGGTTTGGGGTGGGCCTGTGTTGGTGGAAGGAAATAATTGACCCGTTGGGTAAAATTAAGATTTCAATTTGGAAAGGGAAAAGCGTTGTAGTTCTCTAACAAAACAATATTATTGAAAAGAAGAGAGAAAAAAACTTTGTTCAAAACCTATAACGTTGTTAATATACTTCTTTGACAGCATTCAGCAACATTTGGTAAAATTTGTTTCCGTAATAAAACTTTTTGCCTCCGATTGATTTTCATAGTTAATCCCAGTCGAAACGCCTAAAACAAAGTCAAGTGACCATAGCGTCAGAAAAAAAACGAAAGATATCATCTTCAATACAATATCATTCATTGGGAAATGGGCAATCTATAGATATATATACATAAAATATATATATTAGTTATAAACACTGCATGGTCTACTTTCTTTCTTTCTCTCTTCTCTATCTTCTCTTTCTTTCCTGTACTTTCCATTTTTTTCATCTCGGGAATTGTTTAAAAAAAAAAAGAATTACGTGACGTAGTCTGACGTAATAAAGAGAAAAATGTAACCCATCTTCGCCTACACTCGTTCTACAAGACGGTTTGAACTTTTTTAAAAATTTGGTCGGAAAGAAAAAAAGTCTTTTTTGGTATTCTTAGACAGATCGACGTTCATCGCAGGTAAAAAAGCATATCATAAAATGTTTGCCCTCTTTAAAAAAAAATATAATAGCAGCTGGCCGTGTAAAGAGATCGAAACGGTTTGTTTATTCTGTGAAATGAGAGAACATTAATGATAAACAGAAGACAGATAAATAAAGTCACGTACAAGTTTGTTTACTGGTCTCTAAGTAACCAACTTGGAGGATTGTTTTTCAAATCGTCAAAGCAAGGCAAGAGATTATATTTCTCAATTTCCCAATTTGGACGTTTCGAGTTAGTACGGTGTCTTTCTTCAGAAGGTTTTTATTTATCCTCTCTCTCACTCACCCGTTCTCTTCCCCCTCCCTTGTGACTGTGTAAGTACGCCGGTGTCTGTGTAAACTCACAAGAAAGGTGAACGTTCTTAAGTCTGCATATTTGTTGTCTTGGCAATCGGTTTCTCTCTCTATATATATACGAGTACGTGCTCGTGTAAAGTGAAAACAAACTTGCAATCAGAGTCAATAATTGAACGACCGTAGCGTCAAAATTTGAAGTCGAGTCAAAGAGAAAATCCATTGAAGAATAAATTTGGACAGAATTGATTTTATTTATAACATCGCTGTCGTTTTTTACTGGAGAACATCTCAGATAGAGTAAAAAAAACAATAACGTCTAGAAAATCTAGAAATCATTTTTGGTCATCAATTTTAAAGATATCATTTTTTTTTTTTTTTTTACAGATTTAAAACTGATAACCAAAAATTGGCGTAATTTTTGGTCGTCTTTTCAAAATGCATTTTTGGAATGAAACTGATTTTAGTCTTGGGTTCCTCGGGAGAAAAAAATATCACAGGAAAAAAGGAACACTGTTTCGAGGCTGAGTACGTATTTGTCATCAAGACGCAGGTAAAAGTCAGGGTTTCGAACGCTGTTTTCTTTAAAACGGGCAGAACTTCTGTACTTTGAAGACTGTCGTAACACAATCTTCTTTGAGACGAAAATTGACGAGTTCAATAAATGCATTGAGAATATTTTGATTGGATAATTTTTCTATTGTGTTTTCAATTTAATTTTTGTTTGAATAAGCCGACAATTTCATGGTGAACGACCTGATGATTAGACTTGTATTTCAAACACGTAATCTGGCACCGAATTCTTATTACAAATAAAAAATAAATAAGAAAATACTTGAAATTTCATTCTTATTTACCACGTATGAACCGCAACTCCAGGGTATCAAAACGTATGTTTATGGTCAGCAAAAAAGTATTTAGCTACATTAAATCCTTATATGGGTTTAATATACTCCAAACAATCCTCGGTCAAAATTTTGAGAACATTTTGTACGTATATATTCTTTGTGATTACGAAAACTAATAAAAACTAACAGTTCTAATCAGATTGCATGTATGAATAAATATCATTGCCTACGTACATTTGTGGATATTTATATAACATTTTGGCGACAAAATTCGCATGGGACAACAGGAACGTGTATTTTCTGAAATGTCTTGCAGCTCTTAAATATCCAATATGTATCGTATGTGGCTCTTGCATTAAGCAAATTTAGCCTCACCTGTAATATGCAATCAGCCGTGAAACAACAACGGCAATAATAAAAACATAAATCAAAACTATTGTACACTGATATACTAGGATTAGTCTCCTCATCTTGGTCATTATAGTCACAACGTTTCGGCCGTTGTACCATTAGGCCTTCTTCATGTATCCGTCGTAGATGGTAAACAATATTGAACTGAACCCTTAATTCAATCTAGGGGGTGAAGATTGTTTATATTCGGCTGTCCATGCCAGAGGATTTCTCGTATCGATTATTCCTCCTTAGTTAGTTCGGCCTTGACTCTTCCATTGAATTAGAATATGTAACCTTTGTGCACTACCCAAACCTCGGACTGTGACTATAACAACTAAGATGTGGACACAAGTCCGTAATTATGATCATTCCTCATCTTAGAAATTCAGACGAAAAATCAGTCTTTCCTCTACTGCATGATGTAATCAGAATAACATCTTTGTATCACAAGTTCTTCACAGCATTTCAACCTTGTTTAATGGTTCATTATATGAACACTTAACGCTTGAAATGTTCATGTACATAATGCATTCTTTCGTCTGTTTTGAATGTTAATAAAGGGCAAGGACTCTGACCGATCGTATCGTACCGGAAGCCAAGAGAAGCCTCGTTTCCAATAACGGAAGTGATCAAACGACGGTTCGTTTTCGGTAGCTAAAGTCACTCTCCGCAGCCACCAACCTAAACTCTCGTGTCTTTGTTTTATCTTTCTTTTCCATCGTATCTAATACAATTGAAAACCAAACGCGTTTCGCGTTTTTAACCGACACAATCCAACAAACAACGAAGTAAGCAAAGCCATTACAGCTGTCAAGCTGTGTTAGTTTACACACGTACATAGAAATTTGGGGGTGCAAGAGGGCGCCCAAATTAGTTATTTACTAAGCCTCGTTTAATCTGGAGACCCAGTGAGGATCCAAACCCTTTACACTTGCAAATGATTCTACATCATGTATTTGACAAATGCTTCATTTTCATTTTTTGGGGTCGGGCTTATAGTCCATTTAAAGACACTGTTTAACATCGGTCCCTTACAAATAAAAATAAATGTAGCGAAAACAATGAGGTAATTGTTTGGAATAGGTTCACAAAAATATTGTGTCGACTTTCAGTAAGGTGGGTATTCAAGACAGACGCTGCACATTATAAAAGGGAGAGAAGCGTTATTATTTGGTCATTTTTTTTTAATTGGGAGAAATAGTCGTCTGAGTCAATCGAATCTTTCTTTTCCCCACAGCACATTTATGGTAGCAAGATCTATCTATTCATCACAAAAAAAACAACAAAAAACGGACTGCAACCCGTAAGCCCAACACTCACGCAAAACATTAACCTTTATATTAACCCTAAACACGAACCATACATTACATTGTTGGAAGTTAATATAATGCAGTTCCAAATGTTCAAACAAAGTGAATGGGCACCTCGATGGAGAGCAAGAGCTAGTAATTTGCCTCGTAAATTATCAGATTATCATTACTAGTGAGTTCAATCCTCAAACTGGATGCCGTACTAAGTTAGCCTCACTAAATGTTATATATATATATATATATATATATATATATATATATATATATATATATATATATGGACTACGTTGATTCATTTACGCAATGTACGGATATATATATATATATATATATATATATATATATATATATATATATATATATATCCGTACATTGCATAAATGAATCAACGTTGCCTATGCGTCTACCAGAACTGATTATCAAAGATTATCTGAAAAATAGATCTTTATCTATAAATACCAGCACAATACTGGGGCATAGTTGGCCCAAAAATGAAGATAGAGACATAAAAAAGCAATTATTGGAGAAAAATATTAGATGGTGCCAAGTGGTTCACTCGTGCAAATTTTCAAGCTTGTAGCCTCAAAAATGTGACCAAGGGAAACATACACACAGACACAGACGAGCAAAGAGAATCCGTAGCTCACATGTCTGGTATGTGGGGCAGGCGATCTGTTGGGGCTACGGTGATTCGATTACATAATTTTAGTTCAAAAATTGCATAAACGATATTCAATTGGTACCCAACCTAGTGTGTTTGAATTTGGCTTATCAAGTGCGTTTGAATTTTAGGGGAGGGGGGGTGAATATCCAGGGTGATGTATCCACACTTATAACCTCTTATGTATAAAAACAGAATCAGGTGTGTGAATCGGTGTTCGTATGTTTGAGCGTGTTGTTCTTTTTCTGTTGGGGAATTTTGACACCCTTACGACTTCTCTAAAAACATGGAGAAGCCCACGGGACATCAAAAACTTGAAACACGAAGCTGTGTTCAGAATACAGTTACCGTTTAAACATTTCGTAGACGAGAATGCCCAGAGGAAAGCAACCCTAAAGATGGCAAACTTTAGATTACCACAACATATAATGCCAAATAGCAATCACGAACTCTCAACCGCCTTACAGGAGAGTCAGTGTTTAGTTCCAAATGCTACTCTTTGTAGTCGCCTTTGTTGGTTTTTATTACTAGTAAAAATGAGTGTACCTTTATTTGGTGGTATATCAGAGACTTGCATATCTTTTTATAGCCTCGGGACCAAATCAAATAGCTCCAGGATCAAAATAATCAAATAACTTAAAATCCACCGTTAGACCAAGTTTATATGGCCTTGGGGCCAAATTAAGCTGCTTCAGTGCCAAAATAATCAAATAACTTAAAATCCATCATTAGCCTGAGCTGGTGGGAAAATGGGTCAAATTGCTATCTTCTGTTAATTTTCCCTCGGTACCAAATCTTCATTTTCATAATCAAGTACCTCTGTTCAGCGCCAAATTTGTCCAATTCTGGTATTGAAAAAATACCGAATGGCAACCCTGGTGAGCATTATTCTTCCAAATACTCCTGAAAACCATTTGTTCAATAGTCCAGTATATACGGTTGTCGGTTATTTTCTCTTTTTCTATCGGCTGAGCCACGGTAAGTGCACAATGGATAAGTGAAGCCTCGAGATGAATCACTTGTAATGAATTCTTTTGTTTTGCTTCTGCAGCCGTTTGCGCTAAATTCCCACAGAGAGACGTCGCTATAGATAGGGTCATGATGCATTTATCTCTGGCGGTTATGACACCCCTTTCAAGTAGTATTGGAAGCCTCGGATGGAAAGAAGAAAGAAACACATGGGAAGAAAGGAGGAGAGGAGATAACGACAAGAAGAAGAAGAAGAAGAAGAAGAAGAAGAAGAAGAAGAAGAAGAAGAAGAAGAAGAAGAAGAAGGACACAAAAATGGTGGCGATGAATAAGAAAAAGATAGCGATGAAGAAGAATAACAACAGAATAACTACAAAGAAGGAGAAGTTGCTGTCGATAACAGCAAGAACAAAAAAACAGCTAAAAAAAAGAACAACCAGAAATCGCATACCTATCCAAACGCAATACACTAACGGAAAAAAAAGAAAAAAAAACAGAATGAAAACCAGATCATAAATAGCACCGATGCAGGGGACCTATCAGTGTATTGATTTTCCATATTTCGAACCATGTACGGCCAAATCGCACCGGATACACTTGAGCAACGTCGAGCCTGGTCAGTACCGAGACGGGTAACCGTCAGGGAATACCAGGTGCCGTATGCAGAAAAAAAGATGGTTCTGCGGCCATCTCGGCCAATTATGCTCTGCCGCTGATTAACAGAACATCTTTTCAAGATAAGACCGGACTATGCACACAGTCCCTTTCTCAAGCACCGGTTTTCATGGGGGGACACATGACAGGGTGCCCTCTTTTGGGGCGCCATAACCGTACCGGTTGGCATCAATCACATCATACCATAAACAATTGTCTTTAGATATGAAAAAATGTATTTCAATCGAGAAACGTTCCTAGATCCACGCCCAAAATTAATCAATGCTTTCTTCGTCCATAGCCTGCCCTTCTACAAAATATCATTGAAGCTCATTGAGAACTTGTAAAGACATTGTATGGACGAACAGGAGCTAAATTGTTGATGCAGGTAAGTAAATAGATATGAAGCAGACATTGTTACTTGAAGTGATTTATACATAATACGTTTTACAGATTTTAGAAGTATTTAACTTGACATTCCCCAAATTCCTTAGTTTACAGTTCCTAGATTCAGTATATCCTACTCACCCTTGAGCAATAATCGCCGTGAAGTAATGCTTAGCGAGGTAGTCTAGCAGACGATTACAGGAACGAGGTAAGAGGAGATACATCCAACGTTGTTCTCATCACTAATATTTTATTTCATTTAATCCCGTCTCTAATACTTAATTTGATTCAATAGTTTAATATTTTTTGTGAATTAAATATATATAAATATGAAAAATGGTGTAATTGCGTTTATGATTTTTCATGTAGTCCTTGTGAATATAAGTCTTCTGAGACGTAGACAATTTAGTCACTTTGGGTCTACCGCACCTACTTTCATAAATGGCTGACACGACTGGCGACGATTTGAGAGAAAAAAAACGCCTATTTTCGTTTGCTCTAATCAAAGTACGAATAACAGAAGAAGAAGAAGAAGAAGAAGAAGAAAAGAAGAAGAAGAAGAAGAAGAAAGGAAGAAAGAAAGAAGTTTAAAGCTAGCGCTTTAGATAGACCTTCTTTTAGAAGTGTGCCAATTAGAAAAACACGTGGACTAAAGGTTGTCACAAGGGAGGGGAATTATAAATGGAACGATGGTGCTGGTTAACGACTGGGTTAAATTTGACCTTTTAACCTGATTTTCCCTAGGTGTCTTGGGTCGGATACAAAGTGTGCTTAATTTGAGAACTCAAATGATAATGAAAAAAAAATGAGCATATCTGGTGTTGATTAAACACCCACCCGTGCGCTTGTAAGAGCGATCACCTGACAATGTCTTGTCATTGAAAATATACACAAATATGGTGCTTGTGAATATTTAACAAGCTTAGCATCGTCTGTCGCAGAGTGGCAACTGTGAGACGCCCAGTGAGGTTCGAACTCACTACATCAGTCTTAACATCATCGTTCTACGGAGTGCAATCACCTCATCGCAGCTGTCCACGCCAGGGCCAATGAGAGGGGGTGTAGAAGGTACATCATATGCGGGCCAGGGGTTCAAATGGAGGCCTTGGAGCTAAAAAAACTCGAAGCAGGTGTCTAGTAGAGAAGGAAAGGGGACTGGAAGAAACTTTGAACACACTGATAAGATTCTATTCAGAAGCCATTCAAGTCCACAGTAATATATTGATAGCCTCACCGTGGAGTAGGGTAAGTAAACAAAGTACCATGTCGTGGCGTAATGTTTAACATACCAGTCCTTCAAACTATTACCACTGTGATGAGTTCGATCCTCACTGACTGCTCTATAATGCTGTGATCCACATATCCAGAATGGCTACGAGCATTGAAGTTCTCAACACTGAAATATCGTTGTATAAGAGATGGCATGATGGTAATGTTTCAAAATAGTATCAGCGTTATATAACAGATCAGCGGTGGAATTCATTCGTATGAGGAAGTGACTTGACAGATCCCTCAAGGTCCAGGGTACAACGTATGAAAATCTTCCCAGTACTTGCGCAGATTGCAATAAGATGAATCGCTTTTTCTGTCCGATTAGCAAACACGTGGAACTCTTTGTCGGAACATGTTGTAATAGAAAAGACAATAAACACATTCAAAAACCGCTTGAATGAATTTGGAGAGAATCAGGAGAGTTTTGTTATGACAATCATAAGGCGGGAATCAAAATAACTGCTGGGATTCACATACATCGGAAGGAGTTAGAGAGTCAAGTGAAGAGGCTGCATTAGGAGTCTGATAGGAAAAGATCCTTAAGTGTCTTCAAGTATTCAAGTGTAACCTTGTGTTAGTCTAAGCTAAGCTTGATAAATACCTATGACCATTCACACCAAATCCCCTTTTCAAAAGCTTACGATACATTGTGAATACAAAAGATGAGTGAAAACTTCCCAGACAAGCTACAACAATCAACTCCCGAAAACCACGGATTCTGGACACCAATTACGGCTAATGACTGCAGAAACAAGAAATCAATAACGTTCGATATTAGACAATGGAATACGAACGTTCCTAAACGACCGACAACACGGGCATTTTTGTCCCGATGATAAAAAAATACATCCATTTATTATCTGAAGACGGCCGTAGTATACAACGGCGAAAACGTTGAGGTCAAAACATTAATCAAGATGAGGAGGATAGTCCACAAAAACATTTGCATCATTCTTGTCAGGTTATCAAAGAAACATGCAATGTAGTGTTGTCTACACTACTCTATTTTGATCTCAACTTATTTTTCATCTTCGATGTAGTCACGACGATTCATTTCTACGGCCCTCTTCGGGTGTAAGATGTAAGGAAAGAGAATTTCTCCTATCGGTTTTCAAGCAGAAAAAAACGGTATCGAAGAGGAATTTTAAACATAAACTGTTGAGCTTGTAAATATTCTATTTCAGCAACGTTTGCAGTACAGTTAAAGAGGGTCGTAGAAATGAATCGACCGAAATGTTGCTTATTTTAATCTATCTTCAATTGATAGATAAAAAAAAATCAAGCCAATTTTGACAATACAGAAAAGCGATCTTTTGGAATGTAGTAAGTTAAAACTAAATGCCCATAATGCCATCTAACGACAAAGGTGAGTCGGAATCTTTCACCCACTCAACAAATGCTGTAAGCCTCTTTTATCTCCGCTTATCGCAGACTGATTTTTATTGTTGGTATTTGGCATTCGGAATAAACCAACGCTGTGTTCCTCTCCTATGTTCAAAACAGCCGAACGCCAACATGGCTGAATCGTTCAAAAAGGAAGAAGAACTTTTAGTTCAAATCTCTGTCTTGTAAGTTAGGCCCTTCCGTGGATCAACCATCAAGCAAATCAAGCACGCGCTCAGGACATCAAAAGAGACGGTGAAAACATAGGTTTCCCACGTTGAAGCGATTCCAATTGTTTAACATGAAAGTTGTTTAAATTGTTTTACATGAAAGTTTAAATAGAATTTTTTCTCTTATAAATAGAGTTATTTTGAACATTCAAATGATTCAACCGTTTGCATAAATACAATTGTAAAAAGAAATGCTCATTATGCAAGCAAAAGTTTCGCTGGTAAAGATTTGGTATTTGAAGTTGTATATTTTTGTGGGTAATGTATTTTTTAAACGCATTATGATGAGTTCAAAATGAATATAAACTTAATTTTCATTTTGGAAAATCTCGTCAGTTGAGCGATGGGGGTGCCATTCTTAGGCAGTGCTTCGGGCATTAAACGGCTTTGATCCGGCCTTGATAATGACCCTACCGAGTCAGTACTGGGAATATAATCTTGGGTCTTATCTTGGTCGATCCTCTTTCTTAGTATTAAGTTGTACGCATAAGTAACAGTCATTCATTATCTATAATAATGACCACCCCCTGTCAAGGTTGAAAAAGGGTGTAACAACTTTTTACAGTTATCATTATCCGGGTGGTAGTTGTGGGTAGGTGATTTGTCCAAGTACTACCATCCCACTCTCTCACTTGTCAATCATCGTAGCATGCCAGAGACAAGAGATTTTGCAAAGATATCTGGCAACGGGACAGACCACAGATATGTGAATACATACCTCTCCCAAGGGTGCTTACGCTACTCCTCATACCTTTATAATCAGAAACCGTCAGCAAAACCTGTCGCAAAAACTGTCAAAAAAGTTTTCTTCAGTTTTCGAGTGGGTTTAGTTGACTGCCTGGCTATGTATGTATGTCTGCATCAATCACGGATACAAAGTGCACCAATGGAGATAGAAGGCTAAAAAAAAAATAAGCATTTACTCCTTATTATGTCTGAGAAAACACTATTTTCCTGAGCAAAATAGAATTCTGTGGGGAAAGTTAATTTGCAATGCAAGTTCATCCTAAATTGATCCCTGTTTTATGCCCGGCGTTCACACTTGTTTTATCTTATTTGTTTATTTTTATTTATTTTTTTTGTAAGACTAACTTTTTAAAGATCCATCTGATGAGAAAGAATCCAATCATTTATTGATCATCTCCTTTTTTTTCAATTGATCACCACCAACATGACATCCAGCTTAGAAACGTTGGTCACGTGACAGTTTCATTCCAGTGACTTACCAGACCTGTTGTTGACATACTCTTGTTTTTGCAATTACTAGACTACGTTAGGTAGTTTATTTGTGCAGATTCAAGTTCGTAACAAACAATGTCGTTAGTCACGTTCATCCCGAACCACGAGTCCTCGATCAGGCATTCTCAACGAGGGCGATACGAACAACCTTAGCCATCAAACGTGGCGAAGGCTTCTTTTTATATGTGTTTATGTTTCGGGAAGTAAACGTTTTTCTGACCTTTGGGGGCCTTATTCTGACGGGTTTATGGATAACATTTAGATTCTCTAGAATCTAAATGTTTCTAGACGCTTTCTTAAAACTCTATTTTAGATGTTTCCCAATGGAAAATGCCGGTGATGTCATAAATAGAATTTATTCTGACCATATTTATTCTTGCTGAAATATTTTTTACAAAACTTCAAAATTTGACACTCCTGTTGTTAAATTACTGACTGTAATGACGAGTTCTTTTTTATTTCTGAAAATGTTTTCAAAAAACGATTCCCGCTTTCATTCCATTGTTTTCTCTTCATGCAAGCACGCGCAGGTCACTGCAAAGCTCCAAATATCCGCTGTAATCATTTTATTAGGAAATCCTCTTGGCTAAGCCAAGATAAGATTTTGCATAATTAGAAAC
>OY735209.1:7275813-7288313 GCA_963457665.1 Thysanoteuthis rhombus
CAAATTGTATTTATAAAAAAAAGTGCTCAATATTTCCAAAAAGACAGAATCAGTATAATAAATACCCGTGGAATCTTCATTTCAATTTTGTGCACGAGCAAGGAAGCATGAAACAAAATTATGAGGATTCCATAGATATTATGTATGTGTATATTCCAAACCCCAAATTGGTTCTCAGGTAAAGTGGCAAAGAAAGAGAGAGAAAAACATTAAGAAAGAAAGAACGGTGGGAGGGAGGGTGACTATTCGGTTTTGGAACATGAGTAGGTTTCAACCAAACATCTTGTCATCATCAGCCAGCGTTCTTTAAAAAAAAAAAAACACCCTACTACATTGTTGATCTGTGATTCAGCGTAACGACTCTGTTTTAGCTGAATGTTTAGGCGAAATATGTGTGATTTGATGACGTCATCAACGAATCGACCAACCGTTGATTTTATTGGCTGTAAACCTACAAATGTGTTGAAAATCATTGGAATGGAATTATTTTACAACCATTTGCCTTGGTTATTCGTACTCATAATTTCAAGGAATCTACAAACAAGTACATTAAAAGTAGACTGTAAGTGAAATATAATCACTACGGCACCCGAAGTGCCTGACACACCAACTTCTGATGCAATACACTGAAACATTCCCATCATTTCAATTTGACACAGCAGGGACTCGCGGTGGGGTCAAACTCCGCCGTTATATTAAAATCTAAAAGGAAAACAAAATAGGATTAATTTCTTCGTACAATATTATTCCAAAACTACGTGTCTCATTTCAACTCCTTTGTTCGTAGTTCGTGTAAATAGGATTTGCAAACTTAGCAAAAGAGTTAATTCGTCATCAGTTTTTGCGTACGTAAATGTGTCACTGTTATTCGTACATGGAGTCGCTGTTTTTTGGTCTGGTCATTGACACCCGTCGATGTTGTTACAAACGGAAATAAAGTAAAAACCTAATGGCGAGAGTTTAAAGAATAATCAGTTCATTTTCTAAGGCCCCCCTCAGGTAAGGTTTGACCATGGGTGAGAAACTTCATGAGCTGCTTTGCCAGGGTGCTTACTAATGTAGTGCCGAATATGAGTCCCACCCCTCTCAACCATGCTGAAGGCTTTCAAATAGGTGTCCAACACCTTTGGGGATCAGCATGACCGAAGGGGTGCCTCCCAAGCTTGTTACGGCAAATTCTATTCCGGGACGGACACCAATCCAAGTAACCATAGCGTAGAAACTTTCCATGGGTAATAGGTTGGAACTTCATTATTCATAGAATGTAGTCAAACTCTCGATCGTACTATTTGCTCCCTGCCCTAAAATTCAACGCAGGCACCGGTGTTAACCCCGATCTTCTGTAAGATTTCCGGTATGGCATCGATAGATCTTTGCAGGAACTCCGGAAATAAGTTGGCTCCAACATATCGTTGATCTAGAGTTTGTGGTATGGTGCAGTACACCTCCCTGCAGACCCCCAACGGGACGAAGTCAATGGATGTAAGGTCAGGGACAAAGGTTACCTAAAATTTCTGACAGGGAGTTTATTATCACCAACTCTGTGTTTTACTATGTATATATACATGTATATTCATACCTCAAATAAATGAAGCATCGTACTCCGCGTATGTATCAGAACTAATTATCTAAAATAATCGATCTTTCATTTAAAATCATCTAAAAATATACCAGCATAAGATTTGGGCGTTGCAAGTCCCGAAATGAACACAGAGACCGAAAAACGCAATTCTTTGAAAAAAAAATAGTTTTTTTAGATGGTGCTAAGTGGTGCACTCATGTGATTTTTCGAGGTTGTTGCCCCTAAAATGTGACCATGAACACTGGACACACAAATACATAGACGCAGACACTTGAAAAAAAATTCTGTTGCCCATTTGGCTGGTCGGTCAGCCATTTGTCGTAAAAACTGGAAGACATTTTCTCATTCGAGGTAAGACCCAGTTCAGATTACGGACGACCCTCAAAGGAGTTCCAAATAAATGACGTGCCAGTGACCTTATTCATTCTGATTGTTTTTTGTGCATCTTTCTTACAGAAACTTCAGAAATCTCAAAGAGAAAGGTTAAAAGGTTTCAATTACGGGTGAACCAGTGGGTTCATCGATAGCGATCAGAATGTGCGTGTCTCACCAGGTAGTTGTTCACAAACATCTATGTGTACGTATGTATGTATGTATGTATGTATGAGCGTGTACGTTCGTTTTTACAAATTATTTCAACATAAATTTATGATTTTCTTTTACTTTACGTACGTAGCAGGTAGGCTGCTGGTATCTAGCACACACACACACACACACACACATATGTACACAAACACACGGACTAAAACAAAATTTGTACGCTGGTTGTATCGTTATCTACCACGCTTGGCTTCGTCGAACGTAAGGCAACACTGGTGGAGTATCAGACACTTGGCTTCAACAACAAGATTAATTTCCATAAGATTATTTAGCGCTAATTTGGATTAGTGAGCAACATTCTTGAAATTCGGCCTTCAAAACTCGACTTTATATATATATATATATATATATTATCATTGATAAAAAAGAGGATTGTTCATAAGTATTTGAACAAGCACAAAATCCGTTTCCATTCTATGAGATTACAGGGGCCATTATAGATTCTGAGTTGGGTGGGGGCGTCAAAATTAACCCTCCAGTTTGGCAACTCTTCCACATAGCAATGTGGATTCACAACATTAATCTCCTTGATCGATTCTGAACGAAAGTTTAGGAGGATAAAAAGTTCAACGAAAGTTCGTGAACAAGAACCAGGCGAGACACAAACAATCTGGTTGCTATCGATGAACCCACCAGTTCACTCGTAATTGAAACCTTTTAACCTTTCTCTTTGAGATTTCTGAAGTTTCTGAAAGTAACGTGCACAAAAATATCAGAATAAATAAGGTCACTGGCACGTCTTGTATTTGTAAACCCGTCAAGAGTCGTTGGTAATCTGAACCGTGTCTTACCTAAATAGAGAATCTGTTTTTCAGCTTTTAATACAAATGACCGACCAACCAACCAAGTGGGTTACAATTAATTCCATTAAAAAAAAAAAACTTTTTGAATAAATTCTGCATCCAAGACCATAAAACATGACATAATGCATGCCTGATTATCTTGATGGTATATATATATATATATATATATATATATATATATATATATATATATATATATATAGAGAGAGAGAGAGAGAGAGAGAGAGAGAGAGAGAGGGAGATGTGTATTTTGTGTCTGTGTGTCGTAAGGGTTAAAAACCTTTATGCGTGAGGGATTGACAAATCATATGAATGAACCAAGTCAGCACGAATCTATCCCAACAGAACGAGTTCAGAGACCTAGTATTTCATGAGTGTGTCACTGGGTCAAAGAATCGTGATGCAGTTCAACAGAAACAATACATCGCAATGTCCTTAAAAAAAACGCGCAAAAGTAATTCTCTTGAGAGCGTCGAAGATGAAACGCCTGTGAACACGGTAGTCACTAATTTTCAAAAGTCAAACGCTCATTGGCACCGGCACCTCTTGCTGGATACGCTCATTGGCCCCGGCACTTGTTGCCGGTTATTCCTACACTTTCTCCCTCTTTCATCCTCTCTAAGATTGGTTTCATTTCGCCAGCCTTCCGGCTGATCCAATCTAAATCATTTTCCCATTGTGACCAATCTCTACTAACTTTGCCCATTTCACTTCACCGATGTTGAGGCATCTCACATACGCACAGCTACTCAGCTACTCAACCGTGTCCTCACCACATGCCCCAAATGCGTATAACCTCTGACTCTCATGAATGATGGCAATGCTTTTTACACTCCGATAGTCTCGACGATCTCTCCTAATTCTCCTTACTTTGGAAAACATATATGGATTGAACTCCATGTTCTCTGTCTTTCATGGTCTGTCCATCGAGTGTCTACCAGCGTCAGAGATTAGCCCCTAAGTTGCATATGCAACTTGGCAGTTTGGCATACACACTGAACCCTGTCTCCATAACCATTCCTTGGTACGCTCTAGGCCTTATGGATCAAAAAGTAGTTCAGACACCTCCGCCTCAACTCCGACGCCTGTACCATCAATGACGACAAAGCTCCCACTTTTCGCTATCTTCTATCTTCTCTCATCTTTACATGATCGATCGTATTGATATTATCATTATATGCGTTTCATTTTCATTCATTATATGTCATTAATGTTCTGCATTAAATGTACGTTTTATTTGTCTATTCAAATACTTTCAAGTGTCCTTTTTACTTTTGATTCATCTCCCCGTCTACGGTTATACAAAGCGCGCATCCTCTTCATACATCTCCCTTCCTCCTTTCACGTCTCCACTGACGTCCAAGTGGGTTAACAATACCAGCAGACGCCCATCTTCAACCAGGACTATTCAGAACCACAATTTCTACAAACAGTTCACTTTCCAACATGGATATTTCCAACAATATAAACGACACAAAACGGTTAATATTTAATCAAAATATAAGCCATTTAAAGCAGCAACCTTTATTCGCAAGTGATAGTTTGCCATCTCTTTAAAAATCTTAAGGATTGGTTGTCAGAAATTCAGTAAACCAATGGGTTATGACTTTTAATTACGGATACTAAGTCCGAAATGCTTGAGAAGATGATAAACTGAGAGAAATGTCAGGATGTCGCAAATACCATTAGCTTAGCCACAAGCAATGGAAAGGGATGGAGTCTAGGATAAACGTGGGGCATTTCATCCATTTCTTGTGGGGCCAATTTCCACTTCTTTTCAAACTTTTTTATTGCCTTTAGATGATGTATGAAGTATGGATTTATTTGACTGAGCCAGTCCATTCTTTTAACGTCTCCTGCAGGTATTTTCTCTAGGCGAAACATCACCCATGTCTATCAGCACTCCAACACCCCAGCCATATTTGTATTCTGCAGAAACCTTTCCAGGGGTTCTGCGAAACAAGAAGTGACTATTTTCACAATAAACTTGATAATTCCTCATTACATAAACGATCTCTTCGAGGCTTTTACATTTGGATATATACACATTGGAATAATTTCATAGACAAGGCCAAAACCCAATAGTTACACACACACACACACACACACACACACACACACATATATATATATATATATATATATATATATATATATATCCAGTTTTTTGGAATTTCATACAATCACATAGACACCTACCTCTAAAAACCTTTGAATGGTATTCTATTTGTAAAACTCAGAGCCATCAAACTTTCCATGACCTGTAAGGATACGACATATGAAGTTCCTTGACCCCATTACCCAACCATCCGTACAATCCCCAACCTACCCACACGATCTGATACTAAACCACTGCCCAACAACCCTGACATCTTATGGCCTCTCCAAGACTTACTACTGCCGCTACTATCATATCTTGCCACAGACCAGCACAGATTTCACCACAATCTGAAGTCCACACACTATGATGACTCTAAAGGAATCCTCTTCCTTGATTCTAATTTTTGCTTCCAAAGCAAAACATCTGATGTTAAATGTATTTTATACGGAAACTTTTCCACTACTGAAAAATGCACACACACACCACGCTACTGAAGATAGAAACCCCTACCGTAACATGTAAATCACACTGTGTGTGTGTGTGTATAAATAAAAAGTTGTTTTTAAGGGCTTCAATAAAGAATTTAATTATTGAAAAAGGTTCCCCGAATCGCTGAGCTGTTGAAGTTTAAAGAACACTGCTCTCGGTGAGCTATATTTCAGATGATATTAAACGGCTGGATACTTTCCAGGCATACCTCGTATTTGTTTATGTTCACGTGTAAATATCTTTATTGTGAAAAAGTATCTAATAACCTTAATAACTGACTACCTACAGAAGCCTCTCTCTACTTATAGCTTTCTTTAGAACGTGTCCTAGATACCTGAAGGCACACGTCCTCGGCAAGAAATTCGTGCCTATAAATAGCGGCCTGTACAACTTGTTTAATTGGAACTTGATTCTAATATGTACAGATTGTTATTATGATTTTTATCTAGTATCTTAGATCCTCACCAAGGAACAACTTTTTTCAAAAAAATATCTACCCCCTTCCTCTCTTCTTTTTTAAAAAAAATTTCTCAGATTTCGTCTTTCTTTCTCTTCATGCCCCCCCCCACTCTCTCTCTCTCTCTCTCTCTCTCTCTCTCTCTCTCTCTCTCTCTCTCTCTCTCTCTCTCTCTCTCTCTCTCTCTCTCTCTCTCTCTCTTCATCCCTGTTGTTTGTCTAATCTTCTTCTGCGGTCTCTCAAATAATTCCTTATACATTCGGATGAAATTTAATGAAAGCGGATCGCCTAGGATGCCTCTAGTAAGGCAAAGCAGAATTTGGCAGTGTTTTTTGGTCTTGCAATGCGATGGGCGGATACCCCGGGTGCCTGCTGCAATATCGGTGTGGCATAGGGAAGGGAGTGGGGTGGGGTAGGGTAGGGGCAAAATGAGGCAGGTGGAAAAAAAAGAAGAAAAAAATTGAATAGAGAAAAAAAATGGATCTACAGAAGGAGAAGAAAGGAAGAGAGATAAAAAATGTACAGAAAAACCAAAGAAAAAAGAGAGAAAGAAAGATAGAAAGAAAGAAAGTGGAGAAAAAAGAAAAATAAGGGAGAAAGAAAAAGAAAGAGAGATAAAAGGGAAAGAAGGTAGAGAAAGTAAGAAAAACGTGAGGAAAGGAAATATCAAGAAATAGAGAGGAAAAAAGAGCAATAAATAGGAGGGATGAGAAAAATAAAAATAAAAAGGAAGTAATAAAGAAAAAGGCGGGAAAGGTGAAAAAGAAAGAGTACGAAGAGAGGAAATGAGAAAGCCAAAAGGAAAGAGTGAGTGGTTAAAAAATTGAGAGAAAATACGTCTGAGTAGCAATAAGAAAGAAAGAAAGGGAGGAAGAAAGAAAGAAAGAAAGAAAGAAAGGAAGAAAGAAAGAAAGAAAGGAAGGACGAAAGGTAGTAAGGAAGAAAACATACAAGAGAAAGAAACACGGAAAGAAAAAAGGAAGGAACGGTGTGATCTTGAAATCAATAAAGAGAGAACGTGATCTTGAAAGAAATAAAGAAAATGAAGACAGGCACCAAGAAAGAAATAAAAAATACCAACAGATGGAATAACGAAAGAACGTGATCTTGAAATAGAGAAATAATGTGATCTTGAAAGAAAGAATGAAAGAAAGAAGGAAAGAAAGCTGGAACGTGATCTTGAAAGAACGAGAAAGAGAGAGAGAGAAAGAGAGAGAACGTGATCTTTGATTAAATAAAGAAAGAACGTGATCTTGAAAGAAAGAAAGAACGAACGAAAGAAAGAGAGAATATAATCTTGAAATACAGAAAAGAAAGAAAGAAAGGGGATGTGATAAGGAAAGAATATGAAGTGCGTTTGGTGGGGGTAGAGGGTTGAAAATGCCGGCAACCAAGTGCGTTGCCTATTCTACATGGACTAGTGAAGTTATCCCTAACATGGTAAAAGATAGAGTTCCAACCTAACCAATATGGCGACGCTAAAAACAATACTTTGCCGTTCTCTACCTGCCACTTAACCCCCGACCCCCACCCTCCACCTTTTTTTCAGCTTTCACCCTCACCACAAGCCCCCCCACCCACCCTACCCCCAACCCGGAGCAGCTGATGAGGATGGCTTTGGTGGGCCTATACCAAATCCAGCAGTTTGTACCATTCTCTATGAAAAGCAAAGCCGAAAGTGGCCTATTACTCCTGCAAACCAGTAACAGTAGCAGAGATTGCTAAAATGGTATACCTTCTAAACAAGCTTCTTTACCTACCTGGTTGATTAATAGATAGGTAGGTAGGTAGTTTTCGCTTGTAAGAGTGGTGGCGGTGAGGGGTTCAGGCAAATAGTAAACAGGGTGAGGGAGGGTGCTGGCAATGATGGGGGTTTGGGAATGAGGTGTGTTTTTTTGGCTTTTTTTTGTGATGAAGAAAGGGGTGGTGGTAAGGGTGGTGATAGTAGTCCGGTGGGATGAGAAGGGGGGGTGAAGTTAGGGTCGGGGAAAGATTCTTTTTTTTTTCATCACTGGCAAAAATGTTGAACAAGTTTGGTCATGATTGAAACTGTATCAATGCAGTAAGGTATTCGTGGCGTTTTCAAAAGAATTTATACATATATATATATGTATACATATATATATATATATACATATATATATATATATATATATATATATATATATATATATGTGTGTGTGTGTGTGTGTGTGTGTGTGTGTGTGTGTGTATTACATTTAAAAACATTTAATAAATTTAAAAATGATTCTCTACGTAATACACATACTTATTTCACTCTCCTATGTATATGAATAATATATATGTATATATATATATATATATATATATATATATATATATATATATATATCTGATAGATTCAAAAATAATTCTTCACATAATGCACATACTTATTTCACTCCCTTATATATATATATATATATATATATATAAGTATGTGCATTATGTGAAGAATTATTTTTGAATCTATCAGATATATATATATATATATATATATATATATATATATATATATATATCCATATAAAATGCATTGTATATATATATATATATATATATATATATATATATATATATGTATATACATAAATATAATATGCATTATATATATATATATATATATATATATATATATATATATATATATTTTGAATTCAAATTTTCAGGCTTTCTAAACGAGCAAGATTGACGCAACACAATCTTTATGGGGTTATATTTCCTACTTGGCCTGCAACCAAACTGAGCTAAAGCCTCTCATTAGAGTGTCCCGCCTGATTTTTATTTTTTTACTTCGTAGAGAAAACTGAAAATGTTAGATTAACAATGTGATTGCATTTGTGGCTGATTCCATTTGCATATATGCATATAAAAGGCATATATGCAAATTAGTGTGTTGATTTGTATGATGAGTTGGTTATCTGTTTTGTCCAATTCCTGCTATTACCCAAAACTTATAATGGATTCGTCCATGTGAAATTTAATAACATAGATAAAAAAATCAAACAATTGCAGGGTTTTAAAATGAGAGGCTGTTGTGCCGTAACAATGACGAATACGTTGGTGATCGTTTGCAACTAAGACAAACCTGTCTGCTTCAGGAATCAAACTCCACTCTGAGCGCAACTATTTCAGCCATCGAGCCAAATTTTCAAACTATATATTATCCCGTACTTATAGAAAGGGTGTGTGTGCTAAGTCTCAAGTTTTTACTATGGACGGTTAGGGCTGAGAAGAGCTGAGAAGAAAGGAAAAAAGTAAAGATAAAAAAGGAAGAAAAATTAAAATGTTAATTGACAAATGACGTCACAGAATCGCTCTCTCTCTCTCTCTCTCTCTCTCTCTCTCTCTCTCATGTCTGATTAATTGCGATAATAAAGTCAACTCTCTAGGAGTTTGACGATAGAAGAAAAAAAGGTGCGCGAATGATTGAAAGAAATGTTCAATGTTCAATGTTTGTTTGATATTATATGAGAACTTTACACCTGATTACCCTCTGAAACAAGTTGATTTGAGACTTGAATAAGAACTTGAAACTAGAATTGATTTATTAAAGATAAATTACCGGTTAAAATAGCTTTATACTTCTCAGTGCCGATCTGTGAATGAACAGCCCCATAATTTTTTTTTTTGAATATACGCTAGTAGAGACATAATTTGTTAATTATTGGAAATTTCAGATCCTTTAACGCCAATGACGTCTACCAAATAAATTGGACGGATTGTCATGTACGATTAAGGTAAAGTTATTCAAGCTGATACTAAGATGAACAAAACATTCGGAATGTGTGCGACTATAGAGCGAACTGTTCAGTGGTGATTCAATAGGTTTGTATATAGGAGTAAGGATACCAATGAAATTTTAAGAAAAAAAAACAAAAAAAAATATCGAGGTGTGGCCAAACCTGTTCTCCATAATAAGAAAATTATCAACTTCAGAGGCCAACCACTTACGAACAACAGTTCGATCAATTTCTGCGGACTTCAAGACTTCAACAGCAACCTCATCGCATCACCTCAAGGCGATTAGAAAGATTAAAAGGCTGAGAAAATGAGTCTCGCATGAAATACTCCATGACAGTACAAGACCCCCACACCTCTAAGTTGTGTCTAAACTTGGGACATGAAGTCCTAAAACATGCTCCATCCGCATCCGCATCATATTCCTCCCACGGGTGATCATCTTTTCAAACATTTTTGACTTCATATTCGTAATAAAGTGCTCAATGATTAGGGAAGCCATAATTCGTGACCACTGAACTCGAAGAGTTTTATAGATGCGACATATTTTCATTTGAGTGTTGTTGGACGAAGTTTACGGCTCCAAATGGGTCATGTTTTGATGAAATATTTACCCTTTTTTTTTTTTGCTGTTGTTGCTTATATCATCTTTCATCTTAACAATCAAACAATGGCATTTCGTATTTAGCAGCATAAAACTTTCTACTAGACATCGATTCTCCAAAGACTCAAAATGATTTTAACGAAATATTGATATTTGCCCCCTCTCCAAGTCTATCGGGTCTATTTCGAAAAACGTAGTGACAGATAATGTACGTGAAACCACACTGAAGAGTTGTAATACAACGAAACAGCTGTCTGTGGATGACACAATAATCAATGCTCCTCTATTCAGGGTTGAGCACTCTTTAAGTGAGGTAATTTGTTCATTGTAAGCATTATGCAATGTTCTTCTATACGAATAGAGCACTCTGATGGATTCTGGGGAATTAAAGGTAAATAAATATATTGCTTAAATCTAGCTTAACTGACAGTCCAGTTCCCTTGGTAGGATATCGGCCTCCGGGTCTGAAGCGGAGGTTTCAATCCTGCCTCGTGGTACTAATACAACGAAACAGCTGTCTGTGGATGACCCAATAATATATATATGTGTGTCTGTTATTACAAATGGATAAATGATTGTGAAATTGTATAATATTGAAACTTTAATTTGCAACGATCTCCCGTTATTACACGTTGAATTATCATTCAGCCTAGATAATGCCCCAAAATATAGATAGACTAGCCATTACACATGGCAATAATTCAAGGAATATTTGAATATGCTTCTTTTAAACACACACACACACACACATATATATATATATATATATATATATATATATATATATATATATATGTATGTATATATATATATATATATATATATATATATATATATATATATATATATATATATATATATTATGAATTGCATTACATCGTATTGGAAATCTTATTTGAAATGATTTCCCGTTATTACACTTCTAATATATCACTTGGTCTGGATAAGGTAAATAGAATAAACAATTAAAAGGGGGCTACTGCAATTATTGCGTTGAAAGAAACATTTACTCAATGGTGAGAGCAACGTAGGTTCGATTCCTGCATCAGCCTCATTTTCTTCAATTGTTTATCATATTTACGTTATGTACGCCAAGGGATTCATTAGCTGCGTAACGACGGGAAATCATTTCAAATAAGGGTTTCTATATGATATAATGCAGTATATATATATATATATATATATATATATATATATATATATATATATATATATATATATATATATATTACAGACCAAGTTAGCAGTATAGCATAATATAAAGCAATGTCTGATATGTGATGGATTTATTTCATAGAGTGCTCGATACATTCAACTTTATATTTCGAAAATCAAGTTGTTTTAGAGTAGAGCTGGAAATATATGATAGGATGCAGATTCACTTGACAAACAAGTTTATGTTTCTGCCCTCTCTGGACCTCATCAGTGAACGGACAATGACCAAACAAACCCAGAAATCGACTTGGAAAATTAACAACGAGGTATAAAAAATCCAAGTGGTTAATCACTGTTAAGGTGTGAAATAGCCTGTTGCAATCCATATAAAAAGAGATTGATAATCATATTCACACACACATGCATATATATATATATATATATATATATATATATATATATATATATATATATATATATCCTACTTTCTTGATAAAACCAGTATGCACTGAAATCGAACTCCTTGTTGTTTGTGCAGTTAATACGATGTCCCAGCCGATCCACACTACGGCATTCTTCAAGTGCTCTATTCAAATGTGATTGCGTTAAAACAGAAGCGCAGAGCTCAACGCGATGTGGATCCTACTACTCAACAAGGACGAGATGTGGGAATCGAAGCCTAACAAGGAAAGAAAAAACCCAGCCGGATCCAACGTTATAAGCGTTGCTACCATTGGAGAAAAATCCTGTTCACCACCATCACATTCGGATAGCACACGAGAAGGAAGGCAGTAGAATGGATCGGCTGAAACGTTGTGCCTACAACACAAGCAACAAGGGGGAGTCCAATCATCCGAAAAACACATTGAACGATAAAAACAAAGTTTGTTTTGCTTTTCATCTTTTCCGTTGCCGAAAGTTAGTCCACTCGGATGGTGTAATGGTTAACTCGTCTGCCTCACACACAG